>VWZZ01007835.1:260671-329860 GCA_013399095.1 Psophia crepitans | reverse complement strand
AGCGGTCACCCCCCCGGGCCGTGTGCTCCGGGGAAGAGGGACAGGCAGGCGGGGCAGAGGCAGGCTGTGCAAGGGGAGCGCTTCTGCCCAGCGGTACCGTCGCGATCAGTCCCCGCGCAATTTCAGCCGAGCCCAAACCCGCACACGAGTCCCCGGTGTTAACGCTGTGGAGCTGGGAGCGGCGGGTCGTAGGTGGGAGCTACGTTTCCAGATCGTTTTAAAGGTCACGGGGGAGGAGGGGAAAAAAAACCCAACCAAGCCTGTGAATGTCAAAGTTGTGCTGCTACTTACATGTCGGTGCCAGAGCAGGGTGGTGGCTAGTTAGCGCCTTGATTGGCAGCTTAAAGCGAAAGTCCGCGCGGCCTCCTGAGCCCCGCTCAGCCCCGGGGGTCTGAGCACTTTTCACCGGACAGAGGCAGTTGAAGGAAGCTCGCACGTCCCCTTCTCTTCTCTCCTCTCCTCTCCTCCTCCATCCAGGACCGAGAATGAATCCATTTCGGTTTTTCTTCCCCCGGCTCTCCTTCCGTTTGCCTACACATCCTCCAAGTCCTAGCCCTAGCTTTTAACTGCAGTCCCTGGAACAAGAGGGGAAAAAAATCGTTTATGGCTTAAAAAATCCAAATGGCTGATTTTGTGTGTCTGTGTTATAAGAATGCACCCACAACAACAAAAAAGTCACTTCTCTGTCCCCCACCGTACAGCAGAAGAATAATAAAAAAGCTTTGTATTTTTGCAGTGGGTATTCAAAGATAATTTGATGCCATTGTTTCTGCTACAGATGGTTCTTTTTAATACAATAACACTGCTCTTTGTGCATACTACACACAATAAAAATCGAAAGCGTTCTCCTGAATAACCATTTTGTTCTCGCTTGTATACAGGCCAACAAAAGCTGCCGTGAGGTAATGGGTTCTGTTTATTGAAGCCATAGAATAGAGGTTTGATAAAGATTTTTGTGTATGGGGGGGAGGAATTAAAATAAAGACCTCGCAAGGTCGAGCTGATCTCTGTGTATTTATTACCACTGAAATATTTTATCAATATATTTCTTTGAGTTGCAGCTGCAGGGATCCCTCCTCCCCCCGCGCCCCATCCCTAATCAGCCCAAACATCTGTTTCTTTGAATTTGGGGAGATCTGTAGTCGTAGCCAGACCTAAAAATCTAGACTTCAAGAGCGAGCGGGGCAAACCGGCTCAGAGGCGAAGGCAGCGGGCGATGGAGAGGCAAGGCTGAGGAGCCCCGGCTGGGCAGTGTATGTGCCTATCTTTGTGTGCCTTGTTTTGCAATCCGCTGCCCACGCACACGCACACACAAAGGCGCAAACTGGTGCTAACGGCCACCGGGATTAGCCCACGGGATCACGCGGCGTGTCCGTGCTCTCCAACACCCTCCGCGGCGCGCAGCTCCCGCGCAGCGCGGCTGGGACGCGGCGCCGCCGCCCGCAAAGTTCCTCAGTCCCTCCAGAGCCGTCCCCGCAAATCGGGCTCCCGAGCTGCCCCCTCCGCAGCGCCGGAGCCGCAGCCTGCGGAGCGCACCGGGCAGCAGCAGCTGGGCGTCAGCGAGTACCTCGGGTGCTCCGGACTCTGGCAGAGTTCTTGTGCTTTGCTAACTTTCTGCTCAGTAATGAATAAATTAACAGCGCTGAAGGGGAAAATAAGTATTAGAGGGAAACGCCAAGACCTCACAGCTACGTTTGTCCTGGAAATTGTTTCACAGGTCAAGGATTCTGCGCCCGAAAGTCTCCCCGTTACCTAGTTTGGGATCTGGTTACGACTGCAGCAACTCGAAGAGAGCCCCAAAGCAAAAGAAAGTGCTTAGACAATAGGGCTCTGCGGGAAAGTTGTTAGTCAGTGGCTGTGTTTGTCTACCTTTCTATAGGAATTAACGCCACAGTTCTGTGTGCCTCTGTAGCCTGGACTGACAGTAATCCACCTCTGTGACTTCTGCCCTTTGTGTTTTCACAAAACTCGGCTCACTTGTAGCACGACAACAGCAAGGAATAATGACTTTAACCTTCAAACATTCTTTAATTAGCTTTTTCAGCAAACTAAAAGATGCTCAAATGAGCCCTTTGACAAAAACTGACCTGCGCCTTCAAATTCTACTTTCACTTTTGGGACTAAGACGTTATTGGTTCACAACTCGTCTGAAGTCATCTAATAAGGGATTATTTAGGAACTATTACCCACACGCCAATTAAAGCCTCTCCGATGAAATTCGGGAGACAAAGATAAGCATCAAAACGGAAAATTAAACTATTTGCACATGGCTTGTTTTTCAACAACCCATTTTCCATCTCAGGATAAACATCTTCGCGCCAGCTCGCTCCGCGGGAGCGAGGAGGGTGCGGGGAACCTCTCCGGGGCGGCTCGGGGCNCGGCCGCAGCGGTCCCGGTCAGCCCGGCCGTCCCCGCACGCCTCTGCACAGAGGGGTCGTGCTTCCAGGGGACGCAGGGAGCTTTTCTTGCCAGGCTTAACGCCAAGAGAAGTCTTGCAGGGAAGGTGGCAGAGCTTACCTCCACGCACACAGTTCAAACAACCTCTTGTCATTTTGCAATAGCCTTTACTTGCAAGGGGAGGGGGGGAATTGCGGAAAATGGCATAAAAGATCCAAGCGTGCCAAAGTTAAGGAAATAATGCAAGAACTTTCCTAAACTGGTGAGATTCGGGAAGAAAGTACCGCTTCTCCTAAAAAGGTATTTTATTTCTCAGAGCAGTGAAGGAAGGGATTAGGAGGAAACAAGCTACATGCTACCTATGGTGGTTCTTTGGGTTAATTGGGAACCAGAGTCTGAACAGTTTAATACCGACTTGTCAAGGAGAGATGATTTTTCTTTTCTTTCCAGACAAAACAACCCAATAGCTCAGAAATTTTACGTCGTTCTTAACCGCTGTATACAAATCTTGGAGAGAGTTTCTAGGCAAATTACAGCAGCATCCTACAGCAAGCTGACAAAGAGATTCCAGGAATGCCACGCATCTAGGAGGGAAATACGAATCCCTCTCTTTAGCCTGAAGCACGAAATTGGCTTAAACCTCATTTTGCAGATAACCAGAAACGAAATTATCAGTGCGTAGACCGGGTGGCTGCAACTTTCTAACGCTCTGCAGCGATTTCCAAGACTTTCTGGAGGGAATGGGGGGGAAGAAAGAGGGGGGGGGAAGTGAACCACAGGTTGGAAGGGCTCCAAAAGTAACTCGTATCTCGGCATACATTTTTCGCTCTGCTCTGCGGAGGGCTGGGTTCCCACACGGGCATCAGTACCCTTAAGCCTCTGTGCCGAGAACGATCCCACGGGGTGGGAAAATAAATGTCCTAGATTTTGGCTTTCACAACTCATTTTAGATTACGAAAAAATCTGTGCACCTGAGTGCAGGTGGGGTTAAAATAACGGGTCACTCCAAATTTGCGAAATATATCTGTATCTTATGTTGCACATGCAAACAGCAAAGACCAGTAAGGTATTTGCCAGACACGCTCTCCAGGAGAGGGGCGGCGTGCGGATGTCTGACCCACAGCTATGCCCAGAGAATGAAGAACTGCTGAATTTCGGAGTTCCTACCCCGACTGGCCGTGCTCTAAAGCAGAGAGCAAGAGCCAGGCTGCTGCTGGCATTTCTCTCCCCAGCCAACACTCCTGCACTTGCTGCAGCCTCACTGGCTCTGACAGCTGCTCCGCCACAACCTCTGGCTGCCTCCCGCCACGCACGGACCCGCTGCCCTCCGCCCCGGCGCGCTGCCGCCGCTCCAAGTTAATCTTCCCCGGAGGAATTAAGGTTAACACGAAACGGGACAAACCCTTGTTTCGCATTCTGGCTCGCTGACAAGAGGGTTAAAGTTTAATACCGACCGGCTGCCCCGAGTCACTGCCTGCCCACGGTTGTCACCGGCCACGCGGGACCTGAGCCGGGGGGGCGGCTCCGGGGGGGCCGGCGAACAGCGAGGGTGGGGAGAGCGGTTCCCGCAGCCCCCGCCGGCCGCCCCCGCACCCTCCGGCTCCGGGCAGCTGGGAGAAGCGCTCGGGGGAAGGGTGCTGCGGCCACGTCCCTCTCCTCAGGGCCCGGGGGAGCCGGGCCGGGGGCCCGCAGGGGAGCTCGCTCGCGAGTCGCTGTCCCGCGTTTCCTCTGGGGATTTTTTTTTCTTTTTCTATTTTTTTTCCCCCGAGAGGAAAGCGCTTCCCAAATGACCATTTCCAGGAGTTCTCATCTTCTGTTTTCATTTTAACAGTGTGCATGGACATACAGTCCTCGGAAAAGTTGGACAAGCTTCCCACCACCTTACAGCCTTAAAAGAACATTTGTGAAACGGCAATAGCAGGGTTTTTTCCACGATTCCCCCCACTCTTCTTGGATATGACAGTAAAAACATCCAGTTATTTAAAAGCAAAGAACCTGTACTTTACAAGAGCAGCTCTTGAGAAGCTGCAGGTTTGTGTAGCTGGCAGGCCTTTCGCTGTATGGAAATTTATGTAAGAACTTTACATGTGCCTCCTAAATTGGAGATTTTCCAACTGTTCAGGGTTTCTTTCCATGATTGCCGTGAGACACCCAATACCTATTCATTTATTACCTCAATATTTACTGCAATATTTTTGCTATGGGCACCTGTGGTGCCAAATATGCCTTTACTGAGAGATGACCACATGGTATAGGATAAATTTCTCCTGGAAAGAAGAGCAGAAATTGTAGTACCAGTAATATTCTGCAAATATTTTGTCCAGTTATCTCTGACACTTGACACCTTCATATATTCTTTAGAAGGCAACTTTCTTTGGAACTAGATATTTTTTACATAATAAAGGTGAATTTATTGAAGAAGTGCAATAACTATTAAATTCCTGAGTATGTTATGTCTGCATCACAAATTTATATTGATTCTGAAAATGTTTTGGAAAATAACAACAATTAAAAACATGGGCAATATGCATACAGTGTGTATGTATATACACTTTACTCCGTACGTCTCATACCCACCCATGCATACGCTATACATTATACATGTGATAGTACATAATCTAGTGCCTGGTACGTACATGGCGTGAAACATTGCACATTTATAGCAGTCAGAGGTTCGCTTCGTGCATATTTCCACACATGCACATGGAGTTTGCATGTGTTCTTACACCTTAAATTATGTGAGAAACATAATTTTGAGTGCTAAATTCTGAATATATTACCATGGAGTAAGGTGACAATCCGCAACCTACATGCAGGTAATCTCTCAGAACTTATGTTTTCATTACATGCTTTGTGATAGCAGGCTGGAACTGGAAGGGAGAGCACCAACCTTGGCAGAAGGCTCCCAGCGAATTCCAGAGAGCTCTTCACTGGCAATATTCTGCCTGGCCCTTTCTTTATCACCATTAACTTAAGATCTAGGGGGTATCTGGGGAGGTTTGTTTTTTTTTCTCTGTGGTTTCTGTATGGTTTCAAGTAGTCTATCACCACCACATCATCATACTAATATCTGGTGATCCCCACAACCTGCAGTGACTCAGTGACCTTATGAGGTAAATTCAGTTTATTTGAAAACACCCTGATTTAAATAGATCCTCACAAAAGTTGTCTCCTAATATTCTCATTTCTTTCCAATATCTGTTTTCAGTCTAACCATTACAGAACTCAAGATAGCAATGAGGGTTCGTAGTGGTCCACAACATGTTGTCCTCAACTCTTCTTCCTCTGAATCACATAGGCCCTAACTAGGAATCCCTCTGCATGATTTGAAACCCCCCAGCAGTTGTTACAGAGTAGCAATTTCAAGGTTCTTGATAGGTCAGGAAACCCAGGTTATTTGAAAGAACATTAATAAATGAGAATACGCAGAAATGAGGGATAGCTATTTGCAGCAGGAAAAGGGCAAAAAACCTCATACTGTAGCTGGCACTGAATTAAAAAGTATACAACAGATTAGATATCAACCACTTCTATCAAATCCAAGGCCCAGGAACCTAGGGGGAGGGAAGTGTGTAAGAGCAGATGCTTAGAAGGTAAAACACCCCAATTAACCTCATTATCTGTAACAAAACTGTACTATTAATATTCTGGGGTTTTCAAATTACTGTTGTTGTTGTTGTCGAAGAGAATCTGTTGACTACAGCATGTGTTTTACTGTAGTCTCCCAAGTCAGCATTGCCCTTCTTAAGGTCAGGAGAATGTATCTTAAAACATTCATATATTTAAAAATTATGTATTGTTATTTTAATAGGCACTGTGGATAGTTTAATTTGTATCTGTATTAAATTAAACATATGGTGAACAGGGTATAATAGATTTTCTATAATTTAGCTGCCAATGTGGCAACAGAAGCCAGTTACTCTCACCAGCAGACTTGTCAGTGGTTTGTTTACTAGCTTATTTGAATTAAAATAAAGCTTCGCTTCTGCTGACTGCACATCATTATCTATGAGACCATAATCCTGCTAGCAAATCCTATATCTTCCAGAACTGGCTCTTTTGTTTGGGATTACTGAGAGCTTAGCCTATAACAAAGAGGAATAAGGCATCCCTCTCATCCTCGTAATTAAGTGTGGGGAGTAATTTAGAAACAAACCCAGAAAGATGTACAATTCGGAGTTCTGCTTCTATACAGGATTGGGAAACAGAAGAGGCCAAACACTGATTATGGTAGCACAATGTTTAAACTATTAAACTACTGTACAACAGGAATCCAGCTTTCAAAAAGAAATAGCAACTATCAATAAAGTATTATGTTGCTTTACACTAGAAACATTTTTTTTGCTTATCTAAAGGTATGTTGGAAAATTTGGGTGGAGCTTAAAGATTGAAGACTAGTTTAAATCTCATTTTTTCTACACGCACATGCTACATACATATCACTTTTATAACACGTCCATTTTGAAATTAAAGAGTATAATTTAATACATGAAACTTGATTTGTATTTTAAAGTATCCCTTAAATGATTTAACTATTTTGGAATACGAATATTCTCTAGGAATATCTCTGGTAGCTGAACATGCCTGTTTAAGTGCTGTATTTTAATATCACCAAGATTTATGTTTACCTTTGGGAAAACAAATGCGTTGAAGTTGTTAGCATTGACAACCACCTCAGAAATGACCACAGCATCCAGGAAGAGAATAAAGACTATTTTAACACAGGTGTTCTGAGGTCAGTCAGATGTACATCAGTAATCTTTTGACTCTGTTGCTCTAGCTCATCCAATTCTCTTCCTGACTGAAACAAGAGTTACGTTATATACAAGTTGTGGAAATTAATAACTAGGTCACAAAAAATAGAAGTCTCAGGAGTATACGGATATACAATATCTATTTGCAGAGGGCTAATAAGGACAGGGGTTGATTTATAAGAGTCTTCGACATTAATTGTCACAGATGGGAATTCTGAGGACCTCTGTGAAACCAAACGAGGCCCTAGTGAATTATAAAGCGGATCCTTAGACTTTAAAAACATTTAGGCAAAGTGACAGTTCAGAACATCTGTTAGCCTTCTGTCTGAGTATACACTGGATGTCATGGAGTGCACAGCTGTAGGCATTTTCTGCCTCTTTTTGCCAACATCTGTCACAGCATTACCGTAATATAGGTAATTATCAACACCTCATATAAACTGTTTGCTATTTTAATTTCTGAATAAGTAAAATTAGCATTATACCCTTTCGCAAAAAAAAAAAAAAAAAAAAAAAAATCCAGAAGGGGAAGAATATGCATTCCCTTTTAAAGCTGAATGACAGATCTGATCATTTTAAGAGAGCTGAAATTCAGAAAAAAAATCTCTACTACAAATAAGGTCCTTAGGATAACATAAAAGACTTAGGTGAGAACAAGTTTAAATATTCTCCCTTTCTCTCTCTGTCTCTTAAAAAAAGACATTTGAGTCTCATCTGTCATAAGCAAAGAAGATCAGTAGCAAGAAAAGATAGGGAACCGTTAATCATCTATGGTTTTTTCCATGCACAAGCAGCTGTCAAATGATGTATGTTTTAGCACAGTAACAAAGCCAAGGGCTCATCAGTACCAAGCAATTTTACTGTCAGCTGGTCATCCCTGTTCTCAACACCTGCACTAAGAAAAAGAGATCACCTTGCAGCACTGCACAGAAGTTCGACCTCACTGGCTGATGATGAAGTGAGCGTGGTAATAGCCCACAGGACTTTCAGAAATAAAGGCATGTTCCGGGGTCCCCCAACAAGTGAACAGAAAGGGGGACATGGGAAGAGACCCTCCAAGCTAATAAGCTTTCAAGCCAACTTTTCAGGACCACATTTGGTCCTTTTACACATCAAGGGATAGAAACTGCTGCCCAGTCCTGAAGATCATTTACTTGATTGTGGACAGCACAGAGAAGATGTCAGAAAGTGACCAGATATTTTGGGTTCCTCAGTTTTGGAAGCCCAGGCAATACTCTTCGTATGAGGATGATTTGCAGAAGGCTGTTGCTTAACATTTGTGATAATCAGGCTCCTGTGAGATGTTGCTAGCCAAAAACCAAAATCATCAGCCATCTTTGGTAACCGTGGCCCACTTGGTGGTGATCTTAATGAGGGAGATTTTGTCAGTGCCCTACACAATCTTTTAGAGCACAGGAAAAAGAATAGTGGAACAACAAAGCAATGCTGTCAAACCTCAACAGTGGAGACCATGTCAATCTGAACTTGCAAGTATGAGCCTGGTGACAGAAAATAATCATGTGGCAATGAATTTTACAACATTACATGGAAGCGAGGATCATATCCAGCTCATACTTATTTTGCTTTCACCACAAAAAGAATAGCCCCTCTGCTAGAAGTTAATGTTCCAACATGGAAAACCTAAAAAAGTGCCGTTAGCTCTTTTTGTAAAGGAGGTATATGGAACTAAGTGCTCACTAATACACTATTTTTAGTGCCTGAACTACAGTCCAGAAGATAATACCCAATTACTTGATATAGTGCTCTATACACTGTCTGAACAACAATAGTGGACTGAGAAGCAAGAGAAAGCACCAGAATATGGTTTTGAAGTCATTCAGATTTCATGTATTTTATTTTCTTGTAAAAATAAAGGCTTTGAAAAGAGGTGCAGTGTTGTCCAGGTTGAAGGAGGGGGGCCAGAGAAGAGTTGAAAGGGAGATGAGAGCAGCTGGAGTTTGAGAAAGAAGAGAGAGAGACCTTGACTACAGGAAAAGATAGCTGGGGCACAGATAGCCAGAAATCTAGAGAAAAGAAAGAGAAAATGCATCTGGGGTGCACAGTCAGAGAAAGGCATCCACGTAGCTGTAAGCCTGTCGTATCCGTACTTGTATGAAAGACTACGTTCAGGACAACCTATATAGTTGGGGACAAAACAGGATTTTAGTAGTTCTACTGTCTCCCCTAGTTTACACTCTGCTGGACCAAGAACTGTGGTGGCTGAGCTACAGACACATTTTTTTCATAGCCCCTGCTAGCAATGCAGTAATTTTACTGAGGACATGGACAACAACTCTGCACCAGTACTGTTTGAGACTGATCCAGCAATTTTGGGAGGAGATGCACAGAAATCTTACTATCTTACTTTCTTATTTTCCCTTTGTCTGTTTCTTACCGCCTCTTCAGCCTTTATTACATGCCACCTCCTATTTTCTCCTCACACACAGTCCCAATTAGCTGAAATTGTGGACCTGCTCCATGTAGTCTGAGGTCTACCACTCTAACAGACATTTCAGTGACAAGGGCCGTTTTTACTGTGGTCCTGAGCCACTTGTGAGATGGTGAGATGTTTGTAGGTTGCAACTATTTATTTCAAAAGCTCCATCCCTCCACCAAACAATTACCACTTTGGCTTTTCTTGCCTAGTACAACTCCGTATCCAGGTGGATGCTAAGCGGCTTTTACCGAATTACAAGCTGCAGGATAAATATTTTCTTCCTAGTTTTGGTTTCAATGCTAAGGTTCTTAAACGTTTATTTTAACACTCACAAACAAAACTATCTTATATATTCCCATCATCCTACTACCTAAATGCATTGTTCAAATGCCAAAGAGTACGTGAGCTATTGCAGATCACATAATAGATGCCTACACATTCACTATACTAGTAATATTTATTATTGAAACAGAGTGTTTTGTAAAGAGCTCTGAGATAGCTAGGCCATAAAAAAGTGTGATATAAAACAAAATGCTATTCAGTTCAATAGATGTCTGATAAGAAAAGAACCCTAAAATTTGAACAGTTCCTCCTCCCCTTAATCAGACCTAACAATGGTACCCCAGTCTCGGTGCTCCCGCACACAGCAATATCTGTCTTTTAAAGAGAGGAATAGGAACGTGCCGCTAACAGAGAGCGCTCATTGGTAGAACATTGTTAGGTGTTTTATAATTGATAGTTTTCAGCATCAGCACAAAGGTAAGGGCTTTAGCCTTGAATACTACCCACTAACAATATACCCACATACAGAAAACTAGTGCTAAATGTATTTATTAAAATAAATGCTTTAAAATAGTCTGCTTTTCATACAAAGTAATTATCTTACACTATGTGTAAAAGGTACTTTTGTAATCAATGGTATACAACCAGCTTCAGATGCAACCACACCCCACCCCCCATTACACACAGTGATGCTCATCAGATTGCATGGGACTGAATAATTTCATTATGTTCTGTAGCTTAATTTTTCAATTCCTGTAGCTTCAGCTGGAATTCATCCAGATCAGCCCTGTTTTCTAAGATGAAATCAAAATACTTCAAGGCCACAAGCACCAAATAATACAAGCAGCTCTAAACATAGCATAAGGTATTTCATACTTTTTAGAGGCTCACAGATTCTGTTCTAATAGTGCCAGGGTAACAGAATTTTTCATAATTTTTTATTTTATTTTTTTTTTCCACTTCTGGCCTATTAATTACCAAAGGACAAGAGAACTATGTTGTGGGTATGAGTGAATTTTGTAGCAGTCAAAATAGACAGTAGCAGGTAGCTGGAGAATTATAAAAGCTCTACATTTTCACAAGTCCTGCCTAAGAAGCTAATCACTAACAAGCTAATGCATTATTTTTTTTAATGCATTGGATAGACCAGCATAGTCAAGAGATAAAAGAGAAAAAGAAAGCGCAGGAAAAAAATTAATGTAGTAACAGGTCATGATTTTTCCACTGAACTAGAGAAAAAATAATCTCCCTAGTAGAATTAGGTGAGTAGTCATATGGGTAAAATGTTTTAATTACTAAAAATGGTTAGTTTCATTTGGTTATCTATAGAATCCTATCATCTCTTTTAATTAATTCATTTGCAAGTATTCGGATGACCATCAATTTATTCATAAAAATGTTTGAGAGTTGCAGGCTATGTGAATTCTGTTGCTAATTAGTTAATGGCTACATTCACCCTGCCAGTGGCTGATGATCAGATACTTGTGCTCATAATTCTTACACCTACAAACATTTTTTCATACAATACACCAGAATGTTTCTGTACTCACGTAGAGTGGACAGCACTGATCTTGAGTGGCTTTTTCCCCCCAGGATCGGTGTTTCCATGGGAAGTCCTGTGGGGATCTATCTTGTCTTTTCTTCTCCGCAGTAGGTATTTAGGGATCATAAAGTAGTTAGCGAAGAGGTATGTTCTACACTATTTTCAATGATGATAGTCGACATTATGGTCCAGACCCACAAAGGCACTAGGAAATCAAAGAGCCTTGGGCTCTTCAATACATTTGTCCGTATGAGCCTACATCTCAAGGATTTGATTTTTTTCATTTAAACGTTACACCTCGTGGGGACAGGGACATAGAATGGAGTTAAATGACCAAAGATCTCTGGATAAGATTGAAATGATGCTGGCTAATCATCAAATGACACTGATGCAACTTCTCTACCTTTGATTTTATCCATCACTTGTAATTCACATGCACAACGTGGGGCTGTTGTTGGTCCTTACTACTGTTGGGTGCATAGTGACAGTGTCCAGGACACTTTTTACTATCCAGAGAAGTAAAAGGGAACTGTGCTGTTAATTCTATTATTTAAGTAATTGAAATTCCCCTAAAAACCTGTTGTAGCACTACTCAAGTAGTGACCAAAGCTAAATTAGAAAACCAGAATTCTGTAGAAGACTAATTTAGCCCCAGTATTATAATATCTTAGGATCCTATCCAGCCGAACATTTATAAATAGTTCCACAGAAAACAAATTATTTATGTGAACTTAAGCATATTGGTAACTACTGGGCTGGATTCTTGGTGAGTCATTTTGTATTGTTAGTACCACTCCTCCAGTGCCAAATACTTGAAATTTGTCTTTTTGTGTCCTTTTTCTACATTTACTCATGCCAATAATCTAATCTCACACGCTAAATATCATAATATCATTTAGGCTGTTCCAATTACGTAAAAAAAAATTATAATCCAAGTGAAAAGTCCTTTGCAACATGCATCTCCTCCCCATCCTATTGCCATTAAAATGTTCAATTTCAGAGGATCTAGCATAATTTTCTTTTCCTCACACTCAATTTTTTTTTGCCATTCATTATATTTCCATTACAACGCTGGAAAAAGATGTACTTCAGAGGATGATAGCCGAGACTATACTATTTAATAGATGAAGTAGCTATTCTACATTTCAGAATGACTAAATTAAGTCCTCCTAAGAAAGTAAAAGTTTTACATTTTTTTTCTTTTAATCAGGACACTTGTTGCAGATTAACTAACTCACATTACTTTTCTTGAGCAAAAGGAAGAATATTTGTTTGATTCTAAACATTCCAGATTCCTAAAAAGCCAAATCATAAACAAAATGATACAAGCACACACATAGCAGTTTAGAAAAGGTCAGCCACTTCAATGGTCAAATCACATAAGCCTTCATTAGAGCTAAATTACGCTCCCTTCCCACTATAAAATAGCACAGAAATGGGAGTGCTCGACTGGGGAGAGTGAGTAACAATTTATTTCCAATATGTATAAGCCTGGTTTGCACTTTCAGGACTGCAACCAGACTTTTTAAGTACCTTCCATGGACTTCACAAAAAGCTCAGAACTTCATAGGTTTATAGCACCTGGGATTGCACATTCACATAGCACGTTTACAAGACCTGATTACATGAAATCTGAAATCAGAAGAATGGTTGCACTGCAGCTGGATCTAGCCCTGTATCTTCCTCCTCCAGCACTAAAGGTCAGTGCAAGTACAGATAAGAGTGTCAGGACAGAGTGAGCATAAAGTGTTATTTCCCTGCCATAGTCACCAATGTCCAACAACTTGAAATTCAGGAACTTTCTGAGTCTAAGATAGATTTTAATAGAATTTTGATAAATTTTTCGTCCCTTGATTTGCCGTCCTCCGCCTTTACCAAAACTCCATGGCAAAGAGTTTCACAGGTGAATTATAGGCAATGTGAAATACGACTTCCCTGCTTTTTTTTTTTTTTTAATCCCCTACCTAATAATTTTCTTCTTCTGCACTCATTCTGTGCTCTGGCTGTTGCCAATTCAGCTTAGAAGGTTACTGTCACCATCTTTCCTTAGCTGCTTGCATCAGAAGTTCCCATTCCAACACAATGGCACATATACTGTCTGTGAATAGATTCTGTTAAAATTTCTGGTTTATCTTGAAAATGTTTACAAGCTTTTTTTTTAAAAACTGAATCACATTAACAGAACAGAGACAGTTATGTTAGCAAGTGTGAAGCTGACACAAATGTTTGTGGAGAAGAAAAAGAAGGGACAAGTAATATGGACAAGGTAACTTGGTTGGCAACTTTTCACACAGATCTGCAGCATATTCCTAGCATGAGGAGCTGCATGTTCTCATGACTAGGAGTCACAGATTCACTACGTCATTGTGTCTGAATGTCTGCCACGCTAAGTGGAAATTTGCATGGAAACTTGCCGAGATGGGAAAAAATAGTCTTTGGGGGGTTCTCTGCAACTTGCTGCCCAGAAAGATCAAGAAAGGACTTGGCCACAGTCTGGCAGAAAGGGTATGACCATTTCTCCACAAATGGTCTTCAGTCCTTCCTTACAAGTAAATGGAAACAGCTCAACTGTCCTGGCCTCTGCTTTTGCTCCGAAGGAAAGGGTTCTGGCTCACCTGTCTTTTTTGTCTTTTCTTTTTTTTTTTCAGGGTTAGCTTCACAGGGTGCAGTTACTTGCTAGCCAAAAATGGTAAAAAAAAAAAAAAAAAAAAAGAGTTTGTCTGCCTGTAATAAACAAGGATATAGAATCCTCAATGTCAGTCTGCAATTCTGTTGCAAGTAACCACACCATTCAGCTACCTCTTCCTTCCTGTTTTTTCCATCAAAAGTTTAAATAGAGGAACTGCAAAATTTATTTTAGCTGTTAGATAGAACAGTTTCCACTGGACTTAACAGAGAATCTAATGTTCCCATCAGTGGACTAAATGGCTTTAACTCTGAGAATGTCACTGGAAGCTCTTTGCTTAGGGCACAGAGTATTGCAGGAGCCGCTGTGTAAATTCTCAGATCCTTGTTCCAAATTACTCAAAGCTCGCTGAGCCTTTGGGTATATCATATTATCCATCTTTGGTTCATCATCTATTCAAACGTTTGGGAACATAGGAGGAGAATGGCTTTCAGTTCTGGGTAACAGAGTGTCTGGCTTGGATTTCACTTTTATTTGTGGCTCATCACTAATTTTTTCATTTGGGTTTTGAGATGAGAAGATGTTGCAGGATTTAGATTTTGTCAGTAAATAAGTATTATAAAATACTTAGCTTGGGATAGACATTTGACATTAAAAAAGAAAACCAAACCAAAAATTTGTATGTGGTTGGAATGGCAAAAGAACTTACTGGTATAGCAACATTTTTCCAAGTGTTTCCCCAGAAAGTACTTTGTCTTTTTCCTCTTACTATTATGTTGCACCCTCTGAGCCAGTCTTCTTCCTGTCAACACCTGCTGGAACATAAAGGATTCTGAAACAAGATGATCTGTCAGTTGAAAACAATAGTAGGGCTCTTTTTTAACACACTTTTTTGAGTACAAAGTTAGCCATGTCTACCTTGAGACATTTGGACAACATAAGTCAAATTAAGCAAAGGGGAAAACTCAACTTTAGAGCACTAGTTAGAGTGAAATAAATGCCTGTGGGATTACTTTTATTCAGAATAACCTGGTTTTACTATGTCTGCATCCTTGCCCCATTGAATTAGTTACTTTTAATAATAAACCTTGTGTTTGTTAAGTTTTTTGCTGTGCAGATCATGTCATGGAAATATTTTCCCCCAAAAGTAGAATTCTCTGTGTCTTTCTGAGGAGACATCCTGGAGGACAGAAGATGCACGGAGCATAACCTCCCCTTGCTATTTGTGTTTGTACCGACAGGTACAGACAATGATGTGTCTGCTTTGGTCTTGCTCTGAACCAGTAGAATAAAGCCATCCAGAATACATGCTCACATGGCATTTACCATTAAGTTACTAAGTTTACAGAGCAGCAAGGTATATCATCTGCAGACCAGCAGCAGTAACACATCCTATGGTTCACAGCTTCCCTGACTGTACCTGATGCAATGCCCTGATTTTTTTTTTACTGGCAAAATATAAGGAGCCTGCAAGAGAAAGGAATGAAGTTATGAAGGAGCTTTCTTGCTATGTGCTGCTTACCAATTAATTTGACTGCTTTCACTGGCTAATATTGGTCACTTAATGAAAGTTGTGCATATACAGTAGTTATTTAGTAGATACTCAGCTGGTATAAACTACACAAAGCTAGAGGAGTTGGCACTGAAGATGCCTTTTCTGCACAAGGATTGTGGGCCACTGCACGCAGCAGACTGAAAACTCCTCCAGTACCAGGGAGCAGCAATTAAAAGAAACGAGACGAGTTGACTAAGTCACTGTACTCCAGTGATAGGTGCTTGCCAGGGAAGAAGTTTGGAGCCCCACAGCCTTACAGAACTGAAGGGCAGCTTTACAGTTCCTGTCTTCTTTCCTCAATCCCATGTCAAGTCAGAAGCCAACCAACGCTCTGTGGAGCCAAGGGATCAGGTTTGGTATTGCATTATTTTTCCCTAGGCTATCTTTTCCCAGAGTTCTATACTCAAATCAGTAAAAATGATACTGTTAATGCAACTTATTTTTGAGAGAGATTTAGATGTTGCTAAGATCTCATTTTTATGACCAACTCTGTTGTTTGTAAGCTTATCAAAACCAAAATGAAAAATTATTCATGCTTAATATGTGAAATTTGAAACATACTTCTCTTCGTCATATAAGTCCCAAGTAAATTAAAACATTGTTTCATTGAAAAGATTGATTTTCCTCAGTTTAGAAACACAAGTAGGAATTTACTGAGAACAAAATACAGCTATACATTTATGTCTCATATTAATTTTTGATTTTTGATGCAAAACCAAGGTATGTTTGAGCGTACTTAAATATTATTACAATATTTCTTCATAGTGTGGCTGGTACAATAATCTTAAAGAAACGTTGCTACATACAACACATTCCAAACTTCTGCCACTTCTATTTATTTATACTATCCTTGTTATGGAAATACATTATCCTTTCATTTGAAATGGTGAGTGCTATTGACTGAGATCCTTAGAAATTTTCACATAATGACAGACTAATCCTTGGGAAGATTGACTTCTGTATGTTCTCGCTTTTTTCTTCTCATTGCAGTTTCCATGAGGTGTGAGATTATTAATTCCCAACATTTTCCTAGAGTTTCAAGGGATTTTCTTTTAAGTTACCTTGTGCTCAGATAGTTAAGGAATACGGACATGAGAACTAAGAATTTTCAGCTGATTTTTTGGGATAGCCTTCAGAGGACAGAACTAAGGTTGTCAGTAACTGATGCTGCTGAGGGAACACACTAGCTTTCTCCGCAGTCATAATCAGATGTGCTGCATTGCAGTACAACTGGGAGCCGAATAAGGCGTACTTAACAGTAAACCATTATTATAGCCAACTGAAGATGGTAGAAAGCATTACTCACAAACATTTTTACTAAATAATCTTGAATTGCAGATTATTCACACAATGCAGTCTAACAGCCATGCTACTCACTGCAGTCACATACTTTTCTCCATAAGGAAGATCCAGAGATGGTACCTTCATCATAAATCCAGACACAATTCAGCACTGTAACAAGTTTCTCAGTCTAGAAGTGCTACAGAACGCTGAGCTCAAACCAGTATGAGAAAATGCCCTATATTAAACTAGGAACATTTTGCAGTCAGTTCATAGCTGCAGAGTACAGCTTCCTTAAGTGTAAGTCACAGTGTCCTTAAGCAGAAATAATGTGGTTTATTTTTTTAATATAACACCTCAAAATATTCCCAAGAATATCTCCTTTCATGTAAACACATTTACAGTGTCTGCACAGTTTACTGGTGAAATAAATAAGCAATATACATAAACTGAACCATAAAAACTTCATGTGAAATGGTGGGGGGGGTGCTCACAGCTAACTGGACTACGTTTCTGTCCACATTACAAACCCCTCACTTTGCGTTAGAATTGCCACGTGCCATTAACGTACAAACCAGTTGCTTTGCCTCAGACAGGGACTGGGCAACTCAACGAAATAAGTGGGGAAGCTGTCCAAGAGCGGAGGGCTACTGGATTTCTTCCTGAAAACCACATTGCAATGCAACAGAGCCCTGCAGAGGTGGGAGATGAGGGCTGCTCCCTGCAGCAGCTCTCCCCCAAGAGAGCCTCAGAAGCAGGGGACTGATTTTCATCCCATGCAAACAGAATTGGGAAGGCATCGGATTCACCCAGGGAAAGAGGTCACATACGGAGAGCTCTGCCTTTATTCAGTTTCTAACTAGTGTTCTGTGAAAAGGACAAGCTAAACCATTTCTTTGCTAAGTCAGTGTTTCTTGCTTCAATCTCACACTGCCCTGAGGGCCTTTAAACAGACGACAGAGGTCCCTAATGAACTACCTTCATTAGCTTGGTGCATTTGTTGTACTAATGCAAACTAACTGCTGCTGGTATCAACTTGTGTGAGGCTGCATCTGTATCCTCATCGCACTACTGTACCCTTTTGTATCTACAGCAGACCAGGGAGCTAGCCCACTTAGAGCAGAGAGGCTGAGGTCCAGAGAGAGACTGGAGCAATTTGCAATGAGTTTTGCAAATCTCACCAGCCAGTATGTATTTAACTATCTAGTTTATTGCTTCCAGTTGTAATTCCTTTCCATTTCAGCTGGCAACATGTACTCCTTTTGAGTTTGCTGGGAAATACAACGGTATTCCTTTCTTCATAAAATCTACGCTTCTTTGAACTCACCCGTGAATTGGTTGGTCTATACGGCCAATTCGTATGACCAGAAGCACTATGCAGCCAAGTGTGAGAATAAAGTCCCATACACAGAGACTGCTCCAGTTTGTGCACATCTCTAAGTATGAGCCGGGTGCCCGTCGGAAGGAGATGAGCACGTACAAAAGTGCTTCGGTAATTTCCTGCAGCGTTCAGATTCCTCAGCTTTGCGTTACGGTCATATCTTTCAGAATACTTTAATTTGGCTGTATTTGGTTTAATTATATTAAAATAATAAAGTGACCAGTTACTAAACCACTTTATATTCACTGCAACACAAAGTAATAAATCAGCCTGGTGAATTACAGGAATGTATGGTGATTATTGGCTAAATCTTGGGAAAATCATAAGCCTTTGACCACATACTGTGCCTTTTATACAGGGATGTCAATTTAAATAGACAACAGTTACATCTTAAAATCCTATCAAACTTTGGTATCAAGAGGTGCCATGTGTTCACGGCGACACAGTAAATCATGCTGAAAGTGGGAATCTCTCAGCCGTCCCAAATTTCTAACTGGTGATTTGGATCAAATCTTGACCTACAGACACCCAAGTGTGACCACACATGTGTGTACCTGCCACCTGAATCAAGGAAGAGCGAGGGGAAGCACTGGCTCTGATGGGAAATAAATTGGACCCTGCAGGCTGCAGGCACAAGAACCTTGCCAGATCCGGAGTCTCACTTTTCCCAGAGCCGCTTCTTTCCGCCTGGGAAAGAAAAGGGGCCGGCAGTGACAGGGGAGTAACAGCCTCTCTGCTAGAATACATTCAGCCAGCACTGCCAACAAGAGGGAAAGGTTCCTAGTTTTCTGTTTGTGATTACACTGTTTTGTCATTGCTGTCAGGATGTGCCTATGCAATATGTGCCTCTCTGATGTCTCGTGCCTGTATGTTTCATTTTTAGCTGAGTGGGATGTACAGTAATTAGCCACTCATTCTCCTTGTCTATTCTCTGCGTTTTGTTTCGTTTCCTTCACTTACAGAATTTTGGCAAGCCTTTGGCCTTATTGGCAACTCTTTCCCTTCTCCCTCATCTGAACCTCCTCTGTCAATTTTCTTCTCACTGCTTGGGAGATGACAGTTTATATATTTGTACACACAAGTGAATATGCTAATATGCTCCAAATATGGACCGTGCAATCAAATTATCATGAGTTTGGTGGAATGCTTTTCTGGATTATTTCCTCTAAAAATATAGCATTCCAATTGCAAACAATTTACAGCCAACAAAATACTGTTTGAATCAAACATATGTGGTGAAGTTGAGGGTTTTTTAATTCCAGATGCAAAATTTTTGTTCCTGGCCTTTTTTTTTTTTTTTTTTCTTCTTTTTCCTCCTTTTCATTATGAATTGTTGCCTTTGGGTGGATTTTTGCTTTGAGAATGCAAGTTGCTCTCATTGACATTACTGGGACTTACATGAGAATAAAGGACAAAAAATGAATAGCTTTCAGGGGCTTCAGGTTGATGGAACAATTTCATCTGTTCTCAGTTAATGCTGCACAGCACTCCATGAGTTTTTATCTCATATCTGAAGTTATACAGCTGTAGGGACCAATTCGAAGCTCTCCTTTTGAGTTCTTTTCCTTTGTAGGAATCATCGGCAAATTGGCAAATATAAAGGACATAGAATCAGGTCCACAAACAGCTAAGAACAACTATTTTGATTTTTTTTATTGGTATATTTTTTAAAAAATAATTTTTAGCTTTCTCAAATATGTATATTTTTCATATTTCATAAATAGAGCTTTAAAATTTTCCATGTGCTAAATGAAGAAATAACTCTTTTGGTGCTGCAAGAAATTCATAATGTAATAGAATAGAATAGAATCATTAAGGTTGGAAATGACCTCAAGGATCACCTAGTCCAACCGTCCCCCCACCACCTATTACCCACTAAACCACGTCCCTAAGTACCACATCTAACCTTTCCTTAAACACCCCCAGGGACGGTGACTCCACCACCTCCCTGGGCAACCTGTTCCAATGCCCGACCACCCTTTCTGAGAAGAAGTTTCTCCTCATCTCCAACCTGAACCTCCCCTGGCACAACTTGCAGCCATTTCCCCTTGTCCTGTCACTAGTTATCTGCGAGAAGAGGCCACCCCCAGCTCGCCACAACTTCCTTTCAGGTAGTTGTGGAGGGCAATAAGGTCTGCCCTGAGCCTCCTCTTCATAGATGTAATGAAATGTAATACTTCATAGATGTATGACAAATCCAGACCAGTCAATGATTTTCCTCCTGTTCTTAAAAAATAATTAAACTGAGGTGTGGAAATGAAGCAAGGATCTTCTCCTAGATTTCTTTTCTCATATCATTGGTTTGGAAATACGCTTTAATACTAGAACCTACTCTTTGTTGTTTTACATGCATGAGGCTGCAAGTTCATTTGAATCAGTTCAGACAGTTCAGATGAAAGCCAGTATAGAAAAATATATATTTGAGTGTATATATATGAATGCATAAAAATATACATTATTTATTCATTTTGCTCAAACCAGATCTGGGACCACTAAGATGCTGAAATGCTGACTGGCAGTGGCTTGTCTGTGTCTTAAGAGTAAAGTAAATGCATATAATATGTAAAATATCAAACCTGTTTCCTTGCTGTACTGACATAAACTCAAATTAGGACATAAAAAGGAAATTAAAATTGAAGAAGCTGTCTTAAAAGCCAAGTTAGAAACTCTTTTAGTCACGCTATCCCAGCTCGCAAGAAAGGCGTCAGGTATGGGATTTATCAGTAGAAATCCTGCTACTCTTGAGAGACCCAGAGCAAGGACCCTGTCCTGTGCCCCTGGGACACGTGAGATCCAGTGAGCAGAACCCAATTGTAGGCAACTGGTGTCTGCCTGGAGAGCAGCAACGGCACAAGATGAGACAGAGCTGCAAGCGTACAGAGCAGCAATTACTCTCATTACAAATAAAATCCCACCAAACTAGCATGAGCATGGTAATAACACACACCTATAATAGCTAAAATTTAGTTTGAGGCAGTTGAAGAAAACAGTAATTGATCTCAGTAACCTCTCTTTGTAGCAAGCCACTAGAGAGATACTACAACTTGTCACCTCAGCCGTAGTCTAGGATTAACACTCCTGCTAACTCAGCAGAATCATACAGTTGTACAACAGCTATTACTGTACAGTACACCGTACTCATGTAGCAATCACGCAACAGCACTGTGCTGATCATCCCACTCTGGGACACGTGTCAAGCTAGCAAGAAGCACTGGATGCATCATTTTATGTAACTTGACATTTATTCCTTAAGATGCAGGCGAGGCTGTCTGGATACTCTAGGATTTTGAACTGCTGGTCCTTAGGGCCCTATGAAGCAGCTCTTACATTTTGCACTAATCTCTTTTTTCCCCCTAGTACTATACATTTTAAAGAGATGCCATATGGCACTTAAACAGACAAATCACATGGTGTTTTGCCCTTTCTTTCTAATTCCATTGGCTTTACGTTTCTCAAGTTGCATTCCCAGTTGATGAACAGCGTCCTTAACCTCTTGAGTGGTCCTGGATGTCCACTAGACAGAGACCAACATGACACTTGTGCTGACTTCTAATATATACTGGATGTCAACAATGTTACTGTCATTCACTTCAGCAGTTGATTTGCATCTAAACATACTATCAGGGACTCTATTGTGGCATCTAAGAGTAAACTGAAAATATAGCACAGCTGCTACCAAGGTACAAAAGAGCGTTTCCTTCACGGGCATCCAGTTCTCAGACAATCAGCACTCGGAAGCCACGGTGTTAAATGGCTAAGACTATGTAAGTAGAATTGAACTCTGGAACACAAAGTGCACTTTTCGTTCACGACACACTATTTGCATGCATCCTTTTCTTTCAAAAAGCGGTAAGTAACCACTGTTTCTGTAAGCCTTTTTTTTTTTTTAAGTTGTCTAAGGAACAGAGCCACACTGGTTTTATGAATGTTAAAGTTCCTTTTCATGTGACTAATTCAGGTTTCATAAAAACAAGGGATTAGTACCACTAGGTAGTATAGCAGATAGTGTTAGGCTATAAAGAGGCAATTCATTTATTCGGAATTTCACATATGATCATAGATCCTTCATGGCCTCTGGTCACATGAGACAAAGCACAAAATTAAAGAAAAAGGTTGAATTCACAATCTTTTTTTTTTTTTTCTCCTCAATGTACAATACAAGCCCACCAAATATCTTGAAAATGAAAATGGTGTTACTGTCCTTTCCACTTAATACTTAGCATTGCAAAATGCCGTATAAAAGCATGACACCCACTTGTGCCTGTGTATATTTATCTATAGAAACAAGACAGAATACATGCACAAGCGTCACTTGCATAGCAAAATAATGGTAAACGCTCATCTGTAGAAGTGACTGGATACAAAAGCAATTGCAAGTGTTTATGCAGTACAAACATGGAGGTGAAGTTAACGCACCTTTGAAAATCTGACCCATATTATCAGCAGTAATAAGTAAATCCTCCCTCTAAAGATAAAAGAGAAAGTACCCTCATTATTTAGTCAGACCTTCACACCATGAAGACCCAAACACAGAGGGGTTATCAAAATGCCCTTAGAATAATAAAATCAAGCTTTGACAGACCAAGAGGCAAAGTTTTAAAGTGGAAACCCCCTGACAAGGCTCTGCTTTACTCTTAGAGGCTGACTGGTCTGATTACCACATCTGAATGCTAGCAGAGATACAATGCTGGATATTCATTAGTGGAAACTGCTGTCCTAACAAGAACATTATTGGAATTATGTCAATTAACACCAGCTGAGGACATGTCCTACTATTTTTAAATACATAAAGAGATTTATAAAGTTTAAAAGGAGGATTCTGAGTTGCAGATGGCTCAAGCTGGATGTTTGTAAGGGTGCCTATAACCCAAGGACAGCATACTGCCTATCCTCCAGGCATTCAAAGCCCTGAGTAGGCAGACTACCTGAAGTGTCAGCGATCTTGCAGTTTTAGCCTGTCGTGGTTTTAACCTAGCCAGCATGTGAAGAAAATTAACTCTGTCTCAGCTGAAACCAGGACATAGCTCCACGTGGATCACGTGCCAGTAGGTCAAAGTAGACGTGAGGAACAAGGAGCAGTGCTGACTATGTGAAGGCATTCCCCTGAAATTTAAGACCTGCTTTCTCTCCTTCCTTTACGTACATTTTCAGCATCCCCCATCACAGAAGTGACCAGAAGTCTTTCACTACAGGACCCCCACACCATATTTTTTCCTGTAACTGTGTTACAAGCAATACTGGTAAATGCAGGCTGGGTCATGACTTTAGAACCGCAGGCAAGATTTCACTGGCACTGATGGCTGGATGGATGTGAAGCCAGAAAGATCCATTTTTAAAGTAATTATAAACGTGTTTCTTATGGGTTATAGCAAGTATTGTCTGATCGTGAACTAATCTGGGGACCGGTGTTTAAAAATGTGATTACTTTGAACACGTATCACTAGTAATACACTGTTCAAAAATATGTTGCATGCAAACTAACATTTGCAGTCTTACTTTGTTTTTTAAAGTTAAAAATATCTTCTCTTCCCCCTGAGAAAATATTATCCGCCTTCGGGTTTATTAGTCCTGTCACATTAGGTTGTGACCTAACATTCAGCAAACTGCTTACACCTGATTACCTCATATTTGATAAATAACATGGAAATTTTCAAAGGCAGCCAAATTTGCCATGTTTCCATGTTTTAGATATTTGAATTAATGTATTTTTTAATTTAATTATTAAGAAGTTATAAGCAACTTGAAATGAGACCACCTATTCACGTGTCTAAATGTAGACTCAGGTGTCCTGCATCTGAGAGTCACGGTCTTTATTGCATGCACTGAAATGGAACTAAAATAATTTGTTCATGATAAATTCAAAGGCCCCAAAGTGCTTTTTGGTGCTAACAGAGGTGTTTTGGATTTCATCTGGCATCATCTGGTATTCAGACAATGCCCGATGTCTTTAAAAATTTTTTATAACTCTCTATGTTCATTTGCTCTTGGTACAAATTTTAAAAAAAAAGCAAAACCAACAAACCCCTCCCACAAAATAAATGTAATCAATTCACCATTTAAGATAAACCAACAAATATTTAATGCCAGGAGTTTTTGGTTACTTAGTGCTGATCTTGCCCATATCAAACTAAAACTGGGCCAGGAGATTCCCAGACACAAACATTCAACAGTATTTCTATATTTACATGTTCATTCCAATTTTGAGAAGCTGCACTTCTTAAGTTTTTGCTTGCTTACCACAGAGTTCAGTTCAAGCTCTGTTAAATCTATAAAAATCAATATTGAGTATATGTATTACGTGACAGTTCCATCTAAAAG
Source organism: Psophia crepitans (assembly GCA_013399095.1). Classification (NCBI taxonomy): domain Eukaryota; kingdom Metazoa; phylum Chordata; class Aves; order Gruiformes; family Psophiidae; genus Psophia; species Psophia crepitans. The sequence continues at coordinate 305,286 of VWZZ01007835.1, read as the reverse complement.
TATCTAGTATAGGATATGGGCCAGATACAATAGAGCAGCCAAGCACATGTAATTTACCCAACAAATCTAAAGCACTCTCACATTGATTTTTGCAGTTTTGTAGCCCCTAGTCACAGAGCAGAGAAAAAATGGCTTACTCATAGAGTGTGCTAGTACTTGGGGCTACATCATGTTTATCTTAGAGCCTCTGATTTGGGTTGTCTTTTTGTTACCTTTGTTGACGGATTTTTTTAGGTCATTTAATACGGTTCTCTATTCTAAGATGTATACTTCTATGGCAAGAAAATAAAAAGGATTTTCTTAATTGTTCCTATCTGTTGATTACTTTTCCCAAACTTATAGCGTACAGATGGAATATTGCAATATTTCAACAGTTCCTAGATGCAATTATCTTTAGCGAGTATGAATAGAAAATTGTATATAAGGGGATAAGCTTTCAACAGTGTATTAATGTACATCACACAATAACTCATATACGGAGATACCGGAAACATAGTTCAGAATGCAATTAGAATTTAAAAGGATCTTTCTGAAATTACATGCATATGTATTTGCACTGCATAAAATATTTTTGTATATATACTATAATTATGTATTTTAAAAGTTTTCAAATATTAAAATATAATACTTACATATACCTATATCTATATCTCTTAATGATTCTATCAGCATTTGGACCTAGGTGGCAGGCTATAATATATGTCCAGATTAAAAACTTGAAACTTCAACTTAATAAAAAAAAACTACAGGATTTAAGTATGTTGCATGCCTAGAGCTTTTTTCTATTTTATTTACTCATAAGTATCATTAACACCAAAGATCGACAACCTTTGGTGCCATGTATTTCACTCTCTCTCTTCAAGTCTTTAGTAGTTGCATGCTTATCTATTTCAGTCAAATGTATTTCTTATCGAAAAAAAAAGAGTGAGCAACCTGACAATACAGTGTTATCGAATTTTTTCAGCTGAGACCCACATGTCATTCAGCATTCAGACATGCTTGTGCTTGATTGATGGATGGGTTTGTGACAAATAAAACTAGGATCAAGAGCTTTGCACCTTTTCCCCCATCAGGAACCAGAGTAAAGCATAACTCTATAACAATGGTGGGATTAGGGATGCATTAGCTCTCCATCGACCAAAACCATCCATTCCCATCAATACTTTGCACTTAATAACCTGAAGCTATGATAAGAAAACAAAAGAAGGAGAAAGGGACAGGAGAAAACAAATCAATAGAAGAAGGGAATGTCTGAAAGATGCACTGTCCAAATGAAGAAAAATTTTTGCTGAATTGCTAGGATAATGCCCCTTGACAAGAGAACAATGTACTGTCAAGGTTTATCAGCGAGGAGGCCAATTGGCACAATGTTAAGCACAGGTTTGGCATTCGAGTGGTGGCACTTACTGTAGACGTAAAAGACATAATGCCAACATGCAGATAATAGCTACTCATATTTGTTTCCTATTAGCAGTTTGGATACCCATAAGGAACACAATTACGTTTCTAGACGTCTTGAAACAGATGCTACAAACGCAAGGACTGATCCTGTCCCGCTGAAGTGCATGTGATCAGTACTAGGATGATGCTTTTGACTCAAACTTTGTGTTAAAAATAATATTAACTTCTACTTGAAATTTTATCTTTTCTTTCTTTATGATTAATTAATAACTTATCTGCTCTTACAAACCGATCTGAAAGACCAGAAATGGTCTTAGGCTTTAAAAGGTCAATAGATTTCCTGCCTTGTTTGAAACTCTGAAATCTAGGAACTAGCACTAAGACTGAAAGTAACAGAAAAACATTCATTAACCTCTCCTCCTCTTCAGGAGGATTAAAGTAAAAGAAAATATATTTCTTGAAATATTTGCAGCTTACTCAAGAGGATAATGAAGTGTCAATTAAGAAACAGCTTATCAAATACATCTTGACACAGAAACTGCTCCCTCTACTGCAAGACTCAATGCTTGAGGCTGCTGCTGTGGTAGGTGAAACTAGGAAATAAGTTTCTTTAGCGTCTTGCTTCTAGTGCTGAAGGAGGGGAGATCTAGTGTTCTAAAGATCTAATGATTTCTTCCTTCAAGATCCAGAAAGAAAGGTCAACTTCGGCACACAACCTTAAGTGCCCAATCGCTCAGCTTTGGCCTAAGGCCAGCACTGGATGCTGAATCCCCTGCCTTGTATCTGAGCCTTGCGCAAAATGTCTGTGTTTATCAAGGAAATCTTTGAACAGGATTGTGTCCTCTTCCCTCTCATATGTCACAGTTTTATTTTATATTGTCTATTTATTCTAATTAAATACTGCTGGACTGAAAGTCACCATCAGGAAAGTAGGAATGTTGTTGATCAACATTGCTGAGATTCACTGTTTTACTCAATCAGATGACTCAGTTTCAGATAAGTCTCTGATACACAGGGAAAAGTTCTAATATCCAAGATACTAAACAATGTTGTTTGACCTCTAATTTCATGGAAAGTAACAGGAAATATTTAAAAATGTTTCCTCTACAAAAAAGTTTTCAAATCCACCAACAATTATAAGATTCTACTCACTATAACATATACATATCTTTTAATATCGCCATATTACTCATCTAATCATCAGAGTGTGTACTAGAAAGGACTGAAAAGACAGTCCAACAGTAAAAGCCCTGGACTACACAACAGGCAATAGGTGCTGCCTTGGTGGCTCTGCCACATTCCTCCCTTGTCACATATGGAAAGTCATGAAATCTCAGCGTCCCTGCTTCCTTGCATGCAAATGATGATTATGATTTACAACTTCAACTCAGCCTATTCACTTGCTGCGATCACAGGATGTTTTACAAAGTAGAACCAATAATGAATTAAAGGAAATGCCACAAGAAACAAGCATGTTCCTAGAAGTCAATACACTCTTTACAAGGTCCTTGATGACTACATGAAGTTACTGAAAAGATACGGAATTAAGTAAAAAGCGTTACAGCGGCTTGTGCAGAAGCCAAAATGAATTCGCATGAAGTGAGATAAGAGTGGCAGGCAGAGGAATATTTTCAAGACATGCTAGAGGGTACTCTGAGTAAGAAGAGTAAGAATAATTATGAAAGGAAATAGCTAACAGTGAATTTTTCAATTCAGTATATATGACAAAAGTAGAGTCAAATGCAGCATAACATACATAAGAAAAGGACAGAAATAAATTTATAAAACGTGCAGTAACTACAAAAAAAGATAAACTAGGAACTTCTCAGACAGCAAACCCTTCATTCTTTCAACTGCTGCTCTTATAATTTTAGATTATGTTGTGTTGTCTTGTAAAAAAAGAAAACGGTGTAGCTGCCCTGTCCGCAGTTGTTCTCCATAGAGTAACCACCACAAACTCTCCGTTACTTTGGTTTGATAATATTGCCACTGTCAATGCACACTATTCAAAAGCCCATAACATACTTCGATGATCAGCTTGAATTTCAATATGTCTAAGTTACCCTGGTTCTGATAACACAACAGATGACAGAGAAATGAATCTCATGTGCTTAAAGCCTTACTGACTTTATTAGAGGGTCTGTCCATATGAAACTAAAGCAAGCCCTCAGTTCTGCCAAAGCTGCAAAAAATGTTATCGCGGGGGCAAATAAGTGACCCCCTCTTTATAACATACATTTGATAGTGAAAGAAAAAATTCAATACTATTACATAAAATAGGACTCATTCTGATAACAGTTCATTAGTAGAAAATTGAAGTGTTAAGGGAACATCTTTAATTTCATTATAATTCTGAACTAAATGTACCATTCTCCTCATAATTTTTTTCAAAAACCTGTTTGCACTGTTTCTACTGGAAGGATCCAAATATCTGGAGAATCTCACACACAGTCTTAAGGATAACTACCAATAACTACAATAAATCAAAAGATGTATTTGAAAAGTTTTCAAAGCAAGTAACTTTCCATTCCACAAATAAACAGCATAAATTTGGCACGCCCATGTCATATAATTCACACACAATGAAGTGAATATCTGTTTTAAGTGCAAGTCTCAAAGCTTTTTAAACTACAGATCAGCCCAAGCATTTCCATAATTAATTACTTATTTATTTCATACCATAAATAATAATGATCTGATCGAGATATCATCAGTTCCAAACAGCCAGTTATTTCCTAACTAACTTTGGGAAGAGAATGAACGAGCAAGATTGAATAATGAAGATCCCATTCTGCAGTGAGCTGTATGGCATGCAAGGGGGGAGTGAGAAAGCTGTGTCTTCCAGGAGACATTTTGGTACAGCATGGTGATTATATCGAGACCTTATACTAGTGACCAGGTGCAGGTGAGGAGCACAGGTTATCAGATGCTGTCTTAGTTTATTGCTTTTCTTCCTATTGTCTCTCAAGTCTGAAATAACTGTGAGGCAGAGAAGAATTCCTACAGTGGTAGCTGAAGATTTTAATCTGAAGTTACTTCTAGCATAGAGCACCAAAGGGTAGGACTTCCAGATAATTTAGCAACTGCCCTTCTTGTATGATTTTAAATCTAGATCTGTGGACCCATTTTTCTTTAAAATATAATTGGCTGGGCTAGGCCAAGCTTTCTGGTCCCCAGTGGTGGCAACACTTTTTTTTTTTTCTTCCTGTTTAAACTTATTTGGATTCATATTCTATGAGAACCTAAGTGGAAGATGTTTCTAAATTCATGCTTTGTATCTTTTCTTAAAATACTCATATAATATTCCTCAATCTTATAATTTTCTTCTAAATCTAGATATCAGCCAAAGTCTGCAAGACACTTGACAAAGAGTTATTATAAAAGCTTTCTAATTCTAATGATCTCTGATCAAGTTGTTGAAAACAAAACCCCAAAGATTTGCTTGATTTTTTTTCCCCAATAAAGCACCAGTAACCCTTTTAAAAACAAGAATCTTCTATCAACACTGCAAGCTAAGTTGCATTCTTATGAATTCAGCGAGATTGGTGTTTTGTGATGCTTTAGCCTCAAGAAATATAAGGTCAGGTATTGAATACAACGCTTTAAATAAGTGTTGACATCATTACTATAAACATATGACCTTGATCAGTGACCTACTAGATACCATCCTTATTTTATTTGTCAGACTGTAGCTTCTGAATTACTTCAGCTCTCACATAAGGTTCATAACACGCAGAGTATTTACCAAAAATTCATTTTTTCCAGCTACATATCTCCTTGCATTTATCAATACAAAAACTGTGTGAAGTCACAATCAGCAAGTCACGTCTTAATTGCATAGATATGCATGAGTAATTCCTTTTTGTTCAACTATTTCCAAACATCTCAAAGACATAATTCTAGGGAACTTGGTAAGTCAATATATTTATATTCAAACATTATGGGTGCACTTCATAAGGCTGATCATTAAAATTTATTCCTTGTGATCAAAAGATAGAATCAAAAATAACTTTTAGATGGCCACAAGAAAGTCCATCAGGTTATAAAGTATTTGCCAGCTAGATCTTCAAGTCTTCATTTTGGAATCAATTCTTTCTCTTTGGTGGAACTAAACGCATATGCTCCAGAGGGTTTGCCCAACTTCTGAAGGACATGTGCCTATAATAGGCCTTTCTCATCTCTGTCTTGTTAACAAGTATATAAATAAGAGAAGGCTTCAGTAATTGGCTCAGAGTTACTAATGAATTAATTAACTTCAGTCTATTTTACCTAACCTTTAATAATAAGAATCTTTTTTTGGTCTAGCAATAGGTCTGACAGGCTGAAAAAACAGACGTGCAGCAAAGCTCTTGAAAATTAATGAGAAACGAGGAAAGAATCAATGTACATTCTGCTTGCAGAGAACTGACACAAAAAAGACACAATAAACCATGAACAAACACAGTCAGTTTAAAAAATAGGTTAGAAAAAGTGGGCAAATTCAATTATAGAAGTAATTAGAAGATATAGGGCAAGGCTGCCTTTTGGGACTGTGCCAGAAAACATGAATTAATAAGAGTGAATAGAAAGCTCCCATGTAGTAATTAAGAGGCAATCACCTATGGCAATGAATACCTGAAAACAGGCTGCAAACTATTAATTCAGTGATCAAAAATATTTTTAGATGATTAATATGGCAAATTTGTTTTAAAAGACTAATTTCTGGAAAGATATCAAGACAATAGCACATTATTTGTTCCTCTGGCATTTATATAGCTAATTAAATTTTATAATTTGCAACAACATTAAGTATTATCTGAAAACAGTAAAAGCAATATTTCCTCCAGTAATTCTTTATTATAGTGTCTTTAAAATCAGTAAGTTGACTAACTCAACTTTTTTTAAAGAAAATTCAAGCACCCAGAGCCGATTGCTTCATTTATTTGAATGATTTTTGTTGTTTATTAAAAAGACACCCTGCATGAATTTTACATAATATTTTTCAGTTACTTTAAATTATTCAAGTACCTGTTTTAATTATAATTCAGAGAATTATAAACAAAATTCTTTGATACTCAAATAAGCTATCACAGATGTTAACGTATGGCCAAGGGAGACTTTTCTTCATTAGGGCATACCCCTCTCCTTCAGATACAAAAAATGAGCAAGTTGCAGTAAAGGTGTGCAACATTAGGCAGCAAAAATAATGATCTAAAAATCTGCTAACAAAAGCTCTTGAAATTATTTATTCTTTCAGTAAATCAGGTAAGGGCTAATTTCTTGTCTCAAAACTGCTTCCTAGGTCATTACAAAAGCTAACATTAAACATGCACAATCTGTCAAAATTTGTTGTCAGTCATGAAAACTTATAAAAAAAAATGGGCCTACCCTGCAAAGCAAGTCTAAGTGGTAAGCTTTTGTGTGAGAAGTAAAACAAACCACAGAAGCAGTTTTACAAGACTGATAATTTCACTATAGCTGTGGTAAAAACACAGATTCACCATTTTCCACTAATGTTTCTGAGGATTCTAAAAAAACCCAGAAGCCTCCAAACAATGACCAACAAAGACTGATGATAAGTTTTGTACTAATTCTGACCATACATGATTATTGCATTCCATTTGTATTGCTGCAGAAAGGAAGAATCGGCCTGAGTGTTGTTGGCAACTAATACATGCCTTAAAGTGTTAAGATTTACATCTTTTTTTTGCCTTTCTAGGGTAATTTTAAATAGTATTTATGCTCCCAATTCAGAAATATTATCAGAACTATAAGCAATATTGGAAAGGGCATAGCTACCAGAGATAGACAAAATTGTCTGCACTAAATTAAACACTCAAATTTCATGGTTCAAAAGTCTGCCCTGATCTCAAACCTCTTTTGCCCCCATTTTCTCCATAGGAAAGATCGTGGTTTGTGGAGCAGCAAAATGACTAAAGGGAAAAGGAGTGAAAATCTATGCAAAAAAAAAAAAAAAAAAAGTGAAAGGAAAATAATTGAAACAACTGAAGGAATGAAAAAAAAAAGAAGCAGGCAAATATTACTTAAAAGAAAAAGTAAATGCAATTTATTTCAAAACTAAGTTGCTCACCTGCATCAGTATATTTGGATGTTTAGGGAGAGAGGGTTCCCTCAATATGTACTAAAGGCTTCCTGTTTCAGTTAGAAAAACTTGAAAAATTGCATCTCTGTTGAAAAATATACAGCTTAAAATTATGGGTAAAAGTGGTTAGTGAACTCACACTGATTTTGTGAATGCTTCAAAATGAAACACAGTTTGAGACACTGCTGTCACACCTTTAACTCCAGGTAGCCTCCATGGGTTTCATAACAGGTTGTTTTCTGCCACAGTGCTCAAGCGGAAAACAAAAGTAAATGTACCTGTCTGGAGTATGGCAGTAGTTTATAACGCTCCTGGTAAGAGCAATCCCTAAAGAATGGGATATACACTCTGTTGCAGAGATGCTCTCTTCAAAGAAGAGACAAACTACTTACAGTCTAGTATAGGATAGAGGAACCTAGTGGTTTGATTACAGTGTTGATCCTGAACGCCCCTGCCTAGTTTTACAGCACTATTCTCCTGGGATCAAATCTTCAGCCCCTGGTCACAGTTATGTAAATATGCCATGAGAAGACCTTTTAGACAAGATCTGGAGCTTTCTATCCTCCGCACCAGTCCATTAACAGGAGTCATAATATGATAGCAGCTGCATTCCATATACCCATCCGCAGGGTACGGCCTTTCAGACCTATCTTGGCATTTGTGTCACCCAGTGGTAGGTACTCAGTTTTGCTCCCTTGGCTGGCCAGTCTCCTTGCGCTACCTTTCTAATTAATGGAGACAGAGAGGGTCCTTTGGAGTCTGGCTCAGAAAAGGCTTCTAATTTAAGTGCTCCTCGTTGCCCAAATGGAGAGACTTTCTCTCTCTACTGACTGCAGAGAAAGCCTAAAGGATCTAGGAAGACTCAACTGGACAAATTAAGTGCCTTGTGAATACTTCTATGTGCCCAGTTTCTTTAGCATTATCACAGTTTGGTCCTCTAACTTTCTGATGTTGTAGAATAGCAAGGCACTGATTTTAGGACTTCTTTCTCATTCCAATTTTCATACTGGAAATCCACCATCTCCTCACTTGTGCTAGTGTACCTGTTTCTGTCATGATGCTATAAAACAAGCTTTTGACCTGGTCAAGATCTGTACATCTATTCACCTACCCCAGCACTGGTCACATCCTTTCTGGCTTCCTAGTCATATTCCTTGAACTCATTCTGTCATGGCGAACATCTTTGCCACCTGTCTTTCAGCCTTTTCTGGTTTTACCCTGTTCTTTCTAAGTTGAGGAGGCTGGTTGTAATGATGGCTCTTATTCTGTTCTCTATTCTTAAATTTTTGGTTTGACTGTTCTTGATGTGACGGTTTTGCAGAACTATCCATTTAAATTCAAGATCTCATTTCTGAGAAGTGATGGTTAGTCCCCAGCCCATCACTTTATATGTAAAGATAGAGATATTTTTCCTGTGTGCATTTCTCTGCACTAAATTTCACATCATTTTTTTTGCCCACTATTACCAGCACTGTAAGATCTTTCTCAATACACCATGGCTGGTCTTTCTCTTAACTTCCCTGAGTAAGTTAGGGCCATCAGCAAATTTTGTTCCCTCACTATTCACCTTTTTATTTTTCAGATCAGTTACGAATATATTGAATAGCACAGATCCCCATGGGGTTTTCAGTGATGACCTACCTCCACTGTGAAAACTGACCATTTATTCCTATACTCTGCTTTCTACTGTCAAACAGTTATTTACTGATGTGAGGATCTTCCTTTTTATTCCAGCACGTTACTTTCTTAAAGGCTTTTGGGGATGCACCTCATTAAACATCTTTTCAACACCCAAGTAGGTGATATCAGCTGGGTCTCCTGTATTGTCCTACTTGTAGATTTCTTCAGAAAATTTAAATATAGTCTTAAGTCTGGACTTCTCTTTTAAAAATTATGTAAACTCTTCTCCATATGTCATAATTATTCAGATTACACTAATTCTATCACTTGTAGCTTCTACTCATTTTCCTAGATGTCAGATTTACTGGACTGCAGTTTTCTGGATCTGCCTGTATCTCTTTAAAATTTGTTGCTGCACTAGTCAGATTTCGGTCCTCTGACTCAAAATGATTTGAACTGAGAAGCTGTACACCGCAATCACCTGTTTCTCTCATGACTTTCTTTAGAATTTCTGAGTGAATGTCTCTGTTCCTGACGAGTTGTTATAGCTTGTTTTGTCCATTGAATCCATAAACTATTTATGGACACTTCAATTTGAAACAAATCCTAAAATGCTTTCCATAAATTAAGATTCTGAGATGGGAATCTCTCCAACCTCCCCCATGGTAAGCACAGGTGCAAAAAAATCACAGCTTTTCTGCTATGGCTTTATCTTTTCTGAATGCTCCTTCTGTGCCTTGAGCATCTTACAGATTTTCTGGCAGTAATCATGCTCCTGATGTGCTAGAAAAAAAGGCTATTATTACTTTTTATTACTTATGTAAGTTCTTTCTCAACTTGTTTTGGAGATTGTTTGTTAAGTTACTTGTTACGCAGTGTTGTGATTTATCCCTAGGTGGTAACTGAGCACCACACAGCTGCTTGCTCACCCCTCCATTGCCCCCCGCCTCTCAAGGGGATGAGGAGAGTGAAAAAAACCCACAAGTTATGGGTTGAGATAAAGACAGCTTAATGGGATAACAAAGGAAGAGAATAATAATGATAATGATAAGGATAATAATAACAACAACAATAATAATAATATAAAAAATAAAACAAGTGATTCACAAATGCAATTGCTCACCACATGTGAAAAAAAAACCCTCATGCACATTCTGTTTCTGAGCAGCGATCGCACCTCCTGGCTAGCGTCCCCAGCCATATCCGGGGCAGGACACCCTGTGGTAGGGAACATCCCTTGGGCCAGGCTGGGGCAGCCGTCCTGGCTGTGCTCTCCCAGGTTCTTCTGCACCTGGCAGGGCCTGGGAAGCTGAAGTGTCTTTGACCTTGCACAGACACTACAACTACCCTGCAACAGCTAAACACAGTGCGTTATCAACATTATTCTCATATGAAATGTAAAACACAGCACTATACCAGCTACTAGAAAGAAAATTAACTTTATCCCAGCCAAAACCAGGACACCTAGATTGGTTCAAGACTCTGGCTTACCATGCAGCTTTAAAAACAATATGCCACAGGAGGTGCAACTTCATGGTAGGCTTAAACTTTCCCAACTCTGAGTTACCACCCAACAGAAGGTCACCTTCCCATCCCCAAACCCTGTGTTCACTGCGGCTGCCATGCGCTGGCACTAGTGCTCAGTTATATCAATGAGTTGACCAGGCTGAAAACTGACCCTTTTAAGAAACTTAGGTTCCTCTAACCACACAGTCCCTTGGCACTTGCGTTGTCACAGGGAGAAGACAGAGATAAAGCACACAGTGTAACTGGCGCTTTTAACAGCAGTGAATATTTAGATTAACTTAATTTTGAACCTCTGTCTAGGGTTAGGGAGGCAAACCTTGAGCATGGGCCAGAAGTGAGTGGGTGGGTGGGAGTGAGAGGTGATGACACCTAAGACTGCTGCCAAATCCAACTTCTCATCAAACTACATGCTGAGTGTAATGCAGAATTCTGACATTCAGGGGCTTAAGATAATCAATTACAATAATCAAACTTAAGCTTTTTCTAAAGGGGTATTTAGGAAAACTTGCAGGGTGTATTTTCCCTGCCTAGTGAAGTTATGTCTTGATTTTCAGATTTAGGAGTTAATTTATTGGAAGAGTAGGAGGGAAGCAAAATTGGGGACTGGGGAAGTTTCAATACCATTACTAAAATACAGAGAGCTTGGGGGGTACTTAATCCCCATCCTGCACTTCTGTCATCAGCTAAACATTGTTCCCCATTGTGCACACAAGGAGAAGTGCAAAGCTGACCGAGCAGATTGAGATGAAAAGATTAGAAGCAGAAATTAAAGTCTCCTGGAGAGATTGTTCAGCTATTATATACTGATAAATTTTTCATGGATTTCTCCATGTTTTCAAAAATCATATTAATCTGAACTTGAGAGCTTTAAAAACATGCCTGTGATTGTCAGTATTTCCCTCTGATTGCCAGCTAGGTGGACTGTGAAAGATAGATGCTTCCTCAGCATAGCTGAAGAGGAAGATATATGCAAACACAATATAGAAATTTCAGTATTCAAACTATTTACCCAGGCTACTTTAAAGTTTCTGATCTGTCCTTCATTTGGATATGAAGAGGAAGTGTGAGCTCAGGACATAAATGAATGGTATCATAAGGACATAAAATGGCTGTACTGGGCGAGGCCAAGCGTCCATCTAGCCAAGCAGTGTCTCAATCAGTATTCAGAAGCCAGTGCCCAGGGAAGAACAGAACAGACACATAATAACACTTCCCCCAAATACTCTTACAGCTTCCACCAGTGAGTTTGAAGACTACCTGAGCCAGATAACGTTCATGTGTATTTTTAACCACTATGGATTTCTCTTTTGGGAACATGTTCAAGATGCCCTTGAACCTTTAACTCCAACAGTACCCTGTGGCTGCTTAGTTATGTTATGATGCATCACTTTAACTCTTATCTAAACCGAATTTCGTGGGATGTTTTAAGGACTACTCACTGAGTTTCGTAAGATCCTCTAGCCAGTCCTGCTAAGTGTCCTCATCTTTATTGTCCTGAAAAACCTGGTATCATCAACAGATTGCCACCTCACAAGTTGCTCTTCCCACTTCTCTTATGAATCAAAGAAGGAAGTTTCTACATCTTTAGGCATAACCTCTTCTTTCAAACTGAGATCCCAAGACTTTTTTCTCTGCAGTGCTGCTTCCTTCGTTTCATCTCAGCAACTCCTTGCTAGAGAGACAATACCCATGTTTGAATCTCTGTGTCTTTTAACACCACCTAAGTATTTTTGACTCTGATGGTTGTAATGGACGAGATAATAAGGTTTCCAAATCACCTCTCTTAGAAGGATGCCAGTCAGAACTCTCCAGTTTTCTTGGCACCGCACACACAGTGCAGTGCTTAGAAACTAATTCTCTTCTCAGTTCAACATCCGAGGTCAGTGACAAACACAGCTTTGAAAGAAGAATACATTTGAATCCACTCTTCTCGTCAGATGAATAACAACAGTAAAGTGATGCATCTTTAACAAAAACCCCTAATAAAGGTTTAAAAGCACGGTGATCATGGGAATTAGCTTGGGAGAAAGTGCAAAGTGTGGATCCAACTTAATCTAATTAGGGCTCTAACACACAGAAGTTAACACTTCTCCTGGCACAAGTGCTTGACAAATTAAATACTCTTCCAAGGAAAGAAAAAGGAAATTTTAAAGTGCTTTGGAAAGTTTGGAACCATTTTTTTTAAATTCTAGCACGGTGTTTCTGATTTTTTTAAAACAACTCCGTGAATATTTTTAGCCAGAAAGTTATAGAAATGACTGTTTGAAAACAGCATTTTAAGAATTATTAGCATCTCTGAGATTGTTTTTCCAATAAAAAAAAGAAGTACAAAGGATACAATAAAAACTTAAAAGGTGCTGTTCTGTTGAAGTATCTGTGCCTATCTTTGAGGTATCTGGCAGAGTAGCTACAAGGATCGGGAATGAAATCTCTTCTTAGTCCTCATTAACACATCTATGTTTAGAGACGCACAGAACCTCATAGAGGCCAAGGGTTACTTTATCTTTCCTCTAGTCAGTGTCAACATAACAAACCAGCACCACTTTTTAGCTACCTCCTCAATTCAGAAAATGGTATGAAAAAATTTCTAACGATAGGGGTTCAATGACAGCAAGGAATATTATACCAAGTAAGATGAAGAATTAATCAGTTTGGAAGAGGGAAAGTCCATAGGACTGAACTGAAAAGTTAACTACAAGTACAGAAAGAAATAACAATCAGCTACACAACTAAGACACAGTGGGTAAATGAAAAATTTAAGAATTATTCTAGGAAAGGGTGAAACAGAAGTGAGGGAGAGGCCACATTTAGAATACATCTCCTCGTAACAATGTCAATGAATCAGGAAAAAAGGTCAGCAAGGGAGTTTAGATGGTCATGTAGTTTACTGTTAGCCTATGATCAGTGGATTAGCTGAGAGTTCATGCAACATGTAAGATATCACAAGATGACTTCCAAAAAATTGCAAATAATCCATATTGTAATTTATATTATTTGTCCTAGCCATGTCCTCACAGCTGACTTTTCTTTTTTTTAAACTAAATATTATTTTGGGACCTTGACAGGCATCAAAGGTGGGCCCACATGAACCTCATGAAGTTCAACAAGGCCAAGCGCAAGGTCCCGCACATATGTCGGCGCAATCCCAAGCTCAACTACAGGCTGGGCAGAGAACGGATTGAGAGCAGGCCTGAGAAGGAGGACTTGGGAGTGTTGGTTGATGTTCTCAACATCATTTGCTCAATATAACCTAGCAGTGTGTGCTTGCAGCCCACAAAGCCAACCCTATCCTGAGCTGCATCAAGAGAAGTGTGACCAGCAGGCTGAGGGAGGTGATTCTCTCCCTGTACTCTCTTCTTGTGAGACCCCACCTGGAGTACTGCATCCAGCCCTGAGGTCCTCTGCACAAGGCAAACATGCACTTGTTGGAGCAAATCCAGAGGAGGTCATGAAGATGGTCAGAGAAGACAGGCTGAGAGAGGTGGGGTTGTTTAGCCTGGAGAAGCAAAGGCTCTGGGGACACCTAATAGCAGCCTTCCAGTACCTAAAGGGGGCCTAAAAGAAAGTTGGAAGGGACTGTTTACAAGGTTATGTAGTGATAGAACAAGGGACAATGGCTTTAAGCTGGAAGAGGGTAGATTTAGATCAGGTATTAAGAAGAAATTCTGTACACAATGAGGGTGGTGAGGCAGTGGAACCGGTTGCCCAGAGAAGCTGTGGGTGCCCCTGGATCCCTGGGAGTGTACAAGGACAGGTCGGATGGCGCTTTGAGCCACCTGGTCTAGTAGAGGGTGTCCCTGCCCATGGCAGTAGGACTGGAACTAGATCATCTTTGAGGTCCCTTCCAATGCAAACCATTCTATGATTCTATATGCTGTAGCTATCAGGTACCTCTTCATTTTCAGTCTCATTTGCCAATGACATCATCTCCTTCTGCTGACTAGCAAGCCTATGCTTTGGTTTCCCTATTGCTTTGAATGCTCATACAATGCAGTTTTCATGCATCATGCTGGTCACATCGCGTTTTTGTGTCTTGATTACTTAAATTCTATCTCTACTGGCTCATGAGAGTCCTTTAGGCTTGTTGTTAATAATCTTATTCCTGTAAAATTCCTTTCAGTCTTTGGTTAAGGCTTATGTTTTAACAAAAGATGTCTCCATACACAGACTGTCATCCCCTGCAATGGTATAGTTTCTGCCTGTACCTTTGGTACCTGTTCTTTGAGAAACTGCTATCACCGTGTCTTTACTAGTAATTTTCCCCTTCTACCTTATATGAAACGCCAATTGCTTAGATTTGTATAAAGTCCCATGAAATACATTGATCTAATTTCTTCTTTCTTAATGCTTGTCACATCCCACTAACAGCCAATGCTCACTCCTTCCATAGCCTGCTGTAAGACTCAGGACAGGAGGTTCTCAATGGCATAATGGAATTGGGTACTTTATTCCTATTGAATTTTACCTAGGTGATAATTGAATTGAAAGTCAATGGGAAATGAGAGCATAAAACCCT
Organism: Psophia crepitans; assembly: GCA_013399095.1. Taxonomy (NCBI): domain Eukaryota; kingdom Metazoa; phylum Chordata; class Aves; order Gruiformes; family Psophiidae; genus Psophia; species Psophia crepitans. The sequence continues at coordinate 290,140 of VWZZ01007835.1, read as the reverse complement.
GTTATGTGTCTAAAAAAACTCTTACAGGGTGGGGTTTTCAGTTACTTTCCCACCCTGAGGAACAGGCATGAGTAGAAGGGCTGAGGAGGACCTGTCATGCAAAGGAAACATTTCCAGGAGCAGGAAAGCTGATAGATCGTGGCTCAGGCAATGGACTTGACCTCTCATTTTCTCCCATATTACATAACCTCTGTGATTTTCTACTAGTACATTTAGCCTGACTCATTTCCCTAATCACAAGATCCAGCAGTCAGTTGCCAGATACATTCAAGCACAGAGTAAGGACAAAAGCAGTATGTACAGAGCTACCTCCCAGCTGAGCTCTACTAACATGCTGCCTGATTTTCTAGGACAGCAACGAAACCAACAACTGAGCCAAACTTCTCCAGTGGAGTGACAGATCATCAACAACAGGGCTCAAGAGCTGGACTGTTGTGGGGGTTAAGCACTAAGATCTGATCATCATCCTACTGACATCAGAGAACTGCAATATCAATGGTAGTAAGAATGGGTGCTGCAGCTGTTGAGTTTGTCCAAATTAATTTTGTGGAGGTGGCAGTTATTAAGAGGTGAAGGACAATCTACCTGGACTTCTGCAAAGCCTTTGATGCTGTTCTGCACAGCATCCTTGTCTCTAAATTGGAGAGACGTGGATTTGATGGATGGACCACTGAGTGGATAGGGAATTGGCTGGATGATCACATTGAAAGTGTTATGGTCAACAGCTTGATGTTCAAGTGGACACCAGTGACGAGTGGCACTCCTCAGGGGTCAGTACTGGGACTGGCACTGCTTAACATCTTTGTTGGCGACATGGACAGTGGGACTGAGTGCACCCTCAGCAAGTTTGTCGATGACACCAACCTGTGTGGTGCGGCTGACATGCTGGAGGGAAGGGATGACCATCCAGAGGGACCTTGACAGGCTTGAGACGTGGGCCTGTGTGAAACTCGTGAAGTTTAACAAGGCCAAATGCAAGGTCCTGCACACGAGTCGGGGCAATCCCGAGCACAGCTACAGGCTGGGCAGACAATGGATTGAGAGCAGGCCTGAGAAGAAGGACTTGGGGGTGTGGGTTGGTGTTCTGAACATCATCTGCTGAACATGACCCAGCAATGTGCTCTTGTAGTACAGAAAGCCAACGGTATCTTGGGCTGAATCAAAAGAAGTGTGACCAGCAGGTTGAAGTAGGTGATTCTTTCCCTCTACTCTACTATCGTCAGACCTCACCTGGAATACTGAATCGTGCTCTGGGGTCCACAGCACAAGACAGACATGGACCTTTTGGAGCGAATCCAGAGGAGTGCCACAAGGAGCACCTCTCCTAAGAAGACAGGCTGAGAGAGTTGGGGTTGTTCAGCCTGGAGAAGAGAAGGCTCCAGGGAGACATTATAGTGGTCTTCCAGTACCTAAAGGGGGCCTAAAAGAAATCTTGAAAAGGGCTGTTTACAAGGGCATATAGTGATAAAACAAGGGGTAATGGCTTTAAGCTGAAAGAGAGTAGATTTAGATCAGGTATTAGAAAGAAATTCTGTATGGTGAGGGCGATGAGGCACTGGAACCAGTTGCCCAGAGAATCTGTGGAGGCCCCATCCCTGGAAGTGTTCAAGGCCAGGTTGGATGGACCTTTGAGCCACCTGGTCTAGTGGAGGGTGCTCCTGCCCATGGCAGTAGGATTGGAACTAGATAATCTTTAAGATTCCTTCCAACCCAAACCATTCTATGATCCTGTAATAAAAAGAGCATGATATCCTGAAAGCAGTTATGGACTAGTCAGTACTGAAAAAGAGCTGTTGCAACACTTTGAGAGGGGAGATGTTAAATATATTCCAAACAAACTGCAAAAGTAGTAATCCACACCAAGATGTAATGTTGTCACTCAGACCTTCTCTGCCTCAGTTTTCTCATATGAAAAATTGCTCTTTGAAACTTTATTTATAGGTAAATATTTAACAGACATAGCAGCATTTGGAAAACACATTTGGAGGGAAAGAGGAAAACAGTTGTATAGAACTAAAATTTTTCTATGGTAGAAAAGTGATGAAAACTAGGAACAGATCTTTACCTCCTTGAAAATAACTTCACAATTAAACAATCTGACCTAGCGATTCACTGTCAAAGCCCATAGCCCAACCATGTTTGTGTAAGAACTTGAAGGCCATAATACCAGGACTGAAGAGTTACAAATTAAGATGAAGTAGTCCCTGTTCAGTGTCAAAATTTCTTGGTCACTGAAGACAAATAGAACTAAAAACAATGGAAAAAAATCCAACTAAAGTGCATCTGGTGTACATATTGCTCAGTGCCATTACTGGCTATCTGTTAAACTGCCAGTGGTGAGAAATTTCAATTGCTCTTGTGCCTTTTCAAACCAATGCTTTATGCCAAGACATAATTAGTTATTTTCTTTTCCTTTGCACTCGAACGTAAGTTACAATTTTGTTTGTTTCTCTGTTAAACAAACAAGAAATTGGCAGATATTAATATATGGATTATTATTCTACATAATTCCTGTCTAAAGCATCATCAGTGCATCCTTGGGCAATGTGTTTCTGGGTAACCAGATTAGATTTTGACCTACACTATGCTGTCATCTTCCTGGTGTAATAAACAACACTATTGCATAATTTCCCACGTACGCTATCAAAAGATCTACAAGAGAAGCTACTAATTCGTTGCTCTATGTAGACTTCCAGTGCAAATGACCTATTATGGAATTCAACAGCACTGCTGACATCTTTAAAGAAAGCCCTTTCTCTTTCTAACCAAAGCTATTGAGTGACAGCCATCAGTCAACTGGAAAAGATGAGCGATAAATACAAACACAAGAGGTACCTGATTGAAGTGGGCAACGTGCAAATCTTGTCATCACATTTACAGCCCCCACTCCTATACTTCTTGCCATTAATACAGCCAAAGAGTATTTGACTGCTGAATGGAATATTCTATCACGTGCCTAAAGCCACCTTCAGGGATTCCCATAGTACCACTGTGCAAAGGCAGCCAGAATGAAGAAAAAATGACAGTATAAACTCTGAATGTGTATTTGTAATATTTCACGTACACATATGAAGATTAGCTCGCACATCTACTTTTTTTACAACTACAAAAGACAACATCCCAAATACACAGTTATCCAAGCATAAACCAGAAACTGCTGACTTGTATGAAAGCAAAAACTCTGACAAACAAAACACTATGGTTATGGTTGAACGCCCGATCTTGCTAGTACTTTGGCAACTGCTTGCAGTGCTACCACCTAATTATACTGCATTTTAGTTTTGAACAAGATTTGACTGAGTATTGTCTTCATGTATTCAGCAAAGTTACCAGCTTTCCTGGAAATAGTAGTCTAAAATTTGTATTTGGCACATCTAGCTCTTCTTCTAAACTTCAAACTTATACCAGATTTTTGTTCTCTCTTAGAATAGCAGGAAACGTTAGCTACAGACTCAGCGATAACTCTTTAAAAATGTTGGTTATGTATGAAAAGCCCTAACTTCAGTATGTTATTTTTGAATTACAACTTTTATTTCATTATTAATTCTTATCTTGCTATACCAGGTATTTAACAAGTTTACATATATGTAGTCATTCATTCATTAAATCTAATAATATCAAAAGAGATTATTTTTATGATGAATGTATTAGGGAGTTTAACTAATTACATTTTACTGTAATGATGTAACATCAACAGAATTTGTATTGCAATTTATTTTGGAAAATGCTAGATAGATAAAAACAAAGGTCAAAAGTCATAGTGGATAATAGCTGATGGTTTTGATAATGCTAATTATATATTACTAAAGAATAAAGGTAGAAAGGGAAATATGAGCATTAAAAGAAAGATAAACATCCCAATGCTGAATTTAAAATGAAAAAAAAGCAAAAAAACTTTAAATGTCTTTGTAGCTCACTGTCATAAACCGAAGACATAATGAAGCCTGAATTAAAAATGTCAGTTTCTGTGAATGTTGATAACTTGGTTCTTTGTTGTACAAGTCAAAATGTGTCTGTTTGATGGGTTAAAATGACAGTCTGCAAATGGGAGAAGCTAGAGCTAAAAAAAGAAGACCCCCCCACACACACTTCCCAAAAGACTTATAAAAAGTAGGCCCGTAATGCAGTACTTTAAGGAGAAGACCTGTAGGGTAGAAGAGCCAATACCTTTAGGAAGTAACCAAGCAGCACTAAAAGGCAATGTCCATGGCCAATCAAAACTATTTCTCTAGCTGCTGGGGCTCTTGCATCTCTGTCTTCACACTAGACTGGAAACCCTTTGTACTAATTGCCAGACTGTACCAGATTTTCTGGTTCAGTTCCATCCCATAATTGACCGACAATGATGGGCAAGGAAGGGGAAAAATTCAGGCTCACCACTGCAAGCAGAGGGTCAGAAATGGTTTCATAGGGAGCACATCACTGTTGGCACTAAATGCAGGGTTAAGCAAGCATCATCTGTACTTTCCTTTAATTCCTAGGTTAAAAGGGGGATGGGAGAAACATTCACACTGTAGCAGGGTAAAGAAAAGATTTTGAAAGCTGGTATATCTTCTGCAAAAATCTTCCACAGAGACACAAAAATGCCTGGGGGATTTTTGGAAGCTGGTTTCTAATCGCAATATCAGTATATTACTTATATTAAAATAAATAAAGCAGTTGTGAAATTCTGTTACTCCATAAAAAACAACCTCCTACATTTACAGTAAGCACAAAAGTATTTGCCTATAAAGTTACTTTTCCAAGGAATTAAAATAATTCACAGTCTTATGTACTGAAAAGATCAAAATAGAAATATAGATATATAGAAAACAATCTGCAATTAAAAAGGTAGAAATATTTTAACATAAAGTGCATATGTTAAAGTTAAGCATTTAACAATATACTTTTAAATTCACAAATAAATATTTACTGTGTATCTAATCTGGTTCACCGCAGCTTATACGTATGTATATTCTTATTTTTGTAGGGTCTTTTGCTTATTGTTGAATTACTTTAATAAATCTAGGAAAAACTCAATTGAAGAGGAAAACCCCACAAATTCTTTCAGAAATTGGACTAATGACAGAATCTTTCTGATCACGAATCTTATTTACCCTCAATTGTTCTCCGCCCACTTTATTTCAAGCAAACAGCACCCCCAATAGCATTTCCACAAAACATTAAGACAGTTCCGAGACCACAGTAAAAAAGAACAAGAAAAGGAAAGAAAGAAGGAAAGAAAGAAAAAAAAATAAAGAGAAAACAATTTGGTGCTTATGGCAAGGCAGCTCAAAACCATACGATTGTCTGCGCTACCCATGTCCTGGAAATATCATGCCCACAGGTCAAACACTTTCCCTTTCACTCTTACCCTATCTTTGGAGCATACTTATTTGCAGAATACCTGCTCTCGAAACACCCCTTTGTGCAGGTAATGCACTCCTTACTTTCACTAGTTAGTTACAATTCAGCTTCTATAAGAGGAAAGGCACATTTCATTCAAATCCATCCCCTCTCAACCCCACCACCTCTCGCTCCAAGAATGGTTATTTTCCCTGTTAAGCTGAAACCTGCTCCCCTCGCTCGCCCTCTACAAAAGCTCCAAATAAGTGATAAGCTGCAAAGTTTCAGAACTAGGCCAATAAAGTTAGCATCTTAAAGCACAGACAGCAGAGGACTTCGGCAAAAGCTTACCTTTCAAACCCTGAACAGAGCTGTCTTTTATGAGGCCTATACAGCTGACAAGTCCTGGGACTTTCTCAAACACAGGACCCACACAGGTGAAATTCTAATAGGTGGTAAACACCTGAGAACTGGACAAGACGACTACAAGAAAAAAGAAATCAAATGAGTAAAATGTCTTCCCAGAGCCACAGTCAGCTCTTGTGCATGGGGAGTTACGAATGCACTGGCTATAGACTTTTGTCCAAAGCTGTAGGTTTTTTTTTTTTTTTTTTTAGTGAAGCTAGATTAGTTCATACAAAACTCAACAATACAGCACTGAAACCCATTGTTGATATTCAACATTTTTCACATAGCGGAACAGAATAGACAATACGGTATCTAGGAAACCATGGGCTGGATTACAAACTGATGATATCTCATCCTTCTGGAGGGCCTGTAATCCTTTTTATTACCTACCACAGAAGGGGGGAAGAAAACCCAAAACAAAACACCACAGCATAAACCACCCCGCATTGATAATGTCTGAACCCTTTTCATAAATAAATTAATTTAATCTTTTTCCTACTTCTGTCCTAAGTTTACCCCCCCACTGCAATATGCAGATATAATGAAAGAGCTGCTTTGCACCCTACTTAAATAACTGTTAAATGCACAGTGTTCACGCTGTCTTGTGCCATGAGGCTCATTTTAAAAACAACTTCCACGTTATGTATTTAAAAACAGTACTGTACCCGGTCTCATATGATTTCTTACAACACTCCCAACTTAAACATAACAACACCTCTCATTCTGAAACAACACAAACCATGTTTTCCTTCACACATAAAGTATATGCCCAGTATATTGCTGGGCATATAACAATATTTGAAATCATTCAGTTGTTTGCTAATTTTTTACAAAATCATTCTATTTTCAAACCTCCACTGAAACAGTCCATATACTCTCATCACATCACATCTCCGGTTCTCAACACGCTCGGTTCAAAGGTCCTTCAGCACAAACTCCACTTTGTCAATTTTTGCAGCATTCACACTCCGCGCAAAAAAAAATAAATACAGTATTTATTGGGGATCCATTTACCCCTGCACAGATTATTTTTTATGTTCCAACCTCACTCCATTTCTACGAACTCCAGTTCCCATATTTTCCTTAAAACCCCAAATAGTCTAGGTAGCCACAGAAGTGATTGTTCCTACCAGTTTCTTTTCATCACTTCTGCAATTGACCAATTGACAACTGATTGATGGTTATCTTTTCACTTTCACAATGAAAGAAATTACCATCACTATAGCTATGTACAGTAAATGCCTCCAGAGTAAATTACATGATTCTAAAATTCTCCTTAGCTCACTTAGTAAAACATCAACACAAAAAGTTTCTTTTTTGCCTCTCTTCCTGTACTGCAGATTTGGCCTTTCCTGTCAGCTTCAGAAAAGAACTTGACAGCTTCTTTAAAAAGAGGAGTATAAAAGAACTTGAATAAGGGATGGCACAGGGCCGGGCTAAGGCTTCCATTCTCTGCAAGTGGCTATTCTTTGCACTGAAAAAAAAATTAGGCATGTGAGCACAGATAAGCCACATAAGAATACCCCAAAGAATATTCCCAGTGACCTTGAGATTTTGCTGCAATTCCGTATCCATTCTCTGCTGGAACAGCTTCGTGAATTCTGAACTTCAGAATGACTAACTTATTTCCAGAATGTGCAATTTATTCCTTGTAGGGGGAAAAACACTCCCACAAAATTAGGAGGGAAAAGTATTTGTCACTAGAAAATAAAATAAATTTGTCCTTGTATTTTTGCAACAGTTGAAGTGTATTAATAAGAATTTGGCACCGTTCCCATAGCTGGTTTTAGTAACGTTGAGATGGAAAAGAGATGCAATTCCCTCTAAACCCAAACCCCTCTTACATTTACCAGAATTTTTAGCTCCTGCATGGAAAGATAGTGAAAACTTTTGATCACTGTACAATTAAGGGCAGTTTTCAGAGCATTAAATATACTGCTGAGAAAGACAGAGAATGATTTATTGCATTTTGTTCCTCCTCGGAGAGCACTTTAAAATAAAACCAAAAATAGACTTGTTAGTTCTTATTATTGAACTAAATTCTAAAGGAGAAATCTAACTCTGTTTCGGTGTGGCCAAAATGTTTTGTCATGCTATAAAAGCCTGTTTACTTTACAGTACGAGATCCAACCATTAGCAGATCCTCTCCAGTTCAAATTATGTCCTTTAAAACTTGCATTACTTTCTGCAGGCTGCTAAGTTCTATGAGCTTTCGACACTTCAGGTCACCAGTATCACTAGTTTTTAAATATTAACTTTCCTGTGTTTCGGTTGTAAGCAAACATCAGAACCATCTAGTCTTCAAGTCCTCTTCCCTAATTCAGTCAGGAAAGGAGTTTTTTTGTAGTTTATGTAATGCTACGTTGGATGAATTCTTTCTGAAGAGGTGGGTCTGTAAGGGAGGATGCTTTCCTCCGTATCAGATATCGCTCACACCAGATCTAAACAGGAGGCTATATAGTAGAGCAAATGCTTTTCAAACATTCTTTTAAGTTATTTTTCCCCCTCTGAATCTATCAGCAAGATTGCTTCTAGATATCTCTACCCTGTACCAGTATGAAAAACCTACCCTCCAACAAAAGACTAAAGCTCACCTAAAAGACGACTAACCATGGTCTGCAATTACCTACTACTGAAAAGACTTCTGAGAGTAAAGAACCCTTTATTATTAGGGGGAAAGATACCAGAAGATACAGAAGGTAATGCATCTCAGTTGTTTTACAACAACTATTAGAGTACTAGTAAGGAAATTACTGATGTAAAAATTCATATTGTTGATCTCTTTCATTGTTGTTACTTTTTCAAAGAATTCTATGCCCGTGTACCAACATCCAGTGAGAAATAGCTGGTATTAAATCAGTAAATTACACAGTGTTCTGCTGTGCTAACTAGAAGGAAGGAGGATGGCTGCTAATAATGTATATAAATATGATTTGCAAAGGGATGACAGAGAATAAAAAGGAAATACCGTGGAGGTCATCTCTAATTGATTTAAAATTGCATTTTAAACAATTAACCACAATTGTAACATAAATTTTTGCTGAGAAGAACTGTAACTAAAATCAGCTATAACTGTCTTAAAATACACTTTGTCAGATTAATAATTCTTTCTATGAAACATCTTTGTCCATGTATAAATTTATTCTTCAATATTTCCTAGACCAATTATCTTTTCAGAGGCTGAAAAAAAGGCTCTGGCAATCATTTATAGGACAAAACCCCCAAATATTTACTTGTAATATTTCTTGAGTAATTTAAAAATATGAGATTAAATGTCAATAGCTTTGAAATAATACAGCATTCTCACTTCCCAGCAAGAAAACAATTTACTGATGCAAGAAAGGAAAGATACAACTGATTTTCACACATGAAAACTTTAAATTGGAGGCTTTCAAAGCTGTTGTGTGCTGTTATGCACAAGTGTTTAAAGTTCAGCTTTTTCTTAACCTGAATGATGGTTTGAAAATCTAAACAAGAAAAAATAGAATAAAATTAAGTTTTAACTTTCGCAAGCCTGATTTCCAATTCTGTCTAACAGAAAGACTTATTTCAAGCCATCTTTGCATCACTGGATGTCAAGATGACACCTTTCTGCGACGCATGACATGGGTTACTCACTTGAAGGTGAAGGAAATTTGAAGAGTAACCTTCAAATCCTATTATGTCATAACTATTTCCCAGGAGAGGTGAAGGAGACACCAGGGACTACATGTATGAAATCACCTCGTGTTTCATTCCCTTGTCTCTGGGTGCAGGCTTTTAAGTATTTGTATAATGTAGGATCTCTGCCTTTTTGTCGCCAAGCATTCATAGTAAGTACTCCACAATATAACAAGAGTTTTGAATAGAAGCCAGAAGGCCATCTATCACCTCGGTTTTCTTTTAGGATGCTTCATGGGGTTTCATGATTGATATAAAACACACACATAACCTACAAAATACCTAATCCATGTCTATAAACTAAACTGGGTGTTCAATCTGGGAAAAAAACCAACCAAATAAACCCCAAAAAAACCCAAACCAAACCCATAAAACCTTTATTAGGTCAAAATATAGGTTGGAGTTTGTTTAGACAATTCAAGCGTCTGGTCATTTCCAAGACAGCAACTGCTTGTGAAGTGTTGTAGGAATAACAAATATTTTAACTGTGTCTTTGAGGAGTAAAGAGGTAACTTGTACAATGGCTGCTCCTAGAAGTATACCAGCAAACTATTTCATGTCAAATGGATAACTAAACAACAATAGAACTTTCCATAAAGGATCTAAAAACAAAAGAAGCTTTGAGAAGTCAAGACATCGCTCTCACCAAATGCTAAGGATTTTGTTATAAATATTATTATAAAAGATTCTATCAGTCTAAATAAACTCCTTTGCTAACACTCATCAATATAACTTTTGAATGTTTTACATGCATCAATTCAACCAATATGATGTAGACTAATGGAAAGATTTTCAATATCATCTCCTAAAAGCCGATGAAGTTCAGACAGTAGTCATAGCTCTTATTTTAATATGAATTAATTTTTAATCATACTAAAGTACTTGAAAATTAATATACTCTTAAACTCTCTTCTCCATGTCACCATCTCCATCAAACCAAGTGTGTTTATTCTGCTGCTTCTCTGTGCTGTGTTTGAGAGTATGAACAAGGAGAGTTTATGTAGCAAGGACTTACCAGAGACAACTGTCAGTGAAGAAGAGGGCGGATGTCTTCAAGACTGCTGCAGCTTTGAAAATTTAACAGCCTACTGTTTTTGCTGCTTTCAGGGAAGGCAGCGCTGTTGCTGTTTAACACAATAGTCCCTACCAGATCCCATGACTTAATGCAGGTTTTTAAAGACTGACATAGTCTGCTATACAGATGAAGTCAAGGACTGCTTAGACAGTGAGAGGAGATGAGTTCAGTGTATTATTCAAAGGCATTGATAGTTAAAATGTTGACACATGGGTTAGAGAAGGGGAAAAAAATATTTACAACTGCCACTCATTCAAAATTCCTTCTGAACATGAGTTCAGAATCTGCCATTACACCCCTGTATAGAACAACAACAAGTCTTTGGGACTAGCAACCATAAACATTTCATTTTTGAATGCAATCTAGCACAAAAAAACCCACCAGAAAAAACAGAAGAATGTGAGTGCTGACACTGCACCTTAGAAAGGAGACTATGAGGTATCAAGCACTGAACAGCAAATGATCTTAACACTGAACCTGACCTGAACGGTGTTTTGTTTTTGGGAGCAACCTATTAAAAAAACCCCAACAACCAAGAGCAAGACAACATGGTTCCAGAGTCTCAGAATGCACTTTTTAATGAGGAACAGGACTTCTCTGATGTACCAAAGGATGACAAACATAAATGTACAGAGGCAGAAAACCTGAGCACTTTACTCCTAACCTCTGAAACTCAAAAGCAAGCTCATGTGAGCTTTGAGCCTGAGGACACGCATGTTGAGTAGGAACATAACTACGGCAGCATATCAAACAAGACAGAACAATATAGGGAACCAGAACAACTGAACATTTTGCCTGTGGAAGTAATCTATGAAACAGAGCTGCAAGGACAAAATCAGAGGGGTTCTGAGCTGGAGGAAACATTCCGCAAAGAGAAGCAGCATTACCATTGTGTACCACACAGAGAAGCAAGGCAACATATGCAACCTGAATACCTGAATGGGGCCAGCAGACAGTCCCAAGACATAAGTTTTCAAAGAGAACAAAAAGGAGAAGGACAAGATCACACTAACTGACTTTCACAAAAAGAAGGTCTTGAAAAGTTGCCAAACAGAGAGCAGCATCAGCCAGTGGAAGCATGTCACTCTCTGTGAGCCCTGAGAAGTCAAAGAACAGAAAGAAGGTCTCATCTGAAAAAAAAACCAACAGATGATTAACAGGACAGAGTCACTTGCAGCTTTGGAAGAAGAAATAAGAAGCAGCAAGTATTTCTGCTGAAATACAAAAACTTTGAAAAATCACACAAGCACAATCTTGAGAGGACAGGAAGTAAAATAAATTGCATCAAATAATTCTAACATATTGCACAATGTGATTCTAGTATTTCCTTCAGTAGTAAGACCCAGTATAAATCCACACTGCGGGGTTTAGACGGGGATGTGTTTCTGCTCTGGATAATTAAAATGGTCTGAAATTAAGTGCATAAAAAAGTGATCTGATTTTACTGTGCAACTGTGAATCCCGTTGCTCTCAATTGACAGTGCATATGCAATTAAAAACCTAAAATTAGACACTTTAATCCATATTTAAGAACCAAAATAAGCAGCATGGGGTCTGAGGAAATCAAGCTCTAAAAACAGTCAATATTATTTATAAACAAATTTCTCAGGGATGCAGAAGAGAAGTCATATGCTAACATTATTGAATGCTGAAATGGAGACCTGAAGGCTTGATTCAGCACCTAAGAAATCAGAGGCTTTGTCATACACAAATACGTAGGGAAGACAATCCACTGTGTACTCTTTGCCCTTTGCTTTAGAATGAAGAAAATTGCAAAAGGACAGCAGAACACAGGTACCTTCCCCAACTGTGATATTTTGTTAAATGGATGAACCATTTGCCTGCAAGTTGTCCTGCGGTAACTAGGAATGCACAGATCTACACAGCGCACGCTATCTGTGGGACAGGTACATACATCTGCACCTTCTGTAAAACAGAATGATAAAAAATATTTCTGTTGTGTATTTTGAAAATTAAGTTTTATACTGTTCATACCACTTAAGGTATAAAAAAGTAAGGCTTGATAGAATGTTAACTCAGACATCTGACAGGTAAAAATGATGTAAAGAAAAGGTGATGTGAGCTTTTATAAAAAACAGCAGTCTGTCATAAAACTGCTGTAAGCTTTCATCTCCTAACCATATATATTACTAACTGAATTATTGAATAATCTAATGCACAGTTTCCTTTATGCAGCTGAAGTAATTCACACAGCTTGGTTTGCAAAACAAAAAAAGAAAAGATAAAGCATAATTTTATATTTTTCAAATGCCTGGCATTGAACACAAGCTCATTTGATTTTTTCGGGAGTATTTTGCATTCTTGGAGTACAGCAGCAGTGGCTGTAATGTATGATGTAAGTGCATCATACAATGTGTTTATTATAGCCATTTCTCTGTAGTTGCTACGAGGAAACCCCTTTGAGGCTAGATAAAAGTTTGCCAAAAATAATATTCAAATATTCTTTTAATCAAAACAAGATAAAGAGGAGATTAGTGCCACCAGTGTCAACACCACCACTTCCAAAACATATGCTCAAATAAAACATGAAAGCTTTAGGGGATTGGTTTTGCAAGCTTCAGTAGCTTACACTTCCTCCCTCTTCCAACTCCATGTATTATTAAAATGCATCAGCTGATGATGTGTGTTAATGACAAGCTCCATCCTCAAAGGACTCTAATTCATTAAAGGGGACTATCATCCTGTAATTCTCAGAATTTAAAACAAAATATTTATTTAGATTATTAATTATGAATTGTGTTTCAATACGGAAGTATAGATTCTTTTAATGTCATTTATAACAACACAATGAAAGAAGTATATCCCAAGGAAAAAACCCACATAAATATCTAGCAAAACTTAATTCACAACCAAACCTAACAACATGAGGGATTTTTCTCCATAAAATATCTATTTTTCATGACTACTGTACCTAGTTAAAACTTTTTTCTTTAAATCTGGCTGTTCTTTTTCCCCTCAGATTGAATAACAATTATAAATTATATATTTTTCTTTTACTTACAACGTATTTAACTTTCAGATTCTTGAAGAGAATGTAGGGCATTCTTTCGTCGTCAAAATTATGCCCACTGATTTTTTTATTTAAAATACAGAATATTTTGTATTCTGTATCCTCCTCTGCTTTGGCAATGTTTCATCTTTACAAAATCTAAGGATTGAATCTAAACATCTTAATCAAAAAGCATGGTTTCTGATTTAACGTGCGAAAGCAAACCGACAAGAATGAGAAATTCAACCGAGCACTTGGTGAAGATACTGGGAGCTGATTTACCAAGCATACCTTGCCTGTCGTCAACAGAACATTTTCACATAAGTGCCAATTTCGTTCAAAATATGGATTTTGAAACACATAAATATGGAGAGCATTTGGGCATGTAAAATTCATAGTTAACTGCTTAGACCAGGAGTGCACAGTAGTTGGGTATCGTGTCTTTTGCAGCCAGGAAATCCTATATATCGCATTATTTCCTTGGGGAATTCAACCAAGACCTCGGGGAGGCCACCCCAGCATGTCCCACATTGCCCCCGCACTGCCTGCCACCCATGGCCAGGCAGCAACCAGGGACAGCACAGCGCTATTAGCTTAGAAGACGGTGAAGAAGTTATCATTCACACAAATCCCCACCAAACCAAATCAATGAAAAATATGACTGTCACTTAAGCCCAGAGGTATTTTCTGAGTGTCTTTCCCTGGGACAAAACTGCCATTTCCTTCCAGGTCATTTTATCCAGCGGAGCACCTAGTGAAGCCATCACACTGCACTTAGTCACTACTCCACAACTCCCTGACATATTATGCCAAGAAAGTCACTGAAAAGCTCTTGTTTATTTCTATTCTTTTCAAACTTGTTTTTCATACCACTAACGCTAGTATAAAACACAATTAGTAGAAAAATCTTGAAGCACAAAGCCGGCATTCGAAGAGCACCGTTAAAGTTTAGCAGACAGACCTCTAGAGCTGCTGATACAAGGGCAGAATCAAATTACGGAGTTTGTGAAGAAGGTGGAAAAGGTGCTCCGCTACAAAGCAGTGCAACAATGAAACTGTGTGTCAATGGCAAGAAATTACTTAAACTCATCGCATACCTGACAATTTATTTTGAGAGCCACGTACCACATATTTAAATTTTTATTGTACAATATCCCTGAATTCTAGTTCACCTTCCCACTGTTAAATAGCAGTTTTCTTCCTATGGTGAATACATAAAGCTCAAAGTTACTTGTTTTTTAAGATGAGATTACATATTTACAAAATCACAGCAGATCATTCATTACTAAAATGGCTGTGAAAATGCCTGTAAAATCCAGTAAGTTTGGCTAAGTAACAGCAGAGTCTAACCCCCACATTATATCAGGCTAACATACCACGTGTGCACATAAAGGGACAGGCTTAAATAGTTTCCAAACGCTGTGCTCCATAATCATTCTTCAGCCCATATTTAGTGAACAGAAGATGGTATCTTAAATGTAAATAGTATGTACTGCCTGGATTTGGGGCTGAGTTAAAGTTTATTATTTGCCCAGGGCAGTCTGGGCAAAGCATCGTCCTGTGTAATGCTTTCAACAGAAGATTGAAGAGCCTTGATTTTCCTCTCAAGTACTGAGAAACCAGATGGAAACCGGGCCAATAATATTCACTAGAGACTTTGGTTTAATCATGCTATTGATGCATCTCAGAGTTTTAGCATGTATTTATGAAGCACACCAAATACTATCAGCTTTTCAGCTCTTAAGTAGGGTTAAGTTAGCACTTGTCCTGGAAAAGTAATTTTTTGCCCTCATGGTGGCAGAGAAAAACTAGAAAATACAATCCACTAAATGAACTTGTTCAGAATTGAAAAGGCAAATAAAAAGAAATGTTGTTGTGAAAAAAAGCTGGTGTTGAGTGAAATTCTAACTTTGAGAAGCAGAAAAAACTTTTTTCAGGTTTTTCACCATATGCCGGCAGTACCAACAACTTCTGTAAACAAAAGATATATACACAGTATGATATTTTTCCCCACAGTGTAAAAGAAAGAATAGAAAGGAATTGCTTTTATACAAGTTTTCCTGGGAAAAGTTAGTTACTAGCAAAAAATACTTTTAATCTAAATAGAGATTTTCTTTTTGAAGAAACCCAATATTTATTGTGCAAAGAGTATTTTCATATCCTAACTGGAGTTTAACAATCATAACCATCCATAACCAGAATTTAGTTTTATAGTCAGTCTTACTTCCCTTATTGAAAGTATGTGCCAGTGTGGAAGCTCAAACAAAACATTTATTTTTCTGTACTTTCCAGTACTTTCAGTGCTTGCAATTTTGAATTAGAAAATTTGTAAAAGATCTTTCATCAATTACTTCACAGCAGATATCCAATAAATTTAATTCATAAAAATGACTACTCAGCTAAGTAGCGTGTCGGGGTTTTTTTAAATTTTTATTAGTTACCATGACCTAAATCATGTTATGCTGATGTGCACAGTTTGAAAGAGAGAAACTGCATGGATGCGTGACAGACTTGAGAAATGATACAATCAATCACTGGATTACATCTTATTTTATAAACTTATTTAGTCTTTAAGATAATGAAAAAAAAAGAACTTTACTTTTCTATTTATAATTATGCTATTATCAAGTTTCAAAACCTCCAGTTGAATAACAAGATTTTTCTTCATTTAGTAGAAGTATTGAAAGGTATGTTTAAATATTTTAACATTAAAGAACAGTTAGAGATTACTTTCCACAAGTTAGAGAGTTTTGTTACTCTAGTGCAGTGTTGATCACTGGCAAAATCCTTACAAGCCTAATACTAAAATTATGGCTGCTACAGTTATACACATCTCTCATATATCTCATCTCACCTTCAAGGCCCTCAAAGGAAAAAAAAAAAAAAAAAAGACCTAACTTCAACATAACACTGGTTATAGGAACGTTTCATTTTACTATGTGCTCTCAAAATGAGTCAAAAGTAGTTTGTCCCAAGTCAAACACCACAAGGGAATAGAATCCAGGAAACTTAACTCTCCATTTTCTGCATTCATTTTTGAGTCTATATTATTTTATAGGGAAATACTTAAAAACAAGATCTGTCCTGCTGCAACGGTATTAAGACTGTCAAGTTCAAGAGGTAAAATATAGCCCTGAATTATACACACCGTCTCCAAAACCTCCTTGATTCCCAACCTAAAGTCTTGCCCAACTCTGAATATTGCAGGCTAAAACTGAGATGCAATCCTTTACATCTCTGTGGCCAAAATTAAGAGATTTACCAGTGGGAATAAGTGTTTCAGCTACTTGGACAAGACATCTCATATTTACTCTCTCTTTAGAAATCAGTATTCCTCAGTCTGAGCCATTAGACCCTACTCTGAAGAACTGAATGAACCCAAACATTTCCTTTGTGTCAAAAGGCAACAAGAGGGCTTCTATCCCTAGCAATTAAAAAATGGAAGTGCATGTCCTAATATGAGTTTTAATTACTGTATGAGGTCAATTGACCTTTTTCCAGGCAGTTGAGGGGCAACTGTATGAAGGACCCATTTCCCATGAAACCAGCCTCCAAAGATTTCATCAGACAAAATGATAATGAGCTATTCCAGTTGAAATGAGCTGATTAGTTTTTCCCCCCAGCTGCTGTTCAATTAATGAACCACTTTAAAAAATTTTGAACTGAAGTTCATGAATCATCTATTTTTATTTTCTTAAACTGAAAACTGATAAATGAATTCAGCGTCTTGGTGACACAAACAAAAATAGTTTGAATTTCAGATCTTGAAGAAGCGTTAGCAATTTAAAAAAAAAAGCAATTTTAAAAGCAGTGTGAATATTTAGCAGCAAATATTCCTAAAGAACTGTTAAAATACAGATGATTGAAGTAGCAGCCAAAAAGAGGGATGCAAATGACTCTTAAATGAAAGGTTATAGACCATGAGAGGTGTTTAATCCAAATAACAAACTGTTGTTGTCAATGAAAGATCTGATACAAACCGATTTAGATAATACAGAAAAATGAACACACAATTTGACAGCTACCCTGGATTTACAGAATCATGGGATTAAATGCTTTCCACTTATTCAAAGAGGATTAGTCAGGATACATTTATTTATTTAAAGCAGATCTTTTACAGAACTAAAGAGTTTACAAATGATACGGAGTGATGGAAAATAGAAAATCCATATCAGCTTTAGCTTCTATCATTCAGCCACAGATGTGAAACTGCTTACTTTCAAATACGTAATATAGTGCATTAGCAAAATAATAATATTAATAAATTTGGTGTAGCCTTAAACTATTTAGTCAAGGAGAGAGACCATTAAAATGCTTGTGAGGGCCATTTGCACTGAAAGCTAATAAAATGTGAACATACTAATGAAACATCCACAACTAGAGCTGATCCTCGAAAACCAGGTGCGAGCCAGGGATAATGCCAGTGGAACTGTTATAGCTACAGTCAGTATGAGAAGGAAGATATTAAGCAGATGAGACCGGAAAGCAGGATGCCTGTATGTGAGACCGAGAACTGCTGAAGACTCACTACAGGGCACTGATTAAGTCACTTCATTCTTTTTTTCCTAAGCAGAGATTTCTACCTTGGAAAGAACTAAACTTTTAATTAAATGTCTGATAAGTGATTAAGTCTTATGGTAAAAGCTTCTCCTCATAAGCAAAATAATAACAACATTATTTGAAAGTTTTTCAAATTCCTTGTGCCAGAAATGTGTCAGAAGCTATTTTTCATCTCTGCTGAAGGATATTTGTCATGCTCTGGCAATGCTCTGCAATGGCTCTGGGATTCCTTTCTATGACCAAGGTGGTGAAAGGATAATGAAGCTAAACAAATTCAATATCCTGTTTGTTTTTTTGGCAAGAATATCTGATACTAAGTATTGGAGGCCAAGTAAGTGAGAAATGCCTCTAACTATGAAAATAAATGGAAAATAAACAATAAAGTGTAATTGGGTCACTGAAGTGTTTGCAGATTCACAGCCAAATTTGCATAGTAACTGTCAGTTTCGGAATTTTTTTTTCGGAGTATTTAACACCACTCTATAGTCATCCCTATACTGCTGTGCTTCTAGCACTCCTACTACTACTTCAAGAATTAAATCACCTTCCTGCATATCAATTCCAGCTATAGTTGCAAATAGGTTGCACAATTGCAGCTCACAACAATATTTGGCTAACTGGGTAACCTTTGTTCCCTTCAGAACATCCATGATCGACATATTCCTGTTTCCCTACCAAACCCCAAATCCACCAAAACTGTCTAAAGAATCAAGCAGAGACAAAAGAAAGTAGCTACCGCACCTACTGTCTACTCTTTGCACCTGACTAGTACCTAAGACACTGCCTTGAAGACAGCAATATGAGCCTTTTGAACTAAAAT
The DNA here is from genome assembly GCA_013399095.1 of Psophia crepitans. Taxonomy (NCBI): domain Eukaryota; kingdom Metazoa; phylum Chordata; class Aves; order Gruiformes; family Psophiidae; genus Psophia; species Psophia crepitans. Next base: position 271,282 of record VWZZ01007835.1, on the reverse strand, counting down.
TAAAACTGGTAAGTGTGAGAGCCTTCACTAAATGAACTATATGCAATATTAGCTGCAGCGATGTACCTGACTTAATTTGCATCACATGAAATGATCCAGATAATGACAGTGACCCCTGTGCCTGTTCATTTCATTTCCCCAAACTGCTGAGTCTATCATTAACCAAGACAAGATAAGATAAGAGATGTCTATGAATTAATCCGCTCTTCAAATATCAAATCCAAAAAAGCTGTCTCAATTAAGACACATTAATTTAAATTCAGCATTCTAGCAATAAGTTAATACAGACTTTGTGTCCACTTCAGGGTACAATAATGAGTTCATAAATGAACTCACTAACACTTTCTTACTGATGGGGATGTTAATAAAGCAAAAGCTGTAAAAGTCCCCAAATGTGATACTTCAATCATTTTCTGCAGGCTTGAAAAAGCAGATATGGGTGAACTTGTAGATTCATTTAAATCTTGACCCTAATTTCCTGATTAGATGTAAACAAACAAGATTTGACAATGGAGGCACTGTTTCAGGGAAATGATCACCTCATTAAGACTACTCTGAATTTTCTATCACTGCAGCAGACCTGTGAACTCAATCCAATTCTAAAGACTCCTAGAATAAATCTTACAGAATTTTTGTGTAAGTATTTAGGGGACTTGTATATCTATTTATATAAAATACATATGTATAAATACATTACTTTCTCATAATGTATGCCAGATGAAAAAGAAGCAGGAGCATCAACAGCAACAATAGGAAACAAAGACTGGAATGGTGAGGAAGTCATCCACTTTGACACGTCTATACCTTATTGTTTCATAGCTCAACTCTTACTGAAACTACAAATTCAAGTCCTTGGAGCTGTCTGTGGTAGACAATGCTTCATCATAGAGCTAAGTGCCTACAGGTCACCAGCAAAACACCCAACACTGAAAAGCAGCAGTGAAGTACTTTGAAAAAGAACAGGTAGATATGTACTGACAAAGCTCCTCTTGTGAGGATGCATCCTACGTCAGCAAACAAATGCTGCTTCTATTCTTCTTCCTAAAGCTCAGGACACTCACAGAGTGCTAAATATTCTAAATAATACGCATCCAAGATGCATGAACCCTACTTACACTCTTCTTGACTGGTAGAAGTGTTGTAAGGAATCTTCAGCACTTATGACTAAGTGGTCAAGTGCTTTATTTGGTGAACAGCTCTCCTGTTTCTCCTCCAAATATTCAGAAGTGCCACCAATACTACAGACATTCTGGCTGCATAGATTATAACTAAGAATCCACACACTGATTCCAGAGAAAGTTCAGAATGTAACAAGCCAGTATCACCCACTGAATATAAGCATATCTAATTCTGCCAACGTATTACAAATCTCAGTCTGAAAACAGTTACTTGTGACGCAATGGTGTAGCATAGAAACCTTCAGTCTTTCATTTTCTGGGTCAACTCCTGCTGCCATTGCAGGCATCTTTCTCCCAAACTTCTCTGAAGACTATTCTTTTGGATATGAGATACTGTTGCTACCAACTTGAAAGGGGCATAAATTGACCTCTGGAGTCTTTGTCCATGTCTCCATAAGACATGGAAGTCATGAAGTCAATACACCTAGAACACTGTGCAAAATTCCAGGATGAAGGCTATGAGACAAGCATGCTTTTCTGCCCCAGCTAAACTTCCAGATCTTGTCTGGGAATTTTTATTCTTACTACTTCCAACACAGCCATTCTTTACTGAAGCCATTCTAATCTGTTTCCTTCTCTTTGACCACTTGTTTTTCCTCCTCTCTGTTTCATTGACAACTACAGGCTTATCCTGTATTCCCTTTCTTGTTCAAGTAATTCACTGATTTTACAATCCACCACTTCTCTCTACTCTTTCTCTTTACCCAGATGATTCAAGTCTTCACATTTTTATTACTGAATTCCTTTAGTTGCTACTCACAGAATTCTGAAATCAGTTATGAGAAAACATTGATTTCAGCTGAGCTCAGTATCAGTGTTTTTATCAATATCTATCTTGTTTAACACAAGATCAATTTTCCACCTGAAGGGGAAAACAGATCTAAATGTTCACCCAATCATGCAAATATTGTACGCACTTCATTAGAACCATCTGGAAGCCACATCACATTATGGCAATGGATGTTATGGACTTAAATTATAAAAGCAGGCATGATAAAATAATTAATATTCAAAGGGGATGTGAGTTGAAAGTACAAGAAATAAAGTGTCACCTGTAACCAGATGAGGATTCTCCTTTTGCCTCAAGGTGCAGGTTGGAGTTTTTCCAGATGGATGTTATGTGAGAGCCCAGTGAGCAAGTTGTATTTCTTATCAGCAATTATCTCATACAATTGACACACAAGATGTCATTTTGAAACTGAAGAACTCAGTGCACACAGTCACAGAAAGCAGTATTAAGTTGGCTAATCAGCTGATTTCTCTCTTTCCACATCAAAAAGAAATAAAAATGCCTCTTTACATATTCTCTGGTAAAAGTAAAGAAAACCCTCCAAACTTTTTCAACACGAAGACATCTTCAAATCTTTAACACAATGGAGCAGCTGCTACTGAGTTTCCTTGATGGATATATTCTGTCATTAGGGAAATCAGAGGCCCTGCTAAATACCTTTTTTGTTTGGTTGTTTGTCAGCTCAAATACTGATTAGGTTCTCTGACAACCACATTGTTTGTTTGCAAAAATGCAGAGGGAAAAACCTGCAGTTGCAACTTGCATTCTGTAGAAGCTGTGGATTCACTCAAAGATATTTTGTTAAACTCATTTACAGTAGGAGATCTTACTATTATTTAAAGAAAGCAATAAAGAAAAGCCCAACTTAGATGATTCTTTCAGTACCAATATGCAAAAATGATATTCAATCTTTAAAATACTAAATCTGAAGTAAATAGTAAGTCTGCAATTTTTACTCAGGAAATACTAACTTTGCCAATTAAAGTACTTTTTGAGTAAAACAGTACTGAGTTCTGAAACTAAACACAGTATTGAAAAAAGATGAGTCAGAGCATGAGCTGTTTGACAAAAGAAACTTCAACAAAGAGGAGTTTGTGACAGAAGGGTAAGGGCCCTTTTTTATCTTACCATAGCCTTGGATATAAATCAGAGCTGACCGGAACAATAGTATTTACATGGCAAGCTGTGAAAGCCTAAAGAGAGATTTCTCTACCTTCATCTGGAAAAACCCACATCCAAACACACCATCTGCCATGGCCTGCCCAAAGCCAGTGCATCGTTCAGTACTGTGGACATCCACAGGCACAACCAGCATGCAATTATCTTGTACCTTGCTATACTGATATTCAGACACTGTGGAGTGGGACGTCTTTGTAGACATATTGTGCATGCCTGTACATAGTCACATCCTAATCTTTTATTTTAAACTGCAACCCCAGTAAGAAGATGGCTTTCGATTATGAAATATATACCTTTTACTAAAAAATCCTAGTTATATTTTATAGTTAGAATATGAAATATGTTAAACTATTTGGACAACATTGGTTTTATTAGAATTAAACTAAGAATAGATTCTACATAACATTATAAATACTAAACATGCTCTGAAAGAAACTTCAAAATATCTAATGGCTGAACTCCAACAGTGTCTGCAGCTTGCTAAAACTTTTGACAACATATTAATATTTGTCTCTGAAAAGACAAGAAGGAGACAATATGTATGTAATGCTTAAAAAAAATTATTTCTTTCTTAATTCATGCGTTATTCTTTGTCAGTCAGTGAACATAAATATATGTCTCCATGAACTCTCCCTCTGCAGGGGAGAAAGGGTGAATAACAGTATTGCTATTATGACTTCTTGTGGAAGAAATAGGTGGTTTACAAACTTCACTAGAAAAAAGCGTTCCAGTGTGTTTTAAAAGAGGGATTCTAAAGTGGAAAGATGGCAGGATACTAGCTGAAAGTTGCATAGAACAAGGCTGTGCAGTCTGAAGGAGTTATATTTGTCATTTTTCATGCAAGACAAAAAATAGAGATGAGGGAACAGAAAACAAAAAGAGAAAAGCACTGCAAGAAGAGATCAGTTGTTCAGGACCTCGAAACAAAGACTTATTGACAGAGGATAAGTGGAAGACTGCAAACATGGTTGAAGGTTGTGTGGACATCATTAATACAAGAAGAGTGAAGGAATGTAATGGCATCTTGGTTAGATTGATGGGGGAGAATCAGACAGAAACAGTCTGTAATGTGAAATAGAATATGATTTAAAAAAAAGATGAGAAACTTCCATAATTTGCTCAAACTAGCCCTGTGGTTTTAAAATAAGTATAGAAACGGTTTCCAAAGCATCTCCTCCTGATCGTACTAATCAGTTGAGTCATATTATCGGCTTGTCCCAAGTGGGGTTCACTCATCACATCAACCTCCTCTGTTCCTCTTGGAGAACAATGGTGAGACCTCTACATTGATTTAATGTATCACAGATGCAACATATAATCAGGTTTTGGAGATAAATATAAATGCTTAACCATTTTTGCCATCCAGTTTCTCCTTCAAAACCTACAGCTGCGATCTTATTTTTCAAGATCTCTCCTTTTTTTTTCTTCAGTGTTTGCAAGTACCAGAACTACATTACCTAGAAAACTGCATCTTGCATTTATCCACAGCAGTAAAACCAGGGTGGCAGCAATGCCAGCATTTACATATTTTCTTTTCAAAGGCCTCAGTCTTGACCTAAGAGTAGGATATTGTCTTTGTCAGGTCAATATTTGACCTGTTTGTTAATCTCAGCAGGAGTCCACAGCAGTGGCCGTTGTGTGGGTGATTTCAGATGCAAACATCTGTCTGGCTTACACTAAAATAGTGCCAGGAAGAGAGATTCATTTCACAGTGAGGACTGATGTTTTTTTTAGCAGTCTGAACAGTAATAGGAAAAAGCAAGAAGCAAAAATTTTTTTGAGTTTTGTTTTTCTGATTTCATTCAGCAGACATGTTGTATGAAGAGTTTGACAAAATACAAACCAAATCATCTATCTGCACTCCTTACATTACCTCTGTTTGAAGGATTACACATTCACTAAAAGTACTGAAAAGCAGCTAAAGATGTCAAAAACATTTACAGGCTAAACAGGATCCCAGCTCAGATAACTCCATTTCAAGTAATCTAAATTCATCCTCATTATCACTTAAGTGAGCATTATGGCTGTTAGCAGACCCTACACAAATATTCAGATTTTTGTTTTTCCTGTCATGCTGAAGGTTATCTCCCCAGTTGCTCTGAAAAATCAGGTGACAACCATTTCCCATGATGCTCTAAGGGCTGTCAAACTGTCCATCAAACTGTCACCTGACCAATCGTTCCCATGGTTCTTTTAGACTTCTCGTATGATAAATTGAAAGGCACTATTATCTGCCTGTTGTGAAGAGGAACTGCTTAGGCTTTGATAAGATATCACTAGTCCCAGGTGAGAGGAGGCTGACAGCACATCAAGACAAGAAAACACATGGAAACAGTGAACACAGGAGCAAAAGGTTTACAAACATCTGTTGTCATTATTTATTACCCCTTTCCTTGGTTTTAGCTCTATCCTTGGTTCTATGTCAGTTTAAAAAGAAAGACTTTCCTTTCTTCTCAGCCAGTCTTGACTGCTGCTATTTTTAAACCAGTTAGTTGTAGAATGAGAAATATCTAAAATGTGAACGATATCTTTAATAAAAGGTTGCGTTACCTACCTTTTCTGATACATGTTGCTTTTACCATCATTATTTTTGAAGTTTTATATGATTCTCATGGTGCAATTATGTCATAAGAAAATGAGAAGCCCTGAAAGATATGAAGACTTTTTAAGCTCCAGTTAATTTTCCTTGATAGCTTGAGACCAATTCACGGTTTTCTTGCTGATAGTTCAGATCTGTCCTTACACAAGTACTCAAAGTTAGCTTAAGATACCTCAGAGCCAAACCAATACGTTGTTATTTATTGTGGGCTGTTAATAAAAAGAAGCTGGTTGCTAACATCACCACCTTGTGTACAAATATTTGTTTGCATGCAGTTTTTAACGATTTTAAGGCAGTGCTGTCATTTCATTAGACAGTGCTACAGAACCTCAGCTGCACAAAAGAACATTTAAATAATTTTGCCATTAAAAATATTTTTAATTTGAGCCCTTTATGTTTGTTTAACTATATTCTTATGCACATCTGAGTTAAGGTTAACAGCAAGCTTCCACACACTGTGGACAAACCTTGTTCACTGGAGCGAACATACAAAAATCAACGGAAAGCGATTTCAGCAATGGTAAATATACTTCCAAAAGTACTAATAAAGGAAAGAATCTTAATTAAAGTATATTCAGCCAATTTATAAAGCCTCTTTTCCATTTAAAGACTCTTTTGAGAGATCAAGGTTTGTTACATATAAAGGAGCTTCCAAGTTCCTCACATTTTAAAGATACACCTCATTTTAAAAGCATAACTTCAGTTCATCCATGGCTACAAAGTACCCCTGGATCAATAAGCATGACACTCCCTTCATGAGCCAGGTGAAAAAGGTACAACAAGAGGCATATAAATACTAACCAATGAAGCCCAGAATATCAAACTGATTTAGGCAGGATGGTTTCTTCTATCGATTTTCAGGTAGAAAATCAGAGTTAGTGTCAAGTGTGGTAGCCAAAGAGGAAAAACAAGAATGAAAGAATAGTACAGTTTCCTGCTGTCAAACGAGAAGTTCTACAGGCAAACATACTGTGCCTTACTGAGCTAAAATATTCTTTCAGTTATTGCTGACCTGCTAGCACACATAGCGGTGCTCTCTGGGCACTTTTAAAAAAGAAAAGCCCATAGCCCTTTTCTCCAGGTCATTATAACAGAAAGACATGGGAGGACTGAAAAGAGAGAGAATATACACTACGAGTGATTGAGATGGTGGTTGGCTATTTTGATAATCATGTTATATCAAACCCGTGTATCTTCTGTTTTCTCTAATCTTTGAAGGAAGAAGCACAAGTGCAGAGGAGGAAGGGACTTTTCACATAGTATCAGGAAAAAATATTTCATGTATAGAGACTGGGCGAGAAGAAGCTGTGATCTGCATATGAGAAGCTGATAACTGGGCAAAGAGTAGAATGGATGGGGGAAGCAACTGGATGTGACTGGGCAACAGCAGGTAAAAATGGCAAGGCACAGTCATGCAGAACTCAGCATATGGACAGAAAGCTTCAGCGTGGTGTAGGGCAACGCTGTGGTGGGTTTCAAAGGTAGGCAGAACGATTGGATGATCTTAAAAGTGGGTTTGCACAGACAGGAAAGACAAGCCAAGTGCTGATGTGCCTAGGAAGCTCCACTGCGTAAGAAGCTCAAAGCATAGTGGGTAATTTAGTGGGTAATAGGTGGTGGGGGGATGGTTGGACTAGATGATCCTTGAGGTCACTTCCAACCTTAATGATTCTATTCTATTCTATTCATAGTGAACATACTCCTCACTACAGTATTTTGGTACTAGACTCAGTAACATCTTTAGCATTGAACCTGTAGTAACAGAGTTCTCTGACAGAAGCAGAAAGTCTGCAGAGAGGATATTTTAAATTACTTCTATATTGTCAAAGTCAGCCTTAATTTGTGGGATTGTAAAATAGCATGGCTACTGGAGTTCTATATTTTTCTCCACTGATCATTTAGAGTTTGAGGACAGAAAGCAAACATATGGAATGCACAACTCTACAGTTTCTGATATTAACAAATTAATTATGTTTACAATGAAGAGTTATTAAAGGAGCTAATGCACAGTGCGTTCTTAATAGTTTGGTTATAGTTTGCTGCTTTTACCTCCTGATAGGGAATTTTGCCTGCACAGACAGTTAATGAAGAACAGGGCTGTGGAAAAGCATCAGATCCTGAGCAGCTCCAAACTAACTGCCTCACCTCTCTGCTAGAGACCCAATATTCCAGCTCTGCACCTATTAAAATATTCAGCCTTTTGCAGTAGCCAACACCTGCTTAATGAACCATGAAAATACATTATCTAATCTCTGTTCTATATTTTATCTCTCCAAATTCTGTTAACAAATATAGAAAAAGTGACACCAACATGATTATAAAAGAAACTGATTTGCTGTTCCAATGACACTAATTGCATTTGCCAGCATTGTTGACATAGCACAAGTTGCCACCTGATAGCTGCCAGAATAAAGAAAAAGGAAGAGGGAAGTTAAAATAGGAAAGAGATGAGCACAGAGGGGAAGAAGGGCAAAGAAATCACTGACTGAAATGGTTGAGAAAGGGTTGGCTCAGGTCAGCCTGAGAGACAGAAAGTGGTGTAGAAGGGAAAGTAACTGACTACAGAAGTTGAGTCATCTTCAGTTATGAGAAAAGTCCATGGGAAACTTTCTTAGGATTATGTGCTTGTCTACTGTAAGTGGTTAGATGACATCTTTCCACTACTGAGAGCCTCACAATCTTTGTGTATTTACATTCAGTAGATGCAGGTAAAGAAAGGGCATATTATTACCTGTTAAAGGGGAGAGAGATCCAGAGACCCAAAGGTTGAAATCCAGCTTTACTGATGCCAAGTTCACTAGTTTTACATGGGGTTCAGACAGGAAAACTCTAACAGATAGCTAAATTTCACCAAGAGTTTTCCTAGTCCTAATCTCTGCGTCATTCTGCTCATGTTGAAGGAAGAGGCTGCTTGGCAGTAGAAATATAGAGTGCTCTCACTGCATCACACGTACCAAAATATCAGACCTGGATCACCCCCAGGCTTGGGATCCTGCTTCAATGTGCAGTCTGAGACAGTTGAATTTCCTTCTCTTTGGAAGAAAGAGCCCCGCAGCTTACTGTGACCCACAGAGTCTTTACATAAACCTCCCAGACTGTAGTCCACCACACATGCCAGGAGGAGACTCAGCATTGCTGTTAGAAGATTTAAGAGGACAATGCAATAGCTATAGCCAGAGGTACGGACAGAAGCACATTACACCATTGGGTAACCTAGAGTGAAAACTTACAGGATATTAGCTGGTCTTTAGTCACTATTTACACTTTCACTTTTATTTTGCAGTAAACACAAGGTAGATTGCTTATGTCTCCCTTGACAGTAGACTACCTTGACTGACCTCATAGTTACCGCAGACAGTAAGAGCATGTAACACTGTCAGACATCTCAGAGACGCACCCTAATTTGGCATTTTGCCCCAATTTTTCCAATAACTTCTCATGTGAACATATTTTTGTTTCAATAGATCCCTCTACATTTACAAAACCTGCTGGAGGCCTATATGTATTAATAGTGTGTACCAACACAGACCAGTATGATGCCAGCCATATCATGGAGGTAGGCCAAAACCTTGCAAGAGAAATGGCAGGTAACATCACTGAAAATACGTGAGAATAAGAACTGCCATCCAAAGTAACCTAAAAACCTCACTGTTACTACTTTTGAAAGTCTCTCCTTTTGGACCTTGGCCCTGCCTGTGTGTACAAGTAAGTGAATGGAGGCAAATGTAATAGGACTACTCATGCATAAAGCTAGTCACATGCATTAACGTTGGCAGGAACAAGGACTTTCTTTTCATACTTACACTAGAAGGTAGTAAAAGAAATGCTGCTCAAAGAAATCCATCAACTAATTCAAACTCTGAGCTAGCTACTTCAGAACCTAGTACAATGGCCACACTCAATGAGTCCATTGAAAACCTGGAGACGAAGTAAAAACAGGTTTCTTTTTGAAGAACATTATGAGATCAATACATTGCCGTGGAAATTAGGAAAAGTCACTTTAATAAAAAGGAAATTTCACATAATGTAACAAAACAATCGCTATTTGGAAGACCCTGGAAAAATTGAACAATGTAATATGATCTTTCCTTACTTCGTTTCCCATCCATTGCAGAAATCATAACAATAAAGTTTTATACATAAGCAACTTTATGAGCTGAAAGAAGAGATGTATAATTCCTTTCCATGGACTAAGTCAAAAGAAATGAAGAAAAAAAAAATTACTCTTCTATGTTAGCCTCCTGTGTAAAATTTTTCTCCTTATCATCTCATCTAGTCATATCTTTCTGCAGTTTGAATTACCCTCTTTTCCTCAATCTGGTAAGGCAGTGAAAGGATGTTTGTTCTGCTAATTAACTTTATTACCCTGATAACTCCCTGCAGCCTTTGACGAAAACAATTACCGTTCCTCTTTTTTTTCCCCACTGGCAAAAAAAAAAAAGAAAAAAAAAAAAAAAAAAAAAAAACAATAAATAAAAAAAAAAAAAAGACGACTATTAATTAGAAACGAGGCCCTGGTCCCTGCCATGTTAGCCTGCCACGTTCTCAGACCCTCGAGCGGGATAGCATTACATTGTCAGTAGTAATTTAGCTCTCATCTGTCTCTGCTAATTATTGTCACATTCATCAAATTCATCAACAAAAGTGCTCTCAGAAGGATTGCATATTTGCAGTTAATACAGCATAAACTGGTATTACCCATCACCACATTTGTGATGATGAGAGGGACACAACTTATTCATCCCTAATTAGAGCAAGCTGGGTAATTAATTATACATTCCGCCTTATTACTTCTGAGTTCCCAGATATTGTTTGTCTAAAAAGGGGGAGAGAGAGGAAGAGAGAGAAGCCTGAAAATGAAAAAA
>VWZZ01007835.1:212006-260621 GCA_013399095.1 Psophia crepitans | reverse complement strand
AGAGAGAGAGAGGAGAGAGAGAGAAATGTGTGATGTGTTTTGTCACATGTGCTATGCCATAATTCCCACCTGACAAACTAGCTGAATCAGTAGAAAATTGCAAGTTGTCAGCAGCAGAATAAACTGCTGTAATAGCTGATTAATGATCAACACCTGTGACAGGTGCTATACGGGACTGTAAACTTGGTGTGATTAACAGTCACTGGACGAATAAACATTAGTGACAGTCAGTGGAGAGCGAGTTTGCGTGTTTTAACAAATCTCGCGCATTACAGTTATTGATATTTCCAGTGTAGGCACTTTCTTTTTGGTAATTATCTGACAACACTGGAAGAGTGTTTTAATCCAGCATGTTTGTTTCTCTTCTGTTCATTTATTTCAGAGCTCAGAACTGTGTTTTGACAAGATGACCTAGCAGAGTTCACAACTGCAGACAAATTTAGAATAGTCACAAATTCCATGTCCAGCTCACAGCAACACTCCTAAATATTCTTTCAAGGAACTTACATATATACATATAAAAGCCTACATAGATAAACCCATAAATATTGTACAAATATACATAAATATATTTATACAGATATATTTTCAAAGCTTGTAATTCTAAGAGTCATCTCAGTTTTACATCTAATGTCAGTGGTTATGACATATACCTGACTGCTATGGGAAATCAGTATTTCTTTCATTCCACCACCAAAGATGCATGGATTCCTTCTGAAGGACAATTTAGATCTCATTAATTTAGACTTAGAAAATTCCTGTAACACATAATAACGAGGCATGAAAGTTACCCATTTATGGGGTTGCTCTACGCTCAGCACAGTAGGATCTAATCAATTCCCAGATACAACTAGACCTGTATCAGGATACTCTTTGGATAGCATAAAACATATTTTTCATCCTTATGCATGGTTACAGATTTGCTGATTAGGTAAAATAGATGTTCTTATGCAAAAAAGTCACGCATTAGAAAGCCTACACATCGCAAGTGAAAAGACATGAACCCAGGGTCAGAAAAGACAGTAAACTCAGATTTTGCCACCAATCCAACGTCATTCTCAAACCCTAAACATTAAGTAACATCACTGTCTTCCTCTAAGAAGTCTCTTACTGGGCCAAATAAAAACAAAACCAGTCTGAACGCATGACTTCAGACTCCACATGTGCATGTGAAAGAATCTAATAGCTGGTCAGACAGCACATGAGAGCTCCTCCCAGTCTGCCAATTAGAAATGAAATTTAAAAGGGAACCTGCGGGCTGAAAAACTCTATTCTAGTGAAGAGGTTTCAATATATTCAGCTACAATCTTCTTATCTCAAGGAACGTCAGATAGGTTATGCATTAAGATTGGTCTGTTAGAAAAAAAAAGCTGAATATTTTCCTTAGAACAACTTCTGGATATAAACGTAATTAAATATAATGTACTTGCAGAGATTTACCTATATCATGTAGCACATCGGAAGACACATGAATAGAAAAAAGGCAAAGAAATTACTGCTTATATCAGTTCCAGGAGAGAAATGTCAATACATATCTTTGTCTATATCACAAAAAAATTCCAGTAATTTGAACTTTTAATGAAAAACCCTGAAAACATGGAATTGGTCCGTTGCTTCTCCTACCAGAGTCAGAGTTGTACATCTATGTTAACCAACTGGGTGTTTCTTCAATTTCAATGTTTTCTAACAACAGCAGAAAAGAAAGATTTCATTTCTTGATCCCGATTGATTACAAACCTGCTTTTAAGCATAAAGTATTGCATGAGCTCTTTTTCAGATGTAGACAGCTGTGGGAAAGGGCTTTAGAAATGGATGGCATTTAGGTGACCTGATAATCTCTCAGTATGAAACAACTTTCCATAAACTTCCTAGTCATTCTTTCACAGTTGAAATTAAGATAGTGGAGGAATGTAGAGAGAAAATAGTATGAGTGTTAGCTCCACAAGCCTCACCACTTGAATAACAGTTTAAGTACAGCTAATATTTGCCATCTAATAATGAAAAGAAGGTGCGAATATCCTCCAGTCTACAATTCATGAAAACATTCACTCTATAATTTTTACCAGTGTGTCATTCCATTCCCTGTTTTAATTTATTTCTGCACCAGAAATATAGAAGTCCTGAGTCATCCATTTATAAAAAATGCACAGTTTAAAATATATTTTGTGAATAACAGTTTGATAAGACTTCTGTTTTCTGATTAATCTTCAGTGTAGCTGTCTACAACCTGAAACAGAAGCAATAGCTTGAAAGCTTTATGCAAAACATATGTAAATTTCTTGTGCTTTAGTACAGATACATCTGAATAGGCAGCAGTGCAGCTAGCCAACGGCCTAGGAAGGAGGCCAAGCTCACATCCAGATGCCACTGAGAGAGAGACACTGTGTGGCATCAACGCTCCCAGCTGCCAGGCTCGACATGCATTTTTACAACATTTGACTGCAGCAGAATGAGACCTTGTAGAGCTCTGATAAATAATAACAGAAACACTTCCAGTGAGTATAAAAATCTAACAGTAAAAATATCTTAAAATAAACATTTTCCTACAAGCAATCGCTAGTTATCTAGAAATTGCATTATTACTGTACTGAACCAAAGAGAGAGACAATACAATTCGCAAAATTTATGCTGAATCTGTTAACAACTTTTTAAGGTGATTTTGCATCCTTCAATATTCTGCTTTCATGCAATTTTATGAAATTGAATCCATTCCCAGTTACATATGCAGAAACCTAATTTTATTCTTTAGAATGAATGTTGGATATAAAATCCAAGTGAAGGAATCAATTGGGTTTAATTTACTGTGCTTTGAAACGATTCGCAATTTGAAAAATGATTAAAAAAACCCAAAGAAAAATGGAAACTATCAAAAGACAAAAGTATGCCAAATTAATCAGGCCTGAGACCAGGAAATGAGGAATTACTCATTCGTCTGTAAATTACAAACCTGGTTATTACTCTTCACTTAATATGTTGCAGATATGATTTAGCAAGTAATGCTAATCCATTCTTTAAAGTAGCATAAGATGAAAAAACTAAGCAAATTTCATCAGAAAAGCAGCCAGTGATGAACTATCTCAATTTAACTGAAGTGAATTTGGGGTTACAATGCACTGTCACTGCAACTCATGCTGTTCAGCCTATAAATCGATCATAGATAGACTTCAAGACAGTTATCCCTTTGTTTTGCAACAGTTCACCAAAATTTTTAAGAGTAGCAAATTTATTAGAGAATTGTAGATTATTCACTGAAGGTCACACATTATCAAATTTCAGATATAAATGAATGTGTGTACAAAGCAAAAATACTGAATTAAAAAAGAAATTCTTATCTTGTAAATCACACAAGAGTAACGAAGAATTAAACAAAAAAACTACAGTCAACTGCCTAAGATCTTGATCCAAATCTACAGTATTTGCAAACTGCTCTCCTTCCATTCATTCATTCATTCCCAAACGTGAGGAAAAACATTTGTCAAAGAAGGTTGATGTCACCAATCTTAGAAATCTTGTGTTCCATAGCTATTTTATAGCACAACAGAGCAAGGACAGCCAACATAAAATCAGAACAGGAGGAACAAACATAGCTCTTAGTCTCTTTTGTTCAGGTCACTGTCTTTATCGCTTTGAAAAAGAAATAAAAATTCCTGATTTTTTAACTGTATTCTAGGATGTCTTGGCTTTTTGCGCTTCTTCCTATACTGTTAACCATGTAAATTTACCAAGGCATCAGCATCACATAAGACTTCTACAATATTAACTTGATTCCTTCGTACAATTCCTTTTCAGAAGTCATTTGCAAAGCATCTGCATCCTCTAAAAGAAAAAAATAAAATTGCAATTCACCTGATGAAGATAGAAAATTATAATTATAGATCATCCAACAATTTTGATAATTTCAGCAAGACAGCTTGCTGAAAACTATGTCTTTTAGTTTACAAATTCATATAGAACTGCACTATGCTACGCATGCCTGTGCCTAAGAACTGTGCAGGGAGGAATTAGGAAGAAAAAACAGCAGATTTGGTACATGCTTGCCCATTTTCAGGACCTTACTGATACTCCTTATAGGCTGAAACCTTTGGCTGGTGGGAGCACACCGGTCCACTTCGTTGTCGATAGCAACTTTTCAAGTACATGTGCGTGAAGAAGTTCACAACTTGCATCTCAGAAAATCTGAATGGGTAGATACACCTAAACCCCACAGTAAGGTAAGATTTCAGGAATACATTATGCTACTATGGAAAGGTAGCCAAGGGAATACCACCAGGGCAGAAACTTTGCCAAACTGCAGTATTTGTCAGATGGCTGCCTACTTTCTCTGCAGAACTCTTGAGGATCTTAGACTTAAACCGTCTAGTTTCCATCTTAAGAGTAATATTTTTTCCCCAAAGGAATACATATTTAGGAAGCTAACCGCATTTTTTTCCTTTGGGATTTTTTCCATAAGAAAGGATGGTTCTGTGTACGTTAGTGTCCAATTTAAGGACTCCCTAACTAATTCAAGTAAAGAGACAAAGTCAAATACATTAATTTTGAATGACTGATCACTCCCAAGACAAAATAAGATTTTGGCACGTTTCAGTCTTTTTCTGTATATTTTTCATCTGCATATACAGGAATGTTGCCTATAACCCTTCAAAGTTGAACATTCAAAGCAAGATTTTTAAACAGAAGGATCAGCATTCCCCCAGATGTCTTCATTAAAGAGATGCAAATACATTTTCTTTAACAGCAGCATTAATTGCTCTACAAGCTTCAGTATAAGTGTCATCATTGATGCATCATTCAAAAAAAGACATGAACAAACACATGAAATGCTCATCGATGGAGTCAGCAGTTAGACACACTAGAGCAAGAAATAATACAGGAGACACACTGCTTACATGACATGGCACTGGTAAAATTCCTGGTAAATGTATGCACAATTACTTAAATGGCAACTGCATATCTGACATTCTGAAAAACACAGGAAAGAGCAGGTGACCAAAATCTAATCTTAGTTACGCCAACATGCACTGGAATAATGCCACTGACTCCAGTGAAGTTATTCTGGATTTTTATCCACACGCCTAGAGTTCTTCTCCTAAGCAGCAAACAGCCTAGGGATACAAACATCAACCTCCATATGATAAATCCTCTCCAAATGATACTTTATTTATTCTTTATAATTCTTCACACAACTTCACTTTTCCAAAATCAGGATGAAAACAAAATGGGTTTTCAAGGAATGAGTCATGTTGGACACTGCAGGAAAAGTCATCTGGGAGAATGACTAACATTTTGAAAAACTGTCTTAACCATAACAAATACTGATTATGCTACCATTTTCATGAAACAGTATTTCTATGAAAAGCAATATACTAATCAATGGAAGTTAAGAAAAACAAAATAAAGTAGTACTTCTCTGCCATACAGTTGGTGTTTATGCTTAGGAGATGACACACAAGACAAAATCAAATTGCAAATCAAAAGGTTTCTTTAACAAATCAGTAAGATGAATAAGACAAAAATACAAGATTTTCCTACTTTAAAGCATGGTCTTCACCTACTCTCCTCACCACAGCACTTTCAGAATCACAACACATATATATATATATAAAATGTTAAAAAAATAATAATAAAAAAAAGAAGTTATATGTGTTCCTGCACATCTACAGGCCTGTTTCTCCTCTCCACCAATCCCACTCATTGCTACTCCTTTCTGGTTAATTGAGCTGTAAGATTAGCAGGACAAACTTTCTATTCTTTCTCATCAGACATTTCTTGAGAAAGTGGGGCAGCACTGGGGAACTTGGTCTTCATTTTGGCCAAGGATTCTTTAAAACTTTGCTGTATAATAAAATAAGGATATGAATGCAGAACTTAAATAGTTTCCTTAATATATGTTCAGCTTCAGGTTTAACCTCATTTACAATCACACTGTGAAAGGGACACATTCCACAGAAATCATCAAACCACTGTTGCTTAGATTATGATTAGACTTAGCTGATTACTAAATATTTGTTTAAAAATCAGTATTATATATAAACCACAGGAAGTTAAATAAATTCTGATGTATGCTTTGATGGATATACGCTTTTAGCATTGAGACTTAGAAATCTTTTTAAACATTAGGAGCTGAGTTGGGTTCACAAGGAGACTAAGAGAAGACATGAAGAAACGACATAACAGAGAAGGTCCCTGGGCCAGCCCTTGCACTTCCCTGGGCAGAGAGGTGATAGGGAAGCATTAGACAGTCCATAGACAACTTCTGCACAGAAACTACTGCTTATTCAAGGAGAAATTCATTTATTCTGTCACTTCGGGCACTTCAAGCCCTCCAAGTATTCTTGGCATTTCAGAAACATTACAGACACATTCTGGACTTCGTTTCTCCAGATGCTTGCTGTGTCCTGTTTTCACTTTCATAGAAACTCTTTTAAGGGTGTCACAATCACTAACATCACCTTTTAAACACACTACTGGAACGGGTTTAAAAGACTTAAAGGAAAGTTTCTTTAATACTGTTTAAGTATAATTTGCCTAACAGAATAAAAGCTGTAAAAGTTTGATAGAAAACAGCATTCTCTTCTTGGTAGTAGAATACAGCAATTCAAATATTATATAATTTAATAGAATATTAAATACTTTAAGATGTCCTGGAATGTTTAATAGAAAATACAGATCAAAAAGTAAGATTCAAAAACCCTCATTAAAAAAAAAAAAAAAAAAAAAAAAAAAAAAAAAAAAAAAAAAAAAAAAAAAGGAACTGCTTTCATTATTGCATTCTCTGTTTTCTGGAATAACTTCCAGAGATTCATACTAAGTTTTATTAGAATGTTGTTTAATACATTTCACAATTTAATATTTATTTTTAATAGTAGACATACTTATATTTAAATCAAGTTTAGCTAATATATGCGCTGTGAACATGACCTGAAGTTGTTTCTTCCCACTGTAAATCCAGGTAACTGTTTTCAGTTGCAATATTCATTGACTTATTAAAGACCAACACTAAAATATGAGTTACAATGTTCAGCTGAAGGATACCTAAGTTAGTCAAACCTCACCTATGCTGTGTATTTTCCTCCACCCAAACAGATTCCATTTTTTCCCTGTAAAAGATGACGTTCACAGGAAGCTTATAATGAGACTTAAAAGCAAACAAATGAATGAACAGCAGCAGCAGCAACTCCTTATACTCTAGCACTCCTAGAAGAAAAGTCCATCTCTCCTGGGACAGTCTGCACAGACACAACTGTAGAGCCCCAGGGGAAAGCCACAAACACCATTAAAATTAAAGCACTCTCCAGTCCACCAACCAGCCTGGTCCTTGTGCTTTCTTTCATAGCAAGCTCCAGTCAGTTTTGCTTGCTGGCTTGATAAATGGCTGTTTTCCATGGGAATTTTACTTTAAAAAAATTCTTATTTTATTATATAGCTTGAATCCACACCGCAATTTTAACTAAGCATGTATTTAACAGGTAGATGCTTCAGCTTTGCTAACACTTGGTGAAAATTCCTTATTTGTGATGGGAAAACTACAATAGGTTTAGTGATACCATTGCAGAGGTCAGAAATTCACATGAACGGAGAAGAAAATTGAGACAGAATGTCTTTATTCTTCTATCTGCAGAGACAGAGAGAGGAGAAAAAGTTTGGATCTGCAGTCAGATTTCCTAAAGATTCAGATACTAACAGATCCAAGGATAACAGTGATTTGTTATGCAATTTTTCTATATTAAGATGATTATTTGTAAAATCTGACAATGCACTTACGCAAAATAGGTGATTAATTTCAGAGTCAGCTATAAACTTTGCCCATGATAAAAGGGTACAGCTAGATTTATAACTGACACATTATTTCCTACGTTATATAGAGAAATAAATAAAATGTAATTATATTAACGTTAGTTTTAGCCTAATTTAATGAAGACGACACAATCAATGCATGTGTATATTCCAGTTCAATCTTTAAAACAGTGAGCTTGTTCCTCATTCTTCAGTGTTTGGACCACTAACAGTTACACAGAAGCAAGTATATTTTTTCCATTATTTAATACCTTCATAAAAATTAGTACAGAGTTATTTTAAAAAATTAGCACTTTGATTTTAGCAATACTATTATCGAGTTTCTTAGGAATGTTTTTTCTCTATCATATAAATTAAGCTTAATGTGTTTATTTATTAAGTGGAGCCACTGAATTCATATTCTAGCTAGAAGAATTAGTAAAAAATGTTAAATATAAACTGTATGTAATTTTAAGATGGCATTGTGCTTTTGAAACATTTTGGTAAGAATATTAGGAATATCTTTTCCAATGAAGACCTAATAGCAATGTTTTGAAGAATGACAGTGTGATCAGTCAAGGAATCTGATTTTTGAATTCTTGTCCAAACAAGTCCAATCTACATATCATTACTGCCTTCTAAAAACAGAATTCAATGGCAGCTATGCCTCTATAAAAACTGAAGAACTAAGCAGTAGAAGGTACTATTCTAAAACTTTGAAATTGTCATGACATACATTATTTTTCCACGGTAACAGAGTCCAGAGTTTCATTCTTTTCCCTATTAAATTAGGTAGAAGAAAAGCTGTCAGGGAATGGGACACATATGTTAACATGATGTTGATTTAACACGTCATTCTGAACTAGGGTTCAGCCCTTGAGCTCACGAGCAACTTCTGGAGGTGCTGAGTGCACTCATTCTTCAGGAAGCTGTAGGCAGAGGGAGGGGCTGCACACACTCCAAGGTCTTTGAAGGCAAAATTCATGTCTATCCCAGGCAAAATACATATTTAATGCATTAATTTTGTTTTGAAAGCCTAACTATTTAGTTTTCCACTGTGGGTAGTTTGAAAGTGCAGACAAAATGGCTACACCTACCAGCTTTCTCTAACAAGAACAAGCATTGTACCAACATGCAGCTCTGGTTTCATAATATATGCAACCCGTAAGATAGGGATATGAGGTAAGGGACACCTGGGCCCAGCCATGGCAGACTTTTGTATGAATATCAGTAGCTCATGAATATAAACAGTTACAGGAAAATAAAATTTATAAAACCTAGACCTGGGAACAAAAATCTCAGAGAGATCAACAACTCCGAAAGAATCTAGTGTCGCATTCCTACGAATGTCAGATTAAACTAACATGTGCCAGTCAATATTGGTACACTGTGACCCTTGATGCCTCCTAAGCAAAACTATTAAGTCCAACATTTTCTCCTGTAAGCACTTATCTGTAAGGATGGCTAACATGTCCTCTGAAGCAGATATTGAAACTGATTGGACAATAGGTAGATACCAGACAGGGGCCTGGGGGCCGACCTCTAGAAATAGGGGGAGAAAATCTTAATCTGCAACACAATGCAGCTCTCTTGAAACCCTATCATTTTCACTTCCCATGTGTCTGCTGCCTGACTGTGAATGGATTTGAAAAGGAATGGTTAGTGCTGAAAATTGGATCAGCGCTAACATTCTCTCATTTTTATCAGCAGCTGCCAAAGGTCATCTGACATAATAGCTGATGAATTCAAGCCCAGTGGATTTCATTTGCAATTTTCAATTTACTGAGGCCTCCAAACCCCACAGTGATAAAAGCTTCCCCTATCGTGGCCTGTCACAAACATCAAGAAACTGCACAAACCCACAAGAAAGAAATAAGGAGAAAGCTGTGCATCATCACAGTTACAGATAAGGAGAACAGGAAGAAACAGTATCATGTAGAAAGGTGTGGAGCGGCATGTGTGGTTGAGTTTCTAAATGCCAATTGTAATGAAAAGACTATGAAGAGCAATCAAATAACTTCTACAGAATAACATCATGGTTCCCCTCCCCCCCTTCAGTTTGAAAATTGCCTTCTAATCTCTTGCTTGACATCCTGAAGATAAAAGTGAAAGTGAAAAAAACTGTTTATTTAGACATGGTAAGTATTGTACAGTTGATATATTTACTGTAGTTTTGATTTACAAATTCATGCTATTAAGAGGCCTATTATCAGTGAAACAGTATGTCAGTGCAAAATAAGAAATGCATTTGTTCACTGGCAGACGGACTGTGGATCTTTACTTCTGATCCACAGGGAACACAAATGAACTTCAGCCCATGGGTGCTTCAGGTTTCAGTGACTACTCATCCATATACATACATTCAGTGACTTTTCCATATGCTTTCATTATGCAGAAGCTAACCACTTTTGCCCCAAGTCTTTGCCAGATCCACATTGTAAGAAATTTGCATGGGAACCTATTCCAAGTGATTGGAATAACTAAATAAATAACTAAATTAATCCCTTCATACTGCCTGTCAATGACTACATCATGAAAGAAAACATACAGAAAGCAAGCTATGGTTTCACAAATGTTAAAAAAGTATTTCCAGACACTAGCACCCAATTCCATCCCAGTAGTAGCAGTATTTGAGGCTACCATCTACCAAGTTTACGACTTTACTTTCAACTCTACCACAAGTTGCAGTAGAACTAACTCAAGATTTGCCTTTCAGTAATCTCAACAATAACTCCAAGTCAAATAGACAGAAAATACAAATACTGTCACAGATGGATTCTACTTGGACTCAAAGCCAAGGATGAGAATAACTCAAAGATAGTTTCAACAGTGAAAAGCCCTTGGTATAATGCAAAACAAAAAATCAGAGGAACACCAAGTACAGAAGCATTACACAGCAAATAATGGTATGTTGCTCTGTGCTTAGAATAGTTTATCTTAAAAAGCTTATCTTTCAAAAAGTTACAAAGACCTCAAAAGGAAGTTGCATATGATGATGTGATTCTCTGTTGACTAGACATAGCTAAATAATTCATCTAAATACTGGCAGGTGGTTTTATATAATTATTAATGTGATAAGAATATTTACAATGGTATTTTTCTATATTGAGCCTGATTACGGTACTTTCTTGACCATTTCAGGAAGGTTTCTTTTGAGCTGGTGATAAAGAAACTACGTGTAGAGACAGACAGCATTTCAAAGGTGAGGTAGCGTATTGCCAAGGTAATCCACCACAGAGCTGGTTTCTTCATATGTGCTGCACATCATCGCAGCACTGATCAGTTTAAGAACACCAGGATGATTATTTCTTTTCAGCACTCAAGAATATGATAGAATTCTTTCTGAAAATAAAATCAAGCCCAAATACTGTAAATAAAATTATATCTTGAACTGAAGAAAAGTGAGAAAGGTGAAATAAGGGCTGTGAAGAAAATGCAACGGCTGTCTAGAGATGAGGACTTGCATTTTAATCTTTTTTGGTTTTGTTTGTCTCCAATAAGAGTTTTTGTTTTGATTTTTTTTTCTTCCTTCCTTCCTTCCTATTTACCTATATTTGAGTTTTACGCTGTCTCTAATCACCATAATATCTGAAGTTCCTCCATGGAAAAGAAAAAAGAGTTTCCAATGAAATCCATGGAGTTTAGAAATTCTTGTTTTCTTGTTATATGTGTAAGTCACTGTTACAATGATATGGATAACACATGACAGAGGGTTGGAATATTTTGCTTTGGATTTATATTTTGTTTTTGATGGGAATGGACTACTTGTTCGGTAAATAGGGAGGGAGAAGAGTGTGGGACCCACTCACAAAAGAATGAGTGGGTCTACTTTCTAAAAGAAAATGTAACCAACCTCAGCTTATGATAGCATAAAAAACCTGAGAGGCATTATCAGTGAGGACCAGATCACATTTTCAGCACAAAAGTGATATAGAGGAAGGATTACGGATATTCAGAGTTCACATTTAATCACAAAACTTCGGATCAAATGAGTAGATAATATGGCCTCTGCGTTATCTGGGGATATCTTACTGTTAAGTCACACCTGGAAGACCGCTAAAAGATGAGGGCTGCCTCATCAATCTGTTCTGCTGGTGTACTTAGAAGAACTTCAGCTAAGGTTCCTCCATTGCCTCAATGCTCCAGTACTGATGGCATTATTTTGGAGTTTTGGAAAGGGAGGGAGGGAGGGAGGAGGAGACTGTCTATTACTGGAAAAGTCAGTAAGTTAGCATTGGCTCAAATCCTATAAATTAATATTTAAAAAATTTTCCCAGTTCACATATAATGATAGCTATAATTCGCTCCTTTCAATCTTCTAATTTTCTCATGCAGAAAAACCTGACCTTCATTTTTCATTACTTCTTGTATTGAATCTTTCCATTCAGTTTACTATTTACCACTTTATAAAATAAAAAAATCCCCAGAAGTCTCCAAACTCTCCAGTTTATAAGAGGAAGCAAGCAGCCCTGGCCCTCCTAGAAAAAGCGTAGCAATATGCTTTCAAGCTGGGACTGGACTTTTCTTTACAAGATCTACCACACCTGGTGTGAGCAGAGAAATCAATACCAGTGCCAACACCTTTGCTAGCATTTACGGTGCCAGCAGGGAAAAATATCTTGTCAGAAAACTATTCCATTCAGTATTGACTCAAAATGGTCATTATTACATTATATTCAGCTAACTCTCCTAGACGGCTGCAACTCTCCTCTTCCACATGCCTGTTCAATCAGCCATCCTTTTTTTCTAGTACTCTAAAGGTCTAACTGTAAGAATCAGGAACTCCTGGGATCTAGTGCTAGCTTTGGTGTGGTCTAATATACAGACTTGACTAAATCACTTCATCTAAGGGCTTCAATTTGCTCTCCACAAACTGTGAATGAAGTCATCAGTGCACTAGTAGAATTAATGCTTGAACAACTGATGAAGTCATATAGGGGTTAAGTATCTCTGAGCATTCATTCATGAGTGATTTGTAATGATCACAGCAGAGGCAGTTTCTGATTTCTCCTTCTCCTTAGAATCACTGATGTCTCAAGTTCCAGAATGGCTTCACATCTCTTTTGAAGGCAGAACACAGCTGAGAGGAAGATGTTAATTCCTGGGGAAAAAAAGCCCTGTATTGGTGGAGTGAAGTAAAATATGCAGTCTCACCTGCTGAGTCTTGGTTAGAGAGAAAAGACAATAAGGGGGAAGACTGAAAATATGAAACTTTATTCATCATCACCGAGTTCTCAGTTATTAACTGACAAGTTCATACATGAAAGACTATGCTAAAAACATTTGACATTGAAAAATCAGATGCTTCTACCATGCAGAATTACCAAAGATAATGTTACAGGAGAAAAAAAAAAAGTTATCAGAAGCACTGATATGTCTTATATAGAGGATAAAAATGCAAACACTAAATAAAACTGGTAAGTTAAAATGCACTTTTCATAGTCAGCTACTATGTTATGTCCACAAGCTACAGCTGAGCTGATTAGAACATTTACTGACATTAAAACAATGTAGATTAATACATAGCTGAGGAGTTATTAGTCTAGCATAACTGAATGCATTACTTGACAATATAACCAGTCTATTTATAGTAATTCTATTTGTATTAGAAAGATCATGTTTAAAATTATGTGATTTAATTCACTCTTACATCAACCTTTTCTTTTTAACCAGCAAGTTATTATTTCAAAGCATTTACCATCCATCTATTTTAAACAAATCTGCAAAAATTTGGGGCTATAATTTCCTTAAATTCCACTCCTTTTAAAATGCATGTTAAACTTTATTTATGAATAATAAATACTACCTAGTCTGTAACATCATTTCTGTTCGGTTCTCATAATCAGAAGATGATCTGTGATCTCTGCAAGAAACAATACTTGCTTCAATAGATTTGGAGAGAAATATCAGCTTTGCTCATGGTAAGAAATAATGAAGTACAATAAAAGAAGGTCCAATCCAGTCACAGGCTGAGGGCCTCAGTTCCTAATGAAGCAAATGGGAACAGCAAATATTCAGTATCACCTTGTAGGGTCCGGCCCTGGGCACTTAAAACATGCCGTGGAAAGTCTCTTTGACTTCAGCAGAGTGAAATTGGAAAGAAAACAATTTTCTTGTACCACTGTCTTGCCTGATTCAATTATCAGTGCCTGATCTTGCAAGGCATCAAGCACCCTCCTGTGAGGTCCTCCAACTCCCACTGAAATCATCAAAGGCAGCTGAGGGTACTCACTGCCAGGCAGGACTGGACCCTAAGAGCAGAAAGCCACATGTAGGCGCAGGCAGGCTCTAGCCAACCGTCAGTCTAAACAATAAGACCCTGTTTCTGACACCAGAAAGATACCCGATCTGGAATTGTAAATTAAACGCTCCACACGCAGTGAACATTTGTTGCAGTAAGAGCGCTAGCCTAAATTTTACTGTGTATCCTCAGGGGTTATTGCAGCAGATAGAGTTCTGGCCTTTTAAGTCAGAGCTCTCCTCTTTTAACCCCCAAGTCTAAAATGTCATTGGAAAAAATGAGTTTAGCTACTTCAGTTTAGTCCTTCTATCACAGTATGCATCAGAAAAATGTGCACAAATAATCTGTTACAATTCAGAGATGTATTTCATAAACTGCTACTCTTCCTCAGCAAACGGGATGGATGACACCATGATACAGCCTGCACTACAGCTGACTGCCTTTAACTGCACTCTTATATCATACTTACTTTTCAGTAAAAGCATACTACACTAAAACTAAACACATATGTAGAGAAATGCTGCTAAAGACATGATCTATATCAATGTTTTATTTAATTTTAGGAAAGAAATTAATGTGTAATATTGTTGACAACAATGACGTCAGAAATAACACCACAAACATCCAACCTATGAACTTGAAAAATGTTACTAATGTACCACCTAATTAATAATATTTATCTAAAGTGAACTAAAGTTTCTTTACATCCAGTAAAAGAGTGACCTGAGAATGAGACTGAAGTTATGTATGCAAACACAGCTCACTGTAGGACACTGAAAGAGGTTGTCCAGTTTTGCTCTGTAATACTTTGAGTGTAGGGTGTCCCTGGCCCATGCCAGGGGGGTTGGAACCAGATGATCCTTGTGGATTCTTCCAACCCAAACCATTCTATGATTTTATGAATGCTTTTTTATGTTTACATAGTGAATATCTTCTAGGTATAAGCCAATATGTCTTAAATCCATTTTATGAAATACTTTGAGACCTTTTGAGTATACAGAGTTGTTATTACCTGTGCTATAAAGTGAAGTTTACCATCATAGACAAGAGTATGCAAAATTATAAGCAGAATTAAAAGTTTTATTCTGTAATATATAAAGGAAAACCCCCTATATTTTAATCCTTCACTATCTCCATTCTACCTTGCAAAAATTTACTACATAGTGGTTTCTACTGTGTTAATCCCCAAGCAAGTAAATAAGCAACTCTCAAAAATGTCTTTTTTCCTAACTACTTTCATATCTTTCTTTTAGAACTGCTAAAAAGGATAATTTCACAAAATGTAAAGTCCATTCTTCAGTCAACTTTTGAAGACAAAATATCAATTACAAAAGCCTAATTTACATATAAGTTATGTCAATAAAAGTAGAGCAAATTTTTGTGATTTATATGACTTATTATTACGCTAAACAATAACAGTTCATAACACTTCACAGAAGTAGAGCACATAATCACTTCATTTTACAGATGAGGAAACTGAGTCTGAAGTCCAGCCTAAATCTACACTCGGTCAATTTAAAGCTGTTCTCCCTTGTCCTATCACTCCCTCCCCTTGTAACCAGTCCCTCTCCACCTTTTCTGTAGGCCTCTTTAGGTACTGGAAGGTCGTGATTAGGTCTCCCCAGAGACTTCTCTTCTCCAGGCTGAACAACCCCAACACTCTCAGGCTGTCCTCATAGCAGAGGTGCTCCAGCCCTCTGATCAACTTTGTGGCCTCTTCTGGACTTGTTCCAACAGCTCTGTGTCCTCACAGAATCACAAGGGTTGGAAGGGACCTCGAAAGATCATCTAGTCCAACCCCCCCTGCCAAGGCAGGGCCACCTAGAGCACATCACTCAGGAACATGTCCAGTCGGGTTTTGAATGTCTCCAGAGAAGGAGACTCCACAACCTCTCCGGGCAGCCTGTTCCAGTGCTCTGTCACCCTCACAGTGAAAAATTTTTTCCTTACATTAACCCGGTCCTCCTTACGTTGGGGACCCCAGAGCTGGATGCAGTACTCCAGGTGGGGTCTGATGAGAGTGGAGTAGAGGGGAAGAATCACCTCCTTCTTCCACTCCTCACTATGAAACATTAGTATTTATTTCAAAGTCACGATTAATGGCAACAGCAACTTCCAGTTCTTCATTCTTTTGCAAGGTTCTCTCTGCTGGAAGCTATCCATCTCTGAGAGGATGAACATACCCCTCAAACTTTCCTTTAACTTGGTGTTATACTACAACTGGTGTTGGATAAGATTGGAAAAAATGAGGGTTTTTTGTTTATTGTGGGGTGTTGTGGCCTGCCTTCCTTCCTTCCTCCCTCCCTTCCTTCCCCATAGATCCCTGAGAGATTCAGAGATTCTTTTATAAAAAGAAAGTGAGAGATGAGGTACTTCGTGAACTCAAGACCACTAAACTGCTTCTGGATTTTCTTTTCCCCTTTGTCATTTCAGGTTAAATTTTAATTATTTCAAAATATCTAAATCTTTAGTTTCTCTTTTTCCCCACTGTAATGGTAAATGGTATAATGATAAAAACCACAAAAACACTGGAAATATTTTACAATTTTTTGCTCCCGCTTTGTCTATGACATTTTGAAACCATTGAAACACACTAAAATGGTACAAAATTTCTCACATAGTTTATTACCTATTAAATTGCTTTAATTTCCTATTGTCAACCATTAAGTGAATCATGTGACAATCACTACTGTAGATATGGTAGACAGAAAACTTTAAAAGCCAATTCCCAAATGTCCAGAATGTAGGAAAATACCAATGTTAAGATTATCCAATTAATCCAGTGAGACAGCAAGGACTACAAAATACTAAGCCTACCAAGATATTTTTGTAAAATGCTGACTATTAACACCTGCTATGAAACACAATGAAAGTTGTTTAGAAAAGCTCACAAAAGCCCCTACATCCTGCATGTGGCACATCTTTTTGTTTATCTGTATTCATATTGCTGACATGAAGCACATGTCATTGTACCTATATATAATTGCATAAATCATGAAAGACTACTACTAACCTTATAATCATGATATTTAAACATTACAGCTGCTTTCTCATTCCCACAATATAATGACTAACTGACACTAACAACTGATTATTATCATGAGGCTGGGGCAGCTACTGCCATGAATCCAATTCAATAGTGTCTAAAGAGGGTAAAATCCCAGTTGTATCGAAATTATTTGCAATAATCCGTGCAAATTAATCTATCTCAGTTGCAAGCATAGAGTTAAAAGTACTAAAAGATGCAAAGGAGGACTTCCTGTACAACTAGTATGCATCAGAAGATGATACCCCAGTGACAGAAAGGGGAAAAATTCCCTTCTCTCTGAAAAAGTCAAGCTGGTCAGTGTAGTTCAGGTTTCTTTGTATACAGGCAAAAATGAAATTCAAACTCTCTGTATTTATGGATCAGATTTGCAGATGGTGGAGATGAAAACTGACTGCATCTTGACAGCTATGGAGCTTAGGTTCCTCAAAAGAGCAAAACTACAAGAGATACATGATGGCAAAAGCATTCTTGAACAAAATCAGAAATGTTATTATCCAGTTCACGACTAAAGATGTCCCCCTGAAACACCCATCTGAGAACTCTTCCACACTGGGTAATCTTCCGTCAATCACATTTTAGGACCCATCTGTCTTCACTGGAGTATAAACTGTTTCCCAAAGTTTACCCACAGCTGCTGAACACAGATGTCAACTCAATCTTGGGAAGACCCTGCAAAGCGGTGGAAGCTCAGAGGATATGCAGACAGAAATGCCCTTGTATGCTTGCCTTGCTTCTCTATTTCTCCCTGCATACTGGACACAGAATGCTGAGCACAGCAGGCCCTACCCTGACCCACGATATCCTTAGGTACATATTTTCATTCCCTTAAGAATAAACTATTTTTTTCTGGCATATTTTCTCAAAACAGTCCACCAGAGAAAGTGATCTTCGCCCATAAGAAACCATTTTTGAATACTTAATTTTTTTAACACTAAAGAGTCCATCTACTTTCCTGCTATTATTTGTGAGAGATGACAAAGCACAATGCCTCCCACAAAACAGAGACATGAGACCTGCCATCCTTCTTCAATGTATGATCTGCATCTACTTCCTTTGTCTCATGGAGTAGTGTGACCTATTGCAGCAAGGATCTTTGAAATAAAAGCTAACTTATAAATCCGTTTCTACAAGACCACAGAATTCTAAGAACCCTGATTCTACATTTCATTAGTCAGCTTTACTTATTCATTTAACAGAAAATATACCCTATTTTGGTTTGACTCTTTCTCTTTAGTCTCCCTTTAAAGACATGCTACATATAGCATTTATCTTTGATCAGACTTATTCAGCAGATAGTAGCAGCTTTTGTTTTTGAAAAGTGACCAGAGAATTGGTTTGCTATCAAGTGTATAGTTAAGACGCCTCATACAGCTCTGTTTTTCTGCACTTCTCCCATTCTCTGCCAACTGGTACCTCAGTCTTATTGGTATCCAATAATAAGCCCGATTACAGCTAGCCCTAGGAGACACGACAAAAAGAGAGTCCTCATCTTGCATTAATTGCTCGTATTGAAACTATGCCACATCTCTCGAAGCTAGATGTTGCTTAGTATCCCTTTGATATGATAATGACATGCTTCTTAGCAGATGAATATGCAAATTAAAAGCAGTAATTTGGTGGCATGCACCTGCTGACACTGCACTACTATGCTTATGTGCTCCTCTGTAACACTGCAGCTACACAAAAGCATCACAGAGGTAAAATTAAATTCTAATGTCGTATATATTAAACAGATGCTTCCACTTTTCTTTGTATATCTACTTTTTACAGAATTTGCTATTGGAATCTCAGTTCTCCCTTCATGCAATTAGTGGACATTTATGTGTCATACACAGAAATGTACTTGGAGCTATTTAAGGGCTCTGTTTTTAAAGAAATGGTTTACATGAACTGCACTCTCAAACAGATTTTTTTTTTTTTCCTCATCATAGCAGAGAGGCAGAGGATTTTAATCTTGATGCACAAAAGACCTTCATTCATAAAAGAAATGCATACTTGAGCATGGCAGCTTGCAACTGAAAATTTCTGTGGTAAAGATACTGCAGAGTATACACTTATCCAAACTTTCTGATACTGATTATGAACATTTTCACATAGGTTCTGTGAATAAGCTATGTGCTTTAATCACACCGAGCCAGCTTATGCCCTCAGGTATGTACTTGAAGCTCTTTTATATATGCATAAGGTGTTGAATGTGAAAGTGGAATTCGGTTCCAAATTGCCAAGCCACTTAGAATCACTATTACGATGAACATGCCAACAGGCTTGGTCCAGGAGAGCATGGCTAATAACGCTGGACTCCCTCAGCTCTTGCTGACCTCACTGACAGCTGGAAATGCTTATTCCCTGGAGATGTACCAGGTGACCCACTGGAGTGACTCATAAGAAAACAAATTACCATTTCCAGACATGTTAAGGTATAAATGTTCTGACATTATCAGGCTCAGTGAAGTCTCTTTACAAAGAGTTAGGAAACTGTTTCATAGGACTGTAAGAGATTAGAGGAGAATAAAGACAATTCTTATTCATTAATTAATTTATATAAATGTGCATTTTCAAAAAAAGAAAAGAAATGCCTAAGTTCCATAAACTAGGTAACTTTGCTTTAAAAAGGTTTCTTAGCTCTTAATTGGGCACTGATGAAAATAGGGCTTGTCCTACTAGAGCTCTTATGTCAATACTGGATTAATCATTGGGTAGAGGGGTTCCTCTCTCTACGTCTCATGAGAATAGGAGTTAGTATAATCGGGTACCTATGATAAAGACTAGAATAAGAGAAGCTCACTTCCAGTAATGCAGTTCATAGAGAAATACAAATGAGATACAAGAATAAAGGAATTTATGTTAAAATAGATTAAAAATATCAATGGGTTAAAAATATTTAAAGGAAATAGATGGGTTACTTCTTATATTTTTGAGAGTTTTATATGTTACAACCTTACATATGTTATGTCAAGGGGCTTTCTTCTGATGACCACTGTATATGATTACTGCACTACACTATCTAATAATTATTGCTGACCATTATGTTTCCTTGCTATCCATGCATAATTTTCTCCGGTTATATTTCTAAGGTTCTCTCTCCCAATGAATATTCATTAATGAATCATCTTTCTCCATATATTTACATTATATTTTTTTTCAGAAAAAATCATTCTTCTTGAGTTTTATTTAGACGTATAGCATACCTGCATACTTCATTCCTTCTACCTAGTCTTAATTTTCTTTCACAACACTACTGAATTTTACCTCATCTTCAAATAACACTGAAGTACTTCAAGATCTTTAAGCAAATTCAATCTTGTTCAAACAGTCTTTAGTCCCTAACTCACTGTTTTCTTTGGATAATGCCTGCTAGGAAACTTGCTGTTTATCAAGCAATTGTCAATTCATATGAAATTGTCCAAATTATTAAATTCAGAAGAGTAAATGTTGTGACTAAAAGTTTCCTGTGTAAAATCTTATGTCACCCAAACAGAAAAAAGAAAAAGGCATTTAAACAATGCAAATAAATAAATAAAAAAAAAAAGCAGAAAAAAATCCCTGGAGGTTCTGCATTTTTCACCTGTGGCCTTTAGTCTCTTTCCCAGTGATGGTTCTTTACCTTTTTCTAAAATTTATTTATTTATACAAATCCTTCTATTCTGCTCTATATCCCCACAGATGTGTAAAAAAATCATTCACATATATATACATGTGTATATTCCCACAGGAGTTGTGTGGTTGTAGTTATTTATTGCTATATTTTCAGTATGTGTTTGGATATATTTTGTTCAGAAGATGTTATTGCATTCTAATATAGCATTGCTATATACCCACTTGTATTCTTAGAAGACTAGAATTTGTATCCTGTAACATATTTATAATTCTATTTATAAAGCACATGCCATTTCCTCAGCAGCAGGGGGCATTAGAATTAACAGAAACAATAACTAAACCAAATACATCATTATGCCAAGGAAAGGCTTCAACAAAAACAGTGAATTTACAGCTAACCTTTCAGCATAATCAGAACACAGACATGAGGGCAGCATCCTCATCCCTAAAGCTTCAGAGATCATTAATGAAAACACTCCTTTGGATACAACACTTCGAGGTAGAATTTCCACTACACAGAGCTTTTTAAGATACTCTGGGAGGTTTAACTTTGGATCTACTGGCACCCAAGGTGAAGTGATCCTCAGAATCAAGAAGTGATCCTCAGAATCAAGAGTTTTCATGCTAATAATTATCAGAAAAACCAAGATCCAGTAGCAGAGTGGCTTAGGGAATCTCAGCTCCCATGAGAAACAGTAAGGAAAGGCACTACTATAACTTGGGATGTGATCACATAGAGTTCCAAGTCTGCTGATAAACAAAAGCAAATATTAGGCTCAAGCAGCTATAGCTGAAGCCATTCAGAGTGCTGTTGTAAAATCTGTAAAATTCTCCAAGACCTCAGTTGTATCTTATTGCAACAGGGTCAGGGTTTCAAATTAAAACACAAAGCAGTGTGGATTTAGGAGCCAAAAAGGCGTAAAGCTTTTTAACTCAAGTATAAGGCTGGCAAGCATCATACCATACATAAAAATTAAGAAGATGACACTGTTCTTTTTCACGGTCACCTGAAAGCCTAAGGTGAACTAACAAAAAATTTTATTTAGAATCAAATCAGAACGCTTCCTTAGGTACATTACTTTGAAGATGTCTCACCCGTATTTATAATTGCCCCTGGCTTGCCTGTAGGGGAATCCTATTTCATATGCCTGGAGATAGTTATGCTGGGTAACCATGGGCTCCTTTCAGCCAGTAATGGAATTTCATATTAAGCAAGAGTAACTTCAAAATATTCACGACTGCAGGAGAAACAGCTTATGTTACTCAAGAAATCAATCTTAAGAGACTAAGAGCCTTGTAATGTAATAACACTACTTGGTTTCAGCCCCTTATCTGTAGATCTTTTTTGCAGTAAAATGAAAACAGTAAGAATGTCAGATTGCCATTATCTGTCAGGAGTTTGAGCAGGAAAACAAAACAGGTTTAGCACAATGATGAACAGTTGTGACAAATCATCAGCATTTTCTGTAGATCCTCATCTCAAAGCAGTTTCATATTTCATCTTTAGACTCTGCATTCGCTCTTACACGAAGCAAAAAAATTATCCTGTATTTTACACTATGTTACATTTACACAATTTACGTAGCACCTCTCAAGAAGTGAAACAGTTTCACCTTTTTTTGTACATCTGTTTCTGACACCAAAGTCTTTGGTTCAAAGTAATTCATATTAGCAATTGTGAATGATTTCTTTTACAGTAACGCTCGAAGCTTCAGCCACAGTATGCTACTGTTGACCTGCAGGCTGCATGAGGGCATAACAGGAGAACCTGTAGGGACTGATGTAAAGTCCAGCTGTCCAGAATCTGAGCACCAAAGTGTCAGCTTACATTTAATGGTAAAAGGAGAAAGGGTATAGCTTGAGTTTTACCTAGTAAGAAACCCAATTCAAGAGGTTTAAAACAAATGTTTGTTGGGTTTGTGGGTTTTTTTCCCATGTAATTTCACTCTCCATTGACAACAAATTGCGTAAAGAAATGTTTACTTCTAAATTTTTTGTTGTCATAAATAACATTCCAGTGGGATTTGGGTGCTTCTGGCTCCAATGAATCCTTCAGTGTTTTAGCTGTGAGTCCATACTGCAGTGCAATCAAACAGTTGTAAATAACTCCCTTAAAAGCAGAAAAGTCCACGTGCCTGCACTGCATACTGTGATCAGGCATTCCTTGTTTCTCCCACTCCTTGTCTGGGATGTGCAGAAGGTCATAAACTGAATAATTTCTTTTCAGTCAGCCTAAGAGTTTAGGGGCTAAGCTTCAGAAGAAAGGCCTATAGGGAATAGTTGGGATCCCTGGTCCCTCTGCTAAAGAGTTTTGGGTAAAATATGACAAAAGTAACTTTTTATGTACTTAGAAAGCAGAAGAAACCACCAATATTCTCCACTGCTTGCTGAGTAGTAGTATTGACCTTACCAAGTGAATAATGCTGCTCAATTAATTTCTGAACTCCCCTTCTCAGAAACGTAGGGAAGATAGTTTTTCTTATACTGCAGCAAACCAAATATTGTCCAAACTTTTCATGAGGAATTAGCTCATTTACAGGCTTATGTTTATCTAACAAAGTTCTGAATGCAAAACATTTTAAAACATCACATGAAAACTTTCATCTAGTAAGACACAGAAAAATCTGCTACGTTTATACTTCTACAGGTTGGAGCATACATGTATCCCTGGGCTGATTTTCCACTTTTTAAAATGAATTCAAGTCATATCTATTAAAGCAAAAGGAGCTTCTTTTATGTAAAACATGCTTAAATGAGAAAAGAATTCAGGCCTCGTGCTTTTATTTTCACAGCAGTAAAACTGAAAAACATTTCCCCATGTCACACAAAGAGGACATGCATTTCCCATGTAAACATATGCAAAGTCATTCTGGGTGCAGATCTCTTGATTTAGAAATATTAGTATCTTAGTAAGTAACCCTAGTGATGGAGAGAAAGTTTGTAATGGTAAAACATACTGCATTAATACCATTAAACATCAATTAATGTAAACAGCTTAGTCTCAGAGCTGTCACTGAATAACTGAATGCACAATGACACACTGTTACTAATTCACTGTCAGTAGAAAGCTGTGTACAAATAATCCTCTAGGCTATTTCTTACTGAAAAAATGAGAGTAAAAACTGTGTGACCACTCAGTTGACAGCAGAGTGTTTGTCCAACGTTATGTCAGATTCTGTTATTCATCTTTCCTTTTTTTTTTTTTGGCACCCTCTGCTCAAACTAATTGACGGTGGTTCCACTGAAATATCATAGCCTTGTGATTTTTTTGTCAGCTTTACTGACCTCTTTTTAGCTTTGAGTTTCCCATTTTAAAGACAAAAATTTAGACAAACATACTTCACAGTTTAGCCCACCCACACATCCCTGAGCCAACAATTCTTCAAGTGTGTGGGTTCACCACACACGAGCTCCACCTGACTGATTTTTACCTGGTGCGTGACCTTCAATTGAAAATTCCAACAGCATGCAACTTGTCTTTGGCAAATGAATTGTAAGTACGCCAGCTGCCAGATGTCTTCATTTTAAAACACCTTCAAAACTGCTTTCTGGCATTGATTCACAGGCAAAACAAGCTAAGCTGTAGCTGTAATTTCTATTCTGCGTGCAAAAAGGGGAGGAAACACAAGATGTGTTGCTTTACATCTCTAAGAACGGTACAAGGCAGTGGAAAAAAAAACAAACCCACAACAACAACTCATTACTGATACGCTGCATATTTTTGGGAAGAGTTTTTCCAGTACACAGAGCATATCAAAAATTTACATAAATATTCACCCTAATGAAATACTCGTTTGAAGTAACATAGTTCTGAACAAAGGGATTCCCTCTGTACCATGAAAATTAACGCCTGTGCCTCCAAATGTGGACTAGCCAACCTATTTTGCTTAAGGTTTAGAAAAACTGCTTGGCAAAGGCGCTGGAAGGTAGAGATCTTAATTAAATCCATGCACAAGACCTGGGATCACATGTTTTCAATTACTTCTGTTCTGGTTTTTTTGGCTGTTTGTTTCCTTTCAGAATCTGAAATTCATCCCAGGGACACCAGAAGTTTCAGTGCTATTAGCAGATCTTTAGAACATATCTACACATATTTGGTTTTTACTTGGCACCATAACAAACTCAGCCTACTGTCATGAAAAATGGCAACTTCCATTCACTTTCCTTCGAATACCTAGATTCACCATATTCCATGTGTTGGATCACTCACACAACCCCAGAGCCCAAAATGACTCAGAATCACTCTAAGTGCCAGAAAAAGACCCCTTCCTATGTACAAAACCCTCTACTTTCTGCTGTGAGACTATTGACTACTAGCTCACCGATCATGTATATTTATGTGGTTAGCTTAGAAATGATATGTACGCTTTGGTTCTCTATTGATATGGCTATAATTCCATGTATTGCTACAAGCAGGAGAGCCAAGCCAAAAAAGTAGCTATATAAAGACATTATAGAAGAGTTACACTTGGAAAGTGGTGCTTTTTTAATGGTAATTAACAGCAGTCACATCTACCAATACATTTTTAAGGACCCTAGTACACGAGGGTGCTGGGTCCTGACTGGCATTGTATAGAAAGCTGCTTTGATATATATAACAGGGATTTGCCATCTACAGCTGACAAAAGAAGAGTACACAGAAACACCATCAGAAGCAGCTTAGAAATCCCGTGTCCCGTGATGTTAGAGAGAAGTTATTTACAGTAATTAGTTTGAGCTTTGCAGTTCATATACATACTCTGCCATGTTTCTTGAGCTCCATGCAGAGGTCACTGTGCCTGGCACTATTAATAGAGCAAACAACCCCTGACAGTACTCATACTTTCTACAATGGCATAAAAAGGACAGAACACATCTGTCATCCCTGAGTTTCCCTTCGGTTGTGAAGCTACAGATATGTCAACCTAACAAAAATCCAAACAAACCAAACAAACCCCCCTCCCTCAAACCAAAATCGAGAGGGCAGGCTATAGAATTTTGTGTGCACTATATCTTGAAACACTCCAGCTACTTCAGAATAATAAACTTTCACATTTGAACAATCTCCTGAATGCACATATTACATATAAGGATCCCAAAGCAATAGCTTATCTACTTGATTTTTTTTTTTAATTGAACATAATATTCAAACCAGGGCTTACACACTGCGTCTAATACCTCAGAATAAAACACAGAGTTTCAGAATAACTGCCAGAAATACATGGCACCACTAGGAACCAAAACTACCTTAGGCATGAAGAATCCAAACCAAGATGTGCCATTGTCTGGGTTTTCAGAGAATCTGAAGCGCAGACAGGTCAAGAAGTGGCCTCAGTCTTTTAAGTTTGCATTGCAGAAGTATCTGTTTTGGAGTCATTGAAATACTGTTTTGTGGTGGTTTCCCACTTATACTCGCACAAGGTAAGTGTCCCGAAGTCTTTCTGCCTAGCTGTTCTGAAGGATGAGCAGACAGGTACTCTAGAATGGAAATTGGTATCTGACATTCTGTTTCCAGACTTCACTGCTGCTTCCTACTGTCTTGTTTGCTTGTACAAACAGAGCTACAGCAGCACCAGTTCTGCTATGTGTCAGCTCTCCTAAGATTTGCCGCATCAAGGATTTACAGACCTTGCAAATCATGCTTGGCTCCAAAACATTATCATGCATTCTCATTTCTTTTTCTGAACACACAAGCATCGAGCCTCAAGGTCACCTATATTCATTTCCCTGTCCAGCAATGAGGCATCCGTCATGATAGTTACAGTTATAGAAAGAAAATGAAAGCAGACAGCGTTATGGGACACCTCAGGATGAAGACCAGCACATTCAAGAGTACATACTAGTCTTAATCAGCACTATATGGCCCCATGTTGCAATGTGGTATTATAGCTTCATGTTGGATCAGTACAGTGTCTGAGCTGTGAGCTGTAATCATCCCAGCTGAATTAGCCATCAATAGCAAAATCAAGCTGACAAGGCCCTAAATTTGTCCTAAGTAATGCATAATTCAAGGCATTTAGGTGATGCTATTAGGTTTAGTTTCTAAATATTTACTTTTAAATGAAGTCCAAAGCCAAGCAGAGATGTTATAAAATAATTTCGGACACCTGCAAAAAGCAGCTACTGTCTTTCTTTTATAGATAAATTTGTACAAAAAATACCGTTCTGCTATTATTATCTACAGGACTTTGAACTGGTAGCAATTCTGAACTACTGTGATATCAGATACTTCTCCTAAGATGCAAAAAAAGATATTTTGAAATCCAGGTGCTGTTTTTTCCCAATTTGGATGAGAAACTCCCTCTCGCTCCAATATTAGAAATCAAGAGGACTTTGTACTGTAACAGACTCTTATCAGAAGGCTCTCTGAAGAGTGAAGGAGTAACGGGGTTTGCAATTGAGGATTAATATGACTATAGTCATAAAATCTGAGAACTTGTTTATGACCAACATCCTCACTCATAGCCATACCTGGTTGTGGTAGACCAGAGGATTTCTGAAGAGAAATTTGATGGGTCCCATGACTACGGGACCCCAACAATTTTTTTTTTCCCCAACAATTTTTATCACAATTACTTCTTATTCATAAAGGTAGGGTGAGTTCAGTGTGGTTTGTCTTTAGCTATGGACCTGCTATTCTTTTCTGAGATAACTTGAAAAATTCATGATGGTTGTGGGTGACACTTTGGAATTTGGTTAAGATATAGATATATAGGTGCTGTGATATAAGCCCCTAACGAATAGATAGCTTGCCTCATTCTCTTCAGGGTATGAATGCATCATTCTTTTTGAAGTCAAGCAACTCCACCAATTCAAATGGGAGGTCCTCCAGAGGTCCATTTTCCATTCCCTGGGAAAGTGTGAATGATTTGAGATGAAATGAGAACTCCATGACCACCACTGCTAATGCATAAGTCATAGCCACATCAGCTGCTTCTAGAAGTGCCATGCAAACTGTCTTGGCTACCACCTGAGACATTGAAAGTGAAGTCTCCTATGACTTTAGATGGTACCTTGTCTGTGAAAGTGACAGCCTCCTCCTAGACTGGATAACTGGTCATTCCAAACTGCAAGCTTTCTGGAGAATATGTGCTATACAAGGTTTTTTGCTCCCTTCTCTTTTACTCTGCCAGACTTGCATATTTTTTATAGTTACTACAAGAATGAACAGGATCAGGCAGATGTCAGTGCTTTTGATGCTTCTTGTCATCTCATTTGAGATGGTGGCCAACATTATCTGGCCATGCAGCTGTGCCCCTAACTACTGCCTCTATCATTAAAGTCACTTTTTCCTGGAAGTAGAGAGGTTCCTCTATAACTTATGCTGCTGCTTTGTTTTCTTATACAGAAAGACAGCCCACAGAAGATCCTGCAGCCCTCTGGATATTATGGGTTACCTGAAGAAACCATTGTTTTATTTAGGGAGAGGATGGCAGGCAGAAACCTTAAGTACTAGTCTGGCCTTCACATTTTCTTCACCCTCCTGTTGTCCAACCTCCACTCCCCTGACAAAAGCAGGATCTTCTACGATTGTGCCAGTCCTGACAGATGTTTGCCTAACCTGTTAAAATACTTGTAATGATCATGACTTCATAAATCTACAGGTAGAGAATTACAACGACTTTCCATCCTAACTGCTAGAAAGATCCCCTTTCTTTCTAACTAAGAATCTTTGTTGCTGTAATTTAAGTCTATTATTTCTTATGCTTGGTCTTGTCAGTGACAAGCAGCACAGAATAACTGTTTCACAGCTTGCTGAATATAATACAGAATATTGGTTTTCTCAGAACGGCATGATATCATTCAGTTGGCAATCCATCATACCCACCATCTCAATTTCTGAAAAGCATCTGTCTAACCTTAGGAAAAAAAAAAAAATACACAATACAGATGAATATCTAACATCCTAGAGCCTGCCATGGTGTCCAATGAAAAGTTGAATACTAAGATGTGACATATTAGGAAAATGGATGAGTGGGTGTGCTGAACCTCACTTATTTTCTGAGATTACTAATGAGACCAGGACACATGAGAATAGCTTTTCCCAAAGACATGATTTCAGTTTCAGAAGGACATCAAATGCAAAAGACAGTGTACTGTTACTATTTATATACATCAGCAATAATTCAGGTTCTCGCAGGACAAGTATGCTAGTGCCACAAGCCACCATGGTGCCACTAGTTTTAAATACTTGAAAACATGATGAATCATTATTTTTCTTTTGGCTTAC
This sequence comes from Psophia crepitans, assembly GCA_013399095.1. Lineage (NCBI taxonomy): Eukaryota > Metazoa > Chordata > Aves > Gruiformes > Psophiidae > Psophia > Psophia crepitans. The sequence goes on along the minus strand of VWZZ01007835.1, from coordinate 231,752 downwards.
CGCAGAACCTTCAGTAATCAGAGATGGTTTAATCTGAATCATATACAGTAGCAGAACAGTAAATTATGAATGATGATTGAACTTCAGAAAATACAATAATTGATTTTAAAGCCACATATAACACAGAGCGGTGGGGATATTCACCTCCTGTTTCCTCCAACCTGTTACTTGCATTCAAGGCATATCAACTATTTGAATACATGATGTTTCAGTTTTAAGGTTTAGTATGATAGATATTCCAGTCTGTTTCTAGTTAAGTTGCTCTGATGCCCAGTTACTCCCAATGTTAAAAATTGGTATGTCATTCCCAGACTGAATTTGGCCAGTGTTAGCATCTATCCATTGGATCCTGTTGTGCCTTTTGTTTACTAGATTAAAGGGTTGCCTGCTATCAGAAATCTCTTCTTCAGAAAGCAACTATTAAAAAGAGATGTGCTGAAGCAGTGAGCTTTAGTCAGGATTTGAAGACTCAAGGGACTTTATGTAATCACAGCCACTGTCAAAGCTACTAACATTTTATATGTGCGTATGTGTAGAGTAGCAAGAGGAGGAAAACCACAATCAGAAGTCAGTTTTATGAGAGTGCATTCTCCCAAAGTGTAAAACAAGAGAACAACATAGTTTAGAAATTCTGAATTATGTTTTCCCACATCTTTTCTATCCCCACAGCTGAAAGGTTGTGTTATATCTAAATCAGCTTCAAAATTACTTGCAGAGGGGAAAAAAACCTTGACAAGGTTTCTTACAGTATATAGCAAGTGCAGAGCTTTTGTTTGTGTGAAGTATTACATTAAATGGCAATAAAAAAATATAAATTGTTAAACACATCGCATTATCTCCTTTATTTGAGTCACGAAGCTTCCCTATAGAAAAAATTAACAACCTATTCCTATTTCATGCACTTCTGAACAGAAAAGCCAGAATGCTAAGAACCTAGAGAAAATAATATTATATGAAGAATTTCAGACATAAAATATTGTCCTGCTAAGAGATAATTCTTAATAATTATTATATTTTCAGATATACTTGTTTTCCTCATCTATATCTCTAGGCATTGTATTCTGTAAGAGCTTCAAAGATCCAATATAGTTTTCGTTTAAAAAATAAAATAAAAAAAAAATAATCTCTACACTCAAGCTTCTAAAACATTGGGATTTTCTACACCATTTTACCCCAGTCCAACTGATACTACAAAGAATGTATCATAACAGAGAGATACAAGAACATAAGATGATGTAATAAAATTAGTGATCTAGTTCACAACGGATGTAAGCCAGCATAGTTTCAGGGAAGGCAATGGAGGTAGTCTGGTTTACCCCCTTAAATGACGAAAATCTCACAGATCATTGCAGTTGAAATGGACCACAGTTTAAATGAACAAATCCTGCAGTACAGCTTTTGTAGAATACAGGCAGTTATTTCAGAAATTACATTTTGGCTTATATTCAAATTGTACTTGAAAATATTAATACATGTTACAAAGCCTAATTTGTATAACAAAACCCGCTACCCTACTCTGTCATCAGCAGCCTTACAGGCATTTCTCAGCAGATAAGCAAACTGATCTCAAAGTTCTATGCAGTATTGCACAACCAAGATCTAATGCAAGTAAATCCAGCTCTCACAAGAACCAGGCACAACTTAGTTAATGGTCAGCAATACACCCAAAATATTTAATTTACTTATTTTTCCTCACCACTTATTGTCTGTCTGTGGTAGACTGAGAACAGCCCAAGACCATACATTGCTAGGTCAGGCAAATATGAATCTCATTATTCTTCACTTAATTTTTTTTTTTTCCTGTAACAAATATTACAACAATATCTTTTTGTACCTGTGGAGTGTTTTGGAATATCGTTTTGTAACAGTTGCGTTCCAAGTTTTTCTCCTGATCTTTCTCTGAAACAAAAAGCCTTCAGATTTTCCTTCTCTTGGTCATATTTTGTCACATTCATTTCATAAGCTGCTTAACGCTCTCTTCCCTCAGTCCTTTCACTTTTTCACTGCCATCCCCACCACTGACAGTCTTCCATCCCTATATTTTTCCGGCAGCAAGTCTGCAATCCACACCTAATTTTTAGTGTATTTATCTGCCAGGTGAGCAAGTAATCAATTTTCCAACAGATAAATCACGTTTCTAAGCTACATAGCTAGATTGCATTTAAAGAAAACGGATCATTTTAGTATACTAACTTCTCCAAAGTAATAATACATACTTTCTTAAAACTGGAAATAAAATGATAGCCCTAAAAGCTGAGTTTGGACCTTTGTCTATTAATGCTTTCTCACAGCTTGCTGGTGAAGATGGTCAACCAAAGCAAAACTTCTGTCATGATCTATTAATAGAGAATAAGGATTAATGAAGGATTATGTCATAATGAGTCTGCCTGCAGAGTTGCTTCAGTTCTTGTCCTTTACTGCCAAAATACAGTTCTCATTTCCAACAAACAAAGTCTATCTGAGAGAAAGCACAGAGCCCCTTTAGAACTGGAAAGTCCTGTGCATAATAATGAATGACTAACTCTTCTTTTGCCAAAGCGCTTCAGCACTTTCAATGTCATAGGTCAAAGCAGTGATTCAGAGGGGGCCTGATCCTTATCTAAGCTTTTGCAACAAAATTAGAATGCGCTGTAGCTTTATTAAAGAAATGTTTGTTCCACCATCAATGAAATGAAAAGAAAGCGGCTCAATGCAGTTTTGCAAATCACAGCAATAAACTGCTTGAGTTAACTGCTTTATTACAAATATTTAATTATTCTGTATGCTAAAGATCCTGCATTTATAAGGATTAAATTAATAGCATACTCAATAACCTATTTGGATCTGCATGTATCTGAGAGGGTGCTTTATCAAATGGATTGACACTAGTAGCCTTCATGTTGAAAATGTTTTAAAAAAAAAAAAGTAATTCACACATTTGCAGAAACTGCTTCAGCTCCAGGAACATGAACAATAAAAAAAAATGAATAGGATTTTTCCTAAATAAATTATTTCAATATTCCTTAATATTTACACACAAAGCTCCCTACATATTCTCAATAGATACTGCATAAGTAGAATTTATATACATAATAAAGTTGGTCATACTATGCACAGTTATCACAGCAATATACACAGCTATTGCAGCAATTATCTGTGTGGTAAAGAAGCAATTTTTCTCTATTAAAGTTTTAGCTGCTAAACTCTTAATGGTTGAACGTATGCTGAATAAAATCTGTCAATGCAATCCACTAAGACATTTAAAGCAATATGGGAGACACTTTTTTTAAGACACAATAGTGATTTAAACAATTAATTAGAAGTCAGGTAACATTAAGAAAAAAATGAGGGAAAAAATGAGACCATTACATTAGTCAGTGAACAGAGAAAGGCCAAATTCAAATTTGGTTTGTGTTAGCTACAGCAAAACAACAAAAAAATGGAAATAGAAGTTACACCAGATCTAAGTTAAATTTCAAATAGAATATAACCAGAGAGTACATTAGGATTGAAAAGCAGAATATTAATCTCCAAAATTAGAAAATTGATCAACGGGGATATCTATCAGAGAGATTCAAAGTCTTGCAACAGCCTATCTCCATTTACTGTTTAGATACAGCTAATCTACATCATTAAATTGACCATTCAGTAACTGAAAATCTGCCATGTAGGTCCCGACTTTTCATAGAGGCTTTTAAATATGTATTCGGTAACTACAAAGTACTGAATATATTTTCAGTCTTTTTATACTAAGATTTACAACTAATGACCTTAAGCAATGTCATGCATGTAAAACAAAATTATGAGACCACCCTGGTTTGAGCAGAATTAAGGTATAGAATCATACTTCATTCTCATTCAAATTTAGTAAGAGAGAACAAAAAAAAAATCCATAGTAATATAGCTAAACCTATTTCATAGTTTTACTTTGTAAAACATGCCTCTTCACTTGTATTTTGCTATTACAGGCTCAATATAAGTAGACAATTATCTAAGCTTAATGCCAAGAATGATAATGCATTGAGCACATGCAAAATCCTTGTGCAACATCAACTACAGCCCGCAGGGATAAAACATTTATCAGTTGCTCCTTAGAGCACTAGTGGTTTGAAAATTTGGCTGCCCATGCCGACATTTAGTGAAATCATAGTTTTAGCTTCATTCAGAACCCAACACAGTAAAGCCTGATACCAGGATGACTCTGTTGGCAATCTGCCTCCCTGTACCCGCACGCACTGCAGGCTACTTTCTGTCCCACTACTTTCCATGAAAGAAGTCCTTTTACTTAACTGCAGTAGTTGGCACAGTGCCCCTTTCATGGACCAAACTAACCGTCATCTTGGATGTAACAAATTAGTACATTCTCAGAATAATAATAAGTATGGACATGAAAACACTATTGTTTTTACTTGGAAATGAAGTAACTACATTTTAGCTGGTTGACTTTTTCAGTTCAGCACCACAGGCAAAAATAAATCTTATAAAAAGAATGGACAATTACAGGAGAGATGAGACACAGGCTTTTGCTGTGGGTTCAGAAGTAAAAGAGCTGCTTCTCACCCTGCTTGCAGAACATACTGTAAAATAAAATTTTGAATATTGAACAATTTGTTCCTTAGCAAAACCCTACAGCAATTCTTTTTCAATCTGATCTGCAACTGATAGAGATTTTTTTGCCTGTAAAGTACAGAAATGCTTAAGTAAGCTCTATTAATATTACAATGAAATATTTTACAAAACACATTGAAAACATTAAATATAGAGTGATGCAAGAACTAGACTCAAGCTAAGGATGGAAGTATGACTGGATTTTCCAATTTTAAAACACAAACTTAGGCAATGTGAAATATATCTTTAACTACAAATAAATATTTCTAAAGCATTGCGTACTTGCCATTTCATCTGAGCTTTATGATTATAATAAAGATGAATTTTTTCCCCTCAAGCTGTGCACATTTCATTGCACATCAGATCTTTTAAAAACAGTATCCCAGAACACATTTTGTAATGCCATTTTAAACTGCTGATAAAAGTATATTCATGTCATTGTTCTCGGCGCTCTGGTATAGACGTCCTAGGCCAAGTTTTCTGAAGAGTGCAGATATTAAAACTTTCCTGTATCATAGTCCAATGCAGTAATGGTTTTCTTGCCAAACTATGATATGGAACATTAACAAGGATTTGAATAACAAGTGCATCCTTTACTGTGTAACTCCTTAGCAGCAGATAAGACCAAATTAGTGTGAAGTGCAGACAAGTATGAAAGATTAAAACAAATAGTTCCTGTAAATATGCTAAATATATTTCCATTTTATGCCCTGTTCATTCTGTGAAGCAAAAAAAATTCCAATATATATCACATATATTTAAAAAAATCCTGAGGTTTAGACCAGTTTCAATAATTCAAGGTATTTTATGTAAAAATGTCACAATTTTACTAAACTTTCTGGTTCAAATGAGTCCAAGAATATCTCATTATAAATGGAGACAGTCCTGAAAAAGCAATCAAGCATGACTAAAAAGATCACTCTTTTACACAAAAAAAAATAGCCTTCTTATTTTACCCTTTGTTGGAAAGACATTTGGCCAGCCACAGGGGAAATACATAATCTACTTTTATATTCAAATAATATATTTCAAAATTCTATGCATACAAGGACCTTAAAACAATTCTGGGTGGAATATATAAGACATGGGTTTATGTGATCCTAATAACTGAATTGCTGACATGGGCTGACAATTACTTGGGGGGGTTTATTTGTTTGTTTCTGTTACTCTAAAGGATGTGTACAAGTATTTCGTCAATTAGTTATTTCTAATGTGACTTTGAGGGGGAAAATACCAGTGCAAAGACATTGCAATAAAATATGTAGGGAGATCCTGGCTAGAAAAATAGAAGTATTGCGTATGAGGAGTATGCACATTGTCATGGGGATGTTGATTCTTACAGCTACCCTAATTCTGAAGCTTAATTCTGATCACAGAAGCATTCCACCACAAACTTTGCATGTGAAAATCCATAGAAAGGAAAAAACCAAGTTTTTTTTTTTTAAATACAGTCCATCCTTTTATTTTTTATGTTCATATAAGATATTCAGATAAAGAGTATTGATGGTGATTTGCTTTCAGAATCTGAAGGACTAATGAAATAACACCTTAATTTTTAAGGACACTAATATGTCAGTGGTTCTGGAGCAAAATTGCTTTTCAAGGCAATGCTGCTGGGGTAAGAGAGTCAGGGAGGAGAGAGACAATTGATGTTTTTCGCTTTACTTTAAACAAGATAACTGTTATTCAGTTTCCCAATACCCAGGATTATGAAGATCAGAGTACTATACACCCCAGAACAGGAAAAGCTTAGAGCAATTATAGTTGCCTTCGAAGTACTGTAGCACTCACTGTTGGTTTTCAACAAATAAGCAGTCTACACACATCTTTCTTGCTTCACAACTGTATGAGGCTCCTGCTCCTAAAACTAACAAATATAAAAAAGGAACAGGGAATTCAAATAATACATTATCACAAATTTCAGCCCCGAATTTTATCATGCATGAAGAGTTAAAGTTTTCTTGTATTAGCTGGATATGTTCCCCACCTATGCCTTTGATGAGAAACAGCAAAGTTACGACATCAGGGCAAAGGACTGAGGAGAAAAATGTCAGTATGAGTTGCACATTCATAGCTTCCTTTGGGCCCTTTCAGCTTATGCAGCAAAGCAGGATGAATATTTGTGCTAACTACACATTTCAGTACAAAGAACCCAATTCAGAGAAAAAAAAAATCTGATACCATTTATGGCAACTGTGCACTTTACAAAATACAATTATAAATGGTTTATTCATTCATAGGGAAGAGCCTCTATAACTGTTGTGCAAGCAACTTGCCCCTCGCTGGGTTTGATGAGCCTGATCCAAAGCCCAATGAGGGCACGGAAGGAACTTGCATTGACTTCAGGTCTAGGGCTCCAGTCTCCACAAATATTTCACATTTAAAAAGGAAGAGTTGTGTGACCAAGTTGGAACGCATGATATAGAGTTGTATGCAAAAACTGTTACTGAGGTTGAAACACTGGAATTGAAGTTGCGTATGACAGCACTGTCTGGATTTACAGGTCAGCATGAAGAGGAGTTGATTGTTGAGAATTCTTAGACATTTTGCAATTAAGTAGTACTTTTAAAATAGCAGCTACTGGTTTATGAAGATAATAACTTTGTATGGATCATACTTACACGTGCAAAGTGCCATATTTATTGTTGATTCTTTCTCTAATAATGTATCCAACAAGCACCACAAATTTCTCACAAACTGATATAGCTGTACGTCCTCAGCAGTTAATAGCACAGGCAGCTAATTAATTATGTACTTATGTGTACAACTAGCTATTCATGCAAATTATACAAGCAGTTGAGCGCATACTTGGTGCACAGAAATACTTAATTGCCCAATGTGCTAAAAGTCTTACTCAAAGTAAAAATGCCAGATCTAACAAATGCTTTGAGCTTATACATCCTTGAGACCTATCGATCTGGTTACACCTCTCACACGTGAATGACATGCCTACAAGTCATATTCATGACAACTTAACTTTTACATTATTCCAGTTATGCAATGTTGAAGAAACAAGTTTTTATATAAATCTAGGAAAACTGATTTTTATTATAATCAAAGGAAAACTATTCTGATACTTTACGTCTTAAGTACCATTTGAAGACTTAAGATGCAAAAAAGGCAGAAAGATGTGATGGAAAAGAAAATTAGAATTTATTTCTTCTATTATGTAACACTGTGGCTCTTTCTCTTTGCCACTATTTCACTCCTACGTTAGAAGTGCAATAAAAAGGTGCTGTATGAAATCCCGCATAAATTTTCTCTGATTATGCCGTCAACTTTTCAAAGGGTTAACGGGAAAAGCTGCTCAATGTGCCCCCTCCTGGCTGCAGTTCCACTGCAGTCTCTAACCAAGGGCAAGGGTGGCTCAAATCATTGCCTGCCCTTCTCTTTGTTGAGCATCACTATTTTAAATGCACACACAATAACATGAAGCCAAATTATTTTCAGGCCAAACATTAGGATCTTCAAGGTTTCAAAAGGGATGTATTAAAATAAAGATAACTGGAACTTTTCATTGAAAGATCTACAAAAGTTTGAAAAATTTAAAAGGACACTGTTTTCTCTTGAATCATATTACTAGTTCGATTCAATGCCAGGTACATTGTTAAGTCTGTCCTAACTCTACCTTATACCTACAAAAGAAAAGGGGAAAAAAAAAAAAGACCTTCCTTTATTATTAATAAAACCAGGGTTTGGAAGCATTATCTAAGGTGGACATCCAAGTGTCCCTAGATGGTAGTGTAATTCTAATATCATACATAATTTGGGGGGGAATGGCTTAAAGCCAATTAGAATTACATTGTACTTTTGAGATATGATAGATGCATATGAATATGTCAACTTTACATGCATAGCTTGTGTTTCAAGCTTTATCCTTTAAACAGATGAGTTAAATCTGAATCAAAGGCAAAATATTTTATGACTGCTGTGTCATAAGCATGATATTCTTGCTTTATGACTGCTGTGTATAAGTATGATATTCATGCTCAAGCATGAATATCTCATCTCTTATCATATAAATAACAAGAACCTGAAAGTTCACCTGAAAGTCAGAAACAAGGTAAGTATTCCCTTACTACCAGGAAGTGAGCACCTAGTGTCCGGAGTCAGAGATAAAAGCAAGCTGCAGGATTCAGGGAAAGAAAAGAGAACATGTAAAGCAGAATCACAAGAGGTTGTGAAAAGGAAGGAGAGTTGTGTACACCTTGATATGGAATTTAGGAATTAATATCTTATTTTTTTCCTGAGATCCACAAAAGAAGACCTAGTTCAACCTGTGTATTCCAAAGGACTTGAGTTCAACCTTGTGTGTTTGATCCAAATTAAATATTTTTGCAACTCTAGTTTTATTCTGAGATTTTTCCTAGTACTAAAGTCTAGGTCCAAAAGTAGAGCAATCTTGCCAGCTGTTTGGTTTTGGCAATAAGGAATACACGCATACCTTCAAATTTGATGTAATTGCTGCAATGCCTGAGCACCTTCCTGATGACCAAATTTTGTGCTCCCCTGACCCCAAGAAGTACCAGGGAAACAATTACTAGCCTTCCACTAAGAGTAGGAAGAACAGCCCCAATCTTTCCATGTCAAAAGAGTCTGCCTCAGTTCTAGCTACTCAGAAGAACAAAGTATCCAGAACTGCAGCCTTATAAACAAAATACAAATAAATACTCGTTGTATAAACCCCCCAAAAACTACCGAAACACCTAAAGCTGTTTGACTAATGCATCCATTGCAAAAACATCATTTCTGTAATTGAAGGATACACAACTGAGCTAATCAAGATCCACATTTTTTCCTACAGCATGGCAAGAAATAAGGCTAAAGAGGATACAGTTACTTTGCTTCCGGATAAAGTATTTTAAGTTTTATAAATAATGATATTTTTAATGCTTTATAAGACTTTTTTGCTAATTTGAACTGAAAAACTACTTCACCCAGTGACTTCACATCTCAACATTTTCTCATATTTTTGTACTAATCTAGACAGAAATCCTACCACACCCGTTAATAGATTCTGAACTCGATTTGTTCCCACTTAGCACTCCATTTTACAGGTGGGGATCTACATTTTGTGATGGAGTGAATTAAGCATCCTCTCCTGCTTCAGCATCCCAGGTGCTAGAGTTGATCTTACTATCAGTCTGGTATACCAGATGCCTGAGCAGGCAAAAAGCTCTGGTGCTGCACAGCACCAGAGGGATATCAGCTTCCCAGTAGAGACCTTTTCTCCAAGATGCCACCTGAGAGTGTGGTTCCCTGGATATATCTACACACCACAGCGGGACATGGCAAGGAGACCAGCAAACCCAGTATGTGGCACTGATCACACCCATTACATGATAGGTAATACCCCTGTCAGTCACCCAGATGTGACCCGTCACGTGATTCACGTGTGAACTCCCACGTACTGAGCCAAGAAGAGGTTGAGATATTTGCTGCAAAGTTCAGATTGGAGAACTTTATTTCTACTCTAGATTAAAATATGCATCAGGCAACTGAAGATAAATATTAGAGATAACTTCTCCAGAAAAAGTATTAAAAAATATTGAAATTAAATGATAAGGTCAATGAAAATCAAATAGATGAAGCATGGAAATGCAAACCTCACATATACAAACTCAGCAGCACTTTCCATGATACAAATCCATGTGCTTTTTATTACAGCAGCTTTATCTGGACAATTCTTGACTAATCTGGTATCAGTGAGGTTTCTTAATTATTATTATATTTTTTTTAATATTGGTAATGGCGGACAGAACTGAAATAAAGATGACTCACACACAGCTCTAACTCCATTCACTGTGTCTTTACAGGCAGGTCCTTGCCTCCAGGCCCAGTTCCAGCAGATTCGGGGACTTCAATTTACAGGTAACTTTGCCCAGCCTGGGAAATTCTTCCTTCTGTTGCCTTGAAGGCATCACTGTATGCTGCATCCTCCTCCCCGCCACCTGACAGGCTTTGTGGGAGCTGCAGACTCTCAGTTCTACAATGGCCATCTTTGCTGTTCCCTCCTTCAGACTTTGATATCTCTACTGCTTGAGCAGGGCCTGTAGCTCACATGGGAAAGTGCTGCCTTGCATCCCTCCCGTGGAACTCACCCCACCCAGTCCTCTGAAGGTGTATCTACTAAATGTTTTAAATTAATTTTTTTTCCCCCAACATATTTGGATTTTCCGTCTTAAGAAAATTTTCTTTCTTTTAAAACGGTATGAATTATGAAAAAGCATTAAATACTCCAGCTGATACATAACTTTTATTGCAACCACTAAGTGAAAAATAACTTCCTTGCTCTGTTCTGTTCCAAACCATAACACCAGTTGATTGAGGTATGGAAAAAGATGAAAACTGTAAAAAACACACCAAAAAATACACAAGTACTATTTTTTTCTTCAGTCTATTAATTGAGCATGCAGTTTTAAATTGATATGACACACTTCTCCATTGAAAAGCCACCTCCCCACCCCAGCATTCCACTGAAAGTCTGGCCTAGAAACCTTTCTGTGCTCCCTTTGGGAATGAAAACCATCTGTGTTGACAGCTCCCTCACTCTCAGCCTGGCTTTGGTAGCCACACTTCAACCCTGGGATTCAGACACTTGCTACAGAAGTTCTCCCAAGATCCCAATTCGTACAGCAGCTTCCTCAAGGTTAAGGAGCATTAAAAAGAAACAAAAAGCAATAGAGCTTATGGGGGTAGGCGATGACCTGTGTTCAGTGACTCAGCTTTAAAAACAAGAAAAACAAGAGTTTAAAACCAAGAGTTTCAGAAAGAGCAAATAGCAGCTCTTTATCTTCATTTAACTGCTAACAGGACAGCGTTCATTCCCGCCAGAAGGTTGAGGAAACTGAGGCCTGGATTCACTGATTCACAGTGCCCATTACAGGCCTTTGTGGAAAGAGCCGATTTTAAGGTCCCTGTCTGCAGTTTCCATTTCTGGCAACAGCTGAGAGCAGTTTGGTTCCTTCTCTCCCTGGTACCCCACAGCTCACAGTAGCCTCATGATGACTCCTCATTCCTGGACCTAACACAAAATTCACCAAGTGCAACTCAAACATTGCTATTTATTTCAGAGAACAGCAATGAACAAATTGAACAAATCTCACATCTGTAGCAGCAAAACATCAGAAGGAAGACCACAATCTTGTCCTCTGGTTAATTTTCTATATGAAATGATACAAAGAGGTCGAGTATAATATGCCACTGCCACAAACTTTATATCATCTGTTAATTCCCCTCTCAAATTTCAGAAAAGTCATTCCCGAGTCCCAGGCATTGCACAGGGTTACAGAACATCTAAGCATCTGCATATCATCTTGCATGTCCCCTCAAGTAAACTGAATCTGCAATTGGATTCACCTTTTTTAGTTTACAGTAGGTTGTTTGGACATTACCAGCATTCTGTCTTATTTATAAACATAAAGATGAAATGCCCACAAAAATACTGTCTGCTCATACATACTGAGACACTGTTTTTCACTCCAGAGTATTTTCACTCCAGAGCAGAAAGGAATTGATTTTCAAAAACCTTATTTGTGCTGACGACTGGTCAGCACGACTTCAGGCCAACACAGACATATTTGCAAGACATATTTACAATAGGAAATGCTTTTCATTATCATTGCTCTGAAGTTTTCATAATAAATGTCTGTGGACAGATATTCCCTAGTGTTAATATATGTGATCAGCTTTTGCTTAAGGACAGTGCTGAGAGACATGTAGAGACTTTTTTTTTTTTTTTAAAAACAATGGTGTAAACAATCACCATTGTAAACAATTAACCATTTGCCCCTCCACTAGGTGGATATGGAGCCACATTTCCAATAAAAACCTAAAAAAATGTTAATAGCACTTTTCTGGGTTTGTAATTGCACATAAAATTGCAATAAATTGACCCGGAGCACAATTATTTTTCTTAAAAAAACCCAAACAAACTCACTTTGTGTGGTCTGTGCCGACTCATCCAGTTGTCTAGGCATATTCTCCATATCAGCTGCATACCTTTTGTAAAACAAACAAACAAACAAACTTAATGGACGGTCTTACAGTCAGTGACTGGTTACATAAACTGCCTCCTAGCAATAGCAACTTGTACTTGTTTCATGTCTTTCATAAAAGGTTCTCAAAACAACACATTACAATTACACCTCATCTTTCATAAGGTGCAGAGAAATTGGAGCAGCAGATGTTCACCAACACTGAGAAAAAAAAAATCTCTTTGCAGGTTAGTTACAGAAAGCAGGGATAAAAACAAAAGGTTTGACCCTCCCCTTCCTTTTCTAACTCTATCACTACAAAGCCTTGTGATGAAGGAAGAAGGAATGTCCACATTTCTCACAAATTTAGGATTTCTTCAGATATTAGTGATAGTTGGGAAAATCTTATTTCTTAACCCCTACATTATGGATAATTAATTCTTCTTTTCCTCCTCCCTAATTTCCCATCAGCACCACCCATTTAGTAAAAGATAATTTTGTGCCTTTCTTCTTTTGACTATCATTGCCGCAATGTTGAAGAGAATGAGTAAGGGGAGGAGTAAAATAGAAAGTCAGGAATGAAAAGGGAGTGTTTATACGGGGGAAGAAAGAGATGAAGAACAAGCAGAGGTCAAAGCAAAGAAGAAGGAAAACAGGAGAAAAATAAAAAAAGTAAGAAAGCAAAAGAAGCAGAGAAGAGGCTTACATACTTCTGGGAGAGTTGGAAATGTTCTGGAGAGCTGACTCTTATGTCCCTTAATCTTCCTGTTTATACATCACACCACTTATCCTTCACACCACCTACCTCCAGCAGGGTGAAGGAACTGGAATGGGAGTAGGAGGAAGGAAAGGAGAAGGGAAGGAGTATTTTGCCTCAGTGACTTTTATTTATATCCCTATGTCTAGACAGGACAAAAAAAACCCACCCCACCCTTGTACAGGATCTAGTATAGCTGGGCTCCAGCCATAAATTCAGATCTCTGGATACATTAAAGTACAAACAAATAATATTTATTTTCCCATATTATTACAAACATCTAATGAAAATATGAGCACAGCAATACACCGCAGTTCTATTGCAGGAGTCTGATCTCTGGGTGAAAGACGACCAGTAACACTTATAAGAGAGCAGTGGCCAAGAGCTCTACCCATGTTCAACTCTGTGCAGTCTTTCAGTCCCAAATACAGCCCTGGCCGCTTTTCTCTAGTAGAAGTTAGTAGGGGCACACTGCAAAGATTACAATTTCATTTTTTAGGTCAAATGAGGTAAAGGCTCAAGCTTCCTCATGCCTGAGGAAAAAAATTTTCTTGCTGACATAAACCACTAAGAAATTAGAGGGAAAAAAAGGCATAGATTTATGCTTAGGCAAGAAATGAGGTCTAAACCATTTCTGTTCCTGGGTTTGTCACTCCCTGACTGAAGCATTAAGAAAAATATTACAAGAGTGTCATGCAATTTTCAGCTTTATTTATGCAAATTGACAAAAATCCCATCCAGTCAACAGCTCTGCATCAGTTTGTTCTAATTAAAAATCTAATCTTTAGTGCCTGATCTGATGGCTGTTGGCCGTCTTGTAAAGTTGAACATCCATCTCTGAAAAATCAGATAATGAATATCCCATATCAGGCTTGTAAGATCAATGAACTTTAAAAAAATACCCCTTTGTTATTTAACTCAGGTAAAGCGGAGATAGCATAGATAGCATGAATCCTTAGATTGTGCATTCATGAAATAACAACGTGTAGTACTGATGTCTTCATTACTGACAGTTTGAGCTACATGTGTCTTTGCTCTGATCTAGTAGAGTCGTTCTTCTGCTAGCTATACGTTTCAGAGATTTGTTCAAAAAAAAAAATCCCTGTGGACAGAGAATATTTCTATAATACTGGATTGATCATTCTCTTTTGGTCTTAAGGTGGCATATACAACTATGGGTTTTGGAACACTACCTCAAAGAAATTCAAAAACACGTTACCAGCGGACATTTTTGTTTTGTACATGCTCTGCACCAGCCTCACTGACCCATTTCTAAAAGGCTGCTATATATGTTCAAGAATATTTAGGATAGAAATTGCCATGTCCAACGTCCAAGTCCAGAGGCTCTGAAGAACAGTGCCAGGCTCCCAGGTAGAGATGCTCATAGGTCACACCTTCCATGGATCAGCATGGAAGCAGCATGGAACTCACACTGAGCAGTAACCCCTACACGCATATTATTCTGTTTTAAAAAGGAAATTTAAAAGCTTTCACATTTTAGATGGACAACTGTTTCTGTTCAAAGTTCAAAACAATGTTTTGGGGTAATGTATAGGTCCAGCAGATATAGATTAAAATGTTTATGTTTAACTAAACTTAAGAGGTAAGATGTCCCTACCATACCTCTCCAATTTTCCAGAACACTCTATACAGCTCCACAGTTCCAGCCTTGACTGCTGACGTAACAACAAGCTCCTTGATGGCTGTCAAGTTTTGTGTTGCTCAATGTAGGGTATTTCTTGTCAGCAAAAACAAGTCTATCCTGCAACTATCAAGGAAATTTATGTCATGTAGCATGATTCAGAACCTTTTTTCTTGCGACTCCTGAGCAGTCCAACCTTTTCTTTCAACATCTTTGATCAAATAGCTGTTTCTCTGCTCACTCTTTCTAGCTGCTAGGAACTGGCAGCAAGACAACATCTCCTCTGTGGCCAGGACAAATAAACACAGGTTTAAAAATCCTGGTCAGTCTGCCTTGCTTCAGCACATGAGATACCGTTAGTCAGACAACTCTACCTGCAAAACTCAAACACATAATTAAGTCTTTGCATATCAGACCTGAGCTTCTAATGTCTCTTTCAAAGTATACTGTAAACCAAATAACAAAACCACAAAATAAATATAATGAAACTAAAGGAATGCCTAACCATTTTATTTGTTTCCACAACTCTTTGAGTCCAAATCTATGCTCAAACAATCAAAAGACTTACTTTTAAAAGCAAGTCAACAAAGAGCTTTCTTTTACTGTTTCAGATACAGTTATCTGTAAAATAAATAAATAACAGCACTTAAAAAAAATGAAAGTCATACTTGTAGGGTTTTTTTTTTCTTGGAAAAGGGGAATTAAACTATTACAGGACACCTTGTTAAGTAATTATATAGCAACATCACTGTGCAATTAAATAGCCATCAGTCCCTGCAGCTGAGAAATTTCAGGTAATTATTCAAAGATAATTTAATAGGAGAATTACTGTATTCAAGAAAGCATTAGCTAGTAATCTACCTCAATTAAAGCAGCCAATTAATTTCAGCACCTTGATAATAGTTGCCTTTTGCAAAACTATCCTCCCCTACACACACAAATCCTAAATTTCAAAATAATACAAAAAGTGATTTTTGGTGCATTTTAGCTTCCATAAATAAAAAGTCACTCCCAGAGAATTTAGGATTCTTTTATTGTACATTATGTTATCAGTATGTATTACTGTTTTAATATTCAACTTCAGTTTTACTGTGGCTACATATATAACTATCTTTGTAAGCTGAGTTAGAACAATGAGGGATATGGAGGAAATTTGCATAAGAGGAATAAATATTTGTCTGTTCGTACCAAAACAGAACAAAAAAACCTGCATAAACAACTGAAAAAGTGTCTCGTTGTGACAATACGTCGTCAGGGACTTATGGGACACTCACAGTGTATTGCTTGGTTGTGCTACTGTACGTACACTGGAGACAGAATTAATTAATCACACACAGTTACAAACAATGTTCATTGAAACAAGTTTTGTGCAGAAACAAAAAAGTGCATATGTCACACAGTAGTTAGTTACACAGCAAAATATTTTCTCAAGGTCAATACACACTGCAAGTTCTTTGCTACAATGGTGAATATCAACAATTCTTACACCCTGCAGCTTCATACTTGTGGGTCTGGGATCCTTCAGATCGCAATAATACTGGACACACGAAGGACACATGGATAGTTTTCAGAAAGACACAAAAGGCAATTTGGCATCCAGCACTTATACAGATTCAGTGGTTACTGAGGTCCTAGATTCCTCACATTTCTTTAAAAAGCAAAATAAGTAACAATCAAGAAATAGTTCCTTTTTAAAAATATCCCGTCATGCAGATGTTCACTGATTTAATTACCATTTTCTGCCTCAACCAGAGCTGTATTCTGTTTTCCTTCATTTCCTATTTGTCTTTAAATAGAGAATAAATGATGGTTGTAAATAAAAGAACATCTATGTGATTCACATTTTCATATATTTCTCGTATTCAGTATATAGGGTTCTCTTCCCTCCCCCTTAAACCACGGCAGTGTGTTGATGGTAGACTGAATAAGTATCCTTTTATCTAAGCCTTGAAAATATGCATAAACAAACACAAAACCCAATCTTGGCAAGACTGAATCCTGATTCATTTAAAAAAAACAAACCAGAACTGTATAGATGTTCAGTGAATTTATACACTCTCTTTCACAGGATGAAAGAAAACATAGATGCAACAACCTTCAAACTCCAGATCTGGAATAATCCTACTATCTTTGAGCTATTGATCACTAGCAGAAATATGTAGTAAACATATACATTAGGGCTTTTGTTGAAATCAGCCTGCATTGTTATTTGAGCTGTTACTTGTCAAAAAGCTGAAAGTCACATAAAATCTTTTAGATGGAGAGAGGAGGTCACTGCCCTGAGTCTTTGTTTCAGTTTTTATATCAACAGGTTTCCGATGTTTCCCTTACTGACTCATCAGTGGTGGATAATTTTCCATTTAATTCAAGAGTAACCAGCATTACCTGATACACAGCACTGTCCCAGAATTTAGAGAGGTATTCAAGATTTCTTTGCCCATTGAGCAACTATTTTTATCCCATATGCTAATATTTTCCTACGAAAAAATTAACTGAGCTACTTCAACTGGTACCAAAACTTCTTCAAATTGTAACAGATTTGAATGTGTTAAACATATCCCTAAACTTTTACTTGTAATAATCAGATTTCAGCTTTTTTGCTATCTCTGAATATCCTTTTTTGTTTAAGGCAACAGAGAAAGAAAAAAACAAACCCAACCCAAATCCAAACACCAAACCAAAAACCAAACAAAATCATGAAGAGATCCATTCTATATCTCTATCTCAAAATCTCTGTATCATTCCACACGGACATTCAATGAGGTACTTCAGCACATATCTGTCTTAAATCACATTGATTAAAATGGAATTAATCATATATCTAAAGCCAGACTCATCCTTAAGTATCTTGCCTTATAAGAAAACAAAGATAGGTACTTCACTGACCAGTGGTTTTCTCACCTCCTCATCTAGTGACAGATAGAAGAGCATGTATTAGACAGCATTGGTGCAGACTCTTAAGCCTTCGCAGGTGGTTGTGATCCCTGTGATGGAAAAAATCTAATTTTTCTTCACTGTTGTGAAGAGGGATGAGAAAGAATTTAGCACCACAGAAATTAGACAGGAGCCCTAAAAGGCTCCCAATGCAGTCTGTGGTAGCAATGAGCTGAACAGCAGGTATTTGGGGACTCCTACTCCCCTTTTTCTGATGCAACATACAATGATATTTCATACCAAGATGAACAAATAAACACATACAGTACTATATATTGATAGGATTAGATTCAGAACTTATCAGGAAGCTGCACCGTAAATTATACAACCAGAATAAGTAATTGACAATGTTTACCATTGAGAGCTACAATTCTCTTGGCATCCAGAGTCAAATTATATGTGTATTAATCCCCCAATCACAAGTTTACTCTCCGAACAATATAATCCAAGTGATTAGAGAAAGTAGAGATTCATCCAAAATAACCACAAGATACCTACAGGATTTCATTTGCTCCACCACAGTGCCACTTGCTGTTCCAATTATCATTTCACCTGGAGCTACCTGTAATTTTCTTTCAGTGCCAAAAAAAAGGTACATTTTGTTTTCTTAACATTTAGTAGGAGTCTGCTATTAATCAGTCATTTTTCAACATTTAGAAAATTGTTCCAAAGGTTTAGCCCACATTTTATTAATGGACGATCCATAGCAGCATTATCTGTGTAAAACAGTCAGTAATTGATTAATAAAATATTAAATAATTTCAGTATTAATAGGCCCCCTGAGAAGTTCCATCATTATCAGTCAACAGGCCAAATTCACAGACTCATTTAAGCACTCTGATAAATTGGGATCCCCCTGAGGTTCTTCTTTAGGACTGTATATAGTTTTACTACCTGTTTTGCATAAGGAAAGAGAAACATCAGCTGAACCATACATACGTACACTGAAGTTTGTGACTTTGTATTAAGCAAATTTGGTTTAGCTAGGATTCAACATCTGGCATCTGTTTTCTGCAATTACTTTTAGAAGGCAAGCAAAATAACATGTTCTCCTTAGTATGATTGAAAGAAAAGGTGAGAATTTTAATTAAATTAAGAACAGTAATACTAAGCACCAGTCTGGTTTTCAAGTAGGAAGCAACTCAGTACTAACAAGCACAAAGGTTGAAACGCATCCTCTAAAACGTCCCACCTTTGCCTAAAAATCCCAGCAGGAAACTTTCTCCTTCCTTCAAGCTGGCAGCTGGAGAGACTGGTGGAGGGGACTGCAAGTGGTTCACAACATGACAGCACACACCCTCATCATGTAGCAGCATGTCCCCAGTCCTCCTGCACAAGTAGCATTTTCAGCAGCAAGGACCCTTTTTAACCCATGATCGTTCATTCACATGCAAACCACTGATGTAATCTACCACTTCACACCACCAGTAAGCAAATCCCTGTACACTGGATTTCTGTTACAGTCAAGATTCAGTCAGCTCACTTGTGCCAAGCCCTAAGATCAACCACAGGACAAAGAGCCCAGCAAAAGACTAACATCCTTGACGCAAAAGAAGGAAGGGCTTAAAAAACCCGGCAGCTCTGTGAGAGGAAAAGACAAGTATCGGGTCTGATCCACATTCTCTGTTTGAGTCAGATGAAAGGATCACCTAACTTTGGTACCCCCTCTCTGAGGGTAACCAGAAGGCTTAGGTGTCCTGTATAAAAACAGGACAGGCCTGCAGTGTTGTTTCCTGCAAAACCTTTCAGCAATTCTCCCACTGAGATTTCCCCAGTCTCTAACAGGAAGGAGTATTCCCCACAGCAATATCTAGGAATATATATACTAAAAAAAAAAAAAAAAAAAAAAA
>VWZZ01007835.1:179667-211990 GCA_013399095.1 Psophia crepitans | reverse complement strand
AAAAAAAAGAAAAGCAAAAAAGCAGAAAGCATGAAGAAAGCCTCAAAATAGCAAAAAGTAATTGTTCAGTGAGCATAATGTAAGGGGGCAGCGTGCAAGCAGAGCAAACTGAAAATTACTTGCAGAAATTAATCACAGAATTGTTTCAATAGATTAACAAACTCATATGCTGCTTGCAATATAGAGTGCATACAAAAAAAGTGATATTTAATGAATAAATTAGCTGCTATAAACACTATCATCTTTACTGAAAAAAAAAATTCGCTCTCAAACATTTTCCAAATATGATTTGAAGAATTACATATGGTTCTTATTAGAAAACTGCCTTCTCTAATATCTCAATGAGGAAAAAAACATAACCAAAAGAATAATAGTCCATACAGACAATTACTGTCTTAAACTATAAGTCTTCACAGCAGTGGTCATCTAGATGTGATTGTGAACCCTTTTGCCCCAAGTGCCTTGTATCTCCCTCTTTAGGGGGGAAAAAAAAAAATCTACCTTTTTTTTGCAGAAAATAAGATTATTACAAGACATTTAAAGGTGAAGAGAAAAGGACCATTTCAGATAAAATGTGTTCAGCTATAAAGACTTTAACAATTGCAAATAAGGAAAAGAAGTTCAGTTTACATTTCTTACTGAAGCAGGGTGATGCAGGCAGCCCACCATGACTAAGGCTGTGACTGGGAGATGGGTGCCTACTAACTCCATAGAAGGTAGTGTCACCTAATTCACCAAACATCTCTGCCTCCTTACTGTCAGTCAGGCACATTAGAATAAGTAGCATAAACACTTCCATTGCAGGAAACAATTTTTTGTATATTTCTGTTGGTTTTGTACATTTATGTTATTACTGTTATTGTCACTGTGAAAAGTTAGTCTTACAATAAGAAAAATCAAATCCACTACATTCAGTAACCACAGAATTATAAAATGAGTAAAACAACTTAAAAAATAACTCTAGGAAAAATAATTTTATCTTGTGATTAGTTGATAATCATCTTAATCTGTTAACAAATAAATAATATCTTAAGGTGAAAAATAAATGGGACACCATGCATTTTATAATCTACCGTCTCTGTGGATCTTGGAGTGCTGTTTTTAAGAAACATCGAACAGAAATGAACAACAGAAAATGCTCTGCCAAGTTATCAAAACCACTTACATTAAAAAAGCCCTGTAAAATCTAATCCTGACATCAGTAGGTTACAACTTTGCATGTCCCCAGGGCACTAAAATAATACTCTTTAGAACAGCAGGTGGACTATTTTAGACTTCAGCTTTCTAGTTCTAACAAGGCTTTTAAAATTTTTTTTTTTCTAGGAATTAAGGATGCTAATCACAATCTCCAAATGTGCATTGCTGGGTTGTAAAAATATTAGACCACAAACTGACATGGCAGCAATGTATTATGCTACTATGAAGGAGTCCTAAATAGGAGGAAAACTTGAGATTCCAGGCTTGCCATCACAAAGGTCAACATAATTGGCCACATACAGCAAAAATCAGCCCCCATGTCTTCCCCTCTCCAAGCCAACTGCTGAGGAAACCCTGTCCTCCTACTGGGACAAATGAAGTCTAAAGCAGGAGAAGCAGGAGGTTTGGAAATTTTTAAATGTAAAAATATAAGGAACTCTAAAGATGTCATCAAAATCACTCCTTAAAGATATCTTGTGATAACTTAATGATATTTGGTCTTAATTTTTTAAAAAGTTATTAACTATTTCAAATGTTTGATGAAATGATCTTTTTCAGTATTGATACCTAAATTTTAATGCATTAATGAATAAAACACTTAATAATATTACTATGCATTTCAGTAAATACTTATTATCCTCTTTAACTATATGCTTCCATATTAATAATACAGAGATAAAATGTATTTAAATAATCCTCATGTATTTACCAGGCGTTAACTACATGTTGATTCCACGTAGCTTGTGTAGGGTGCTGCATATACTGTGACTAACTTCCACACAGAAGAAACTGTTATCACACCCTGATCTCAGCTTAAATTTAAAATTTTGTGACATCCCATCCTTACTCAGGGTCTTCACAGGAGAAGTCAGTTTTATTTTTGATTAAGAGATTATTTGTGGTAACCAAGTAATATTGTCACCTGTAATTCCAAGAAAATGGACCTCATGACCCGATGAAATCCTTACATTCTGTACTGCTCTGGTTCTTATTTAGTCTTTCCAATGTAGCTAGCTAGACAGATTAGTAAAAAAAGGTTTTATAACCTTCACGATATCTAGATTTAAAAAAAAAAAAAGTCAAGCCAAAACACCTGAAGAGTAGAAAGAAAAACATAGTATAAAATGCCTTTCCTATCAGACCAATTTCAGCAAAATAAAAATTTCACTTCAAATACTTTCTAGTGTATGCCAGGGAAAACAGACAGAAAAACAAAAACCGAAAAAAAAGGCAGCAAGAGGGAGAGGAAGTAAAATTCTGAAAAGTAAGAGGATAGAAAAAAAAAAAAAAAAAGACCAAAAGGGACCTAAAGTTCCCTTTGAACAATCCATCCAAACACAAAAGTACATCTTTTCCACAAAAATACAGTAATTAGCCTTCTGAGAGCTGCATAATAATGTCAGCTAACCCAGTCCAGTGCTGCATGACTATATTGTACAACACCCCAAGCCAGTTATTTGTGTTACTCAGTGAAAAGTTTATATTAATAGTGTGTACATTAAATGACAGCTCATTGACTAATACATGACTGCACTAATAAAGAGATTATTTTTAATAATAAATTAATATGCTTGTGGTAATTAATATGCTTGTGGTAATTTGAATTCTCACTTGTTTGGTATCCTAAGCTATACACACTGGAAGATTGATGGGATCAGACATACTATGACGGAGCAGGTCATCTCTAGTCCTTCAGGAATCCTTTCTGCAGAGTTCCTGAGAAGAACACTTTGCTGCAGTTCTGGGACACGATGTAGTCAGGTACAAGCTGTCTCAGGCTGCAAAGGGCCAGTCTCTGACCAGGCTGGATGGGGACCAAAACACATGAAACACTGTCACCACAAACATCATGGCTTGGCTTGGCCATGCATGAGGGTACTAAATAATAATGGGACTATTTATGCTTTTCAAAGTATTATGACCTCAACACATCAATGCACTTCAGCATATGCCCGGCTTTAATAAGAAAGCAGCCCAATTGAATTGAATAAGGCTATGTCCATGTTTTAAGTTAGGCATGTACTTAACTTGCACAATCAGGGCTTTTTCACCAAATACAGTTTAAAGTTTTGAAAAAATTGTTTATCATTACTTTCCATTCCTTATAAAGGGCCAAATCCTGTGACAGTGATTACATCCTTCATGTCTGTGAATTTCAGTACCAGATATTTGCAGTGCTTTACTGAGGGAAGCCCTTAAAATAACTTAGATTTTCTTCACACAGGTTTGCAGAAACTCAATACCAAACTACCACTACTCTTTACAATATACACATATACATGATATATTACAGTATGACATATAAATTATAGCCAAAATACCCAAAAATATAAGCCAATAGGAAAGTCAATTGCTGGGCTGTACTTAACATATTTCTTTCTCAGTGGGATTTAGACTTATTTCACCATCAGTTAATTGAAGGTAAACATTTAGAGAATGATAAGATTGTGTTCCCTTACTGTTGCAGTTTAACCCAGCTGGCAACTAAGCACCCCACAGCCACTCATTCAATCCCTGTCCCAGTGGGACTGGGGAGAGAACTGGAAGGGTAAAACTGAAAAAAGTCATGAGTTGAGATAAAAACTGTTTAATAATTTTTAAAAATAAATAATAAAAATGACAATGTAAAGAAAAGAAGAAGAAAAAAACACCAAAGAGAGAAAAATAAAACCCAAGAAAGACAAGTGATGCAAATGAAAACAATTACTCATCACCAACCAACCGATGCCCAGCCAGTCCCTGAGAAGTGCCCCAACCCCCCCTCTCATTCTGTTGCAGAGCCTGATGATATAAGATATGGAATATTCCTTAAGTCAGTTGGGGTCAGCTGTCCCAGCTGTATCCCCTCTCAGATTCTTGTACTTGCTGATGGGGTGACGTGAGAAGCAGCAAAGGCCTAGACTCTGTGTAAGCACTACTTAGCAGTAACAAAAACATCCCTTTATTATCAATGCTATTTTTACCACAAATCCAAAACGTAGCCTTATACTAGCTACCATGAGGAAAGTCAAAACCAGAACATAACTCTCTCTCTCACGACTTTTCTGTGGATTCTTCATGAATCTACAGAAACTAGTTGAAAAGGAGAAAGAAAACATGCAGTGACAAAACCCATAACAAGCATCAAACACCTTTGATATAACAAACTGGTACAAAAGTTTAAACAAAGACTAGGAAAGATGACTATTGAACACAACCTCACACGGAAAACCATGTGCCATGACTTCTATAGAGCAGAGGCTGGATATCTGTAACTTGTCCAAAAATAATGAGTTTGAAGCAAAACAGTGCAGACTAGTCTTGGATTTTCTTTTGAGTCATCTTAGATCACATAAGCAGAATCTGTGTAACTATAGACAAAATTCTTGCTGTTATTCATCTCAATGGCAGTAAGACATCCAGCAATACTATGAACTGAATATTTGAGAAAATTTTCTTCTTAAAACTGCTATATCTGAGTAAATGAATCCTCTAACAAAGACAAAACTCATACTTGCTTTGATTGCCTACAGGTTAACACAAAAAGAAAGTTTAATCCTACTCAACATACAAGTTCATGTCAGAAGCTTTGGCATTTATCAGAGAGATTAAAAAAAACCCAAACAAACACCAAATTTTACAGATCTACTTGTACTGCAAATATTTTGACCTTGTCACTGAATAGGCCACCAAATCCCAGGTTCATCAATACAACCCCCTGAAGTCTCACATCCCATGACTTTGAAATCAGACAAATGCTGCTACCCCGCTTAGAACTTAGTAAAGCAGCAGTCATGAAAATAACCACCCTGAAAGAGAAAATCCATGAATGATCTCTCCAGAAGATGAAGAGAGAAAGATCTTGTTATGCAGCTGGATATGAAGTGCTGTCAATAGTAACTACATCTATGAATACCAGTAGCAAAGCTCTAACTCAGTACTGCCTTAAGCAGATACATGAGGAACAAGAAAACATCTTAAGGAGTTTATTTTCTCCCACCACACATTCAAACAGGGGCAGAGGAAGATCTCTGATAAATTAAGTCTTGCGATAATTATGAAGATTGGTCACTTGATGTAAAAACATGGTCAATTCCCCAACCCTGATGGAGCAACGCAGCTGCCAGTGGGGAAACAGAGATATAAGAAGCCATTTAAACAGGCAATGTGAGGCTTTCGCATGTTGCTCAAGATTTGCTTTAACCACAACACTCCTACTGGCATAAAAGCCCTGGACCAGCCATCCAGATGACCCCTCGCTTTCTACACACCTATGGAGAGTTATCTGTTTGCAAAAACCTTGCCTATGTCAAATAGGTTGAGGGAAAGTAGGGAGGGAGAGAGGGAGAGGAAGCAAGGAAAGCAATGGAATAAAATCAAGATCCCCACATATCTTATACGCTGAAGAAATGTCTTTTCTAAATTACTTGCAGACTTGTTTCCATTTTCATATTCTTTACTGGTGGTTTTTTTTGGAAGCTACAGAAAATGAGCATAAGAGACAAAAAAGTACTTCGCCCTGCAGGAATACAAAAATTGTAAAAGCACAGGCAGCACTACAGAGGAGCAGTGCCATTCACTCACAAAGAATTTTGTGCATGTAGATGGCTGATTAATTGCTGGCCTGCCTAGACGAAGCTGCAACGAGCCAGATACTGTCAGCATGCCATCTGTTACCATGGAAATGCACAATGTTCCTGTTTCTGACAAACCCTTGAATACTGGATAGATTGTGCCATATGTAAATAAGGCAAATTAGTTTTCCTATATCTTCCAGACAAGGTTAGACTAAAAGAAAATATATCTGTTTAAACATACTGTAACCTCCATGATGTGAACTGGGTAAACCTTCCTTTTTTTTCATAAAAGTCTCATTCAATTTGTTGTTAGAACAGAAACAGTGTGGACTAGCATTAAGAAGCATAAAATTAATTCCCCACCAGCAATGTTTACAAAAGAAGTACTTAAAAATATGCACATTCTGTATGCATACTACATTCACCACAATTGTTGTACTTTTATTTTCTTTTATTTATTTTTTCCCCTCTTTCTCCTCAATTGTGGCAATGTTATTGAAACAATATATAGAAATAAACAGGGAACTTTCTCATTTGTACTGTGAGATTTGGTGTAGTTTGGATCAAAAACCCCCAGCATTCTGGTTAAATAAGAGATACTACAGATTTTAAATATGGAAAAATTTATTTACTCACTTGAAGAGTATTACATTGGTAGCTGAGGCACATTAGCTTAGCTCCACTGAAGTCAGAAGAGCTGTATTTAGTTTGCATGGGCTAAGGATCTAGCACTAAGAGTTTAAGCCAGAGCTTAACCAGTTACTCCAAAAATTGTTTTATCATGCCCTGAAAAATAAGAGGAATATATTTAGCACTTAAGAATTTGATTAATTTCTTGATTTTACAAGTCTACATTAAACTAAAAGCAAAGAGTTTAAAATGATCAAGATGTGTGTTCACCACACATACTGAGAACCCAGCACATTGTATTTTGGGTGGCTGTGAGCATTAGATCATATTGTATCACTGGGGTAGATTCTCTTTGAGCACAACCACCTTACAAGGCACACCTAATGCAGTGTGGCTTTACACCAAGACATGTATTCCCAGAAGTATCAGGTTAGTGTAAGTATAATCCTGTGGAGTGTAAAGCTGATGGAATTAATTAATACCGTACATTCTCCCTCTTGCCAGTTAGCAGTGTAAAGGGAGTTGATAAAAAAGAGCATGCCCACAACATCCCCTCAGGATACTTATCCCCTGGGATATAGACTGGAGCCCTTCTGAACCATAAAATAAACGCAAGTTAAAGATGTTTTAAGGCAGTGGACAAGCACACAGCACCACATAATAATGAACTTTTTGAACAAACACACATGATTCCACAGAGTTTCACAGAACTTTAGAATCCCCACCTGTCCAGAACTTCTTCTACATCTACATTTACTAAATCAAAGTAGAGTCTACAAAATAGAAAAGGTTAACATAAAACATATTTTGTTACTTAACAAGCCTCATTTTTGCAGAATAAAATTAAGATTAATCACTCTGCACAACAGCATTCATGGGATCCATGCCAGTTGATTCTCTGTCATTGGCTTCTTCCCATCGCAGCATGTGCTGCAGTGCCTTGGAGTTCTGCCCTTCTCCTCAGCCCTGGGTGTTTTGAATGCAAGAATGTATAGGGGATGTAACACTCATCAACTTAAATGATGTTGCCTGCCCAAGTACAAGACTGAAATTAAGAATTTAAAGAAGGGAAAATTGATAGGAAGTGCAAACATGTAGAATCCATTTTGAAAAAGAAAACATAGTTAAGTAACTTTCATTCCTTCTTTGAATAGCTTCTAAGCAGTCCTACTTATGAAACAGTGTGAAAGCATTCCGTTATAGTTTCTCATCTAAGCAAGCTGACAATGGCATGCTATTTAATCAGCAAGCAGGGCACTGCTTTGCCAAATTGAGCAGCTGAATGATGTACTATGTGCTAGTGTTTTGTTAATGTGAGAGCAGAGTTCAAAACTTTGAGAAAATTCTATAAGAATGAATCTAGATCACACTATGTAAGTCACCTTTGCCCTGCGGTATATGACTTGATCCTGAAACAGAAGAGAAATACTAGTTTACGCTTCTCCTCTATATATAGTCCAACCAACTTCACTGCAACCTAATTATTATTTGCAAAACACACAAGGAAACACTCTGACTTTCAAAATTCTGATCTTATTTAAGTAATTAGGTAGCGTTTTACAGTACTTTTCCTATGAAAACTTGATTTGTTTAATGTGAAGCAAGTCTGGAAATCACAGCTAGAAAACTTATTTAGGTAAAAGTCAGTTATAAAAATCTGTACAGTTATTTAGCATTTAACTTTTGGGGATTCATCAAGCATAGGTTGCCAGAATTTGTCCCGATATGTTATATTTCTCCTGAATTAACAGATTTTTCTGGTTGATTGTATTGAATGAATTAAGTAAAAGGGCTGATATTTCTGCTGAGCCAGCAATGGACAGGCAGGTTGGGAGAGTAAAATAAGCATAGCTCTGATCAGCCAATTCTCACTCCTCATACTCAGGTCCTTTCCATATGAGCTCATTTAAAACCAAATTCAAGGAATGGACCTTATTACCCACCAACATCCCTAGTTGCAGGAGGTTTGGATCTCATCTCTGACTAAAGAAGAGGTCCTAATAAGACAAGGGCATTACATTTTAAAATAGTTTCTCAGTGAGGCTAAATAAGGCCATGAAACACCAGAAGCCCATTTTCTTTCTTGTGAGTATATTTTAGGTTCCCTTTAATAATGTCTGCTGGGATAAAGATTAATTCCTGTCAATAGCGCTCCTGGCTATCCCTTGCATATAAAGCACCCGATATACCTCCCTCATGCTGTTTGATTTGCAGCACTTTCTCTCTGACATTTGGTACCGAATATCTAAAGACAATCAACTCTTTTTACATGCAGATTTCACAGCATAACATGCTAGTATGAAGTGTCACCTCCTTTGACAAAACTACAGTAAAACTTTTAAGAGGAGATAAAATGAGATAAAGTCTCTGAAATGTTCTCAGAGATTGTCCCTTTGGAAGAACCAGAAAATGTTTTTGAACAGATTCAGAAATGCTGTTGATCCCACGGCACCACTGGAAGAGAAAGACAACCCGCACCAAAGCACGGGATGCTGCAATGCCACACCAGCACCTTTTGTTTTTTTTGTTTTGTTTTGCTTTTTTTTTTTTAACATGCCCATGTCTCCCTACTCTTGAGATAGGTAACCTGTGTCTGCAGAAGAGGTCAGTATGACAGTCAGTGGCATCCAAAGGAATCCAAGCAGCATTTGTAGGATTTAATGTGGACCCATGCAAAATTTTACCATGGCTTCTGTACAGTGTGGTGAAGAGTAAAAGAAATTATTTTAATTTCAATTTATCACTTCTTTTTTTGTCATCTCTTACTACTGCTCCCATGCACAATGCTGGCATAGTGAGATTACTTTTGTAGTCTTGTTACAGAGAGAACATGGGGAACACCAGGCAAGTTTTATTGCCAAAAGATAGGATAAATCAATAAAGTATTTGTTTTCAAGGACTCCAGTTTCCCCCAGCTGTTTACTCCAGGATGCATTTTCTATTCCATTTAACTTGTTTCTCAGTCATTGGTTACCCTTGTGACTCAAGGTGAGGGATTCCACTTCAGCAACTTCAACGTATTCACTTTTTCCAATTTTTTTTTTCAGTTCATGATTTCCAATATTCCCACATTTATCTGCAAGTTTTTGTGCTCTTCCTGACAATTTCCATAAATCCATGAACGTAATCTACCACATTTTTGTACCAGATCAAGACAACTAACATGAACACACAGAGAAATATATATATTCTTATTTCTGTACTGCTCTCTGGAAAGGACAGCAGTGAGCACGTGGCAAACTACTAGGACAAATCTGCTTGGCCAGAATATCTACCCAACAGAGTTAAGAGCTCTCTGTAATTCTTTGGTATAATCAGCTGAATGCAAGGGAAAGCAGAACTAGAAACTATGAACGTGCTCATGTGAGGAATTACACACAAGGCTATAAAGATCTATGTCTTCGACTTACCTTAACAATGCTTTTTGTTTTGTATCTGCTGCGTGATTATATCTAAAATCCTAAGAATGCTTAAAGGAAGTCTAAATGCTGATCCTCAGTAAGTCATCATTGTCATTTTAATGTTAATAGAGCAATGCCAATTCATATCTGCTGAGGATTTAACATTTTAACATACCAAGGGCAGATATAATGTCAAAAAAATCCAACATCTCCCCAAATATTTTCTAAGTTATTTTCAGTGATAGATTAACACACTAATAGAACTTTACAAGTCAGTCTCTTACATCCATTACTCTGTCTGAATGATTCCCCACTGAAGCATTGTCATACATTGCCACAAGACTGCATACACATGCTCTCTTACGAACGTATTGCAAGTTACTTTTTATTTTGTGATCTTTTGTTAAAGTATTCAGGCTTTTTAATAAGTAAAGTGTCTGACAGTACCTGTAAACGCCACTATTAACCAAACAGCTGTAAATATCCATAAATGCCACAAAATGTAGTTACCGCTGTTTCTATTTATTCAGGAAATTTTCATTTTAAGCCTCAGAAATAAATGTGTTCAATCAATGTTAGGGGTCCAACAGAGAGGAAAAAAAAGCAAGAAAACATCAAGGAACAGGTTTAAATCCATCTTTCTGTCTTTCTGGCTGGAACAGTAAATAATATTACCTCTAGCAACAGAGTGACATACAACTCTATCAATTTACGTCAGGTAGGATCTAAAACCATCTCCTAGAATCTAATAAAACTATTTTTACATCATCTGAAAATGAGAAGCAGGAAAAATTGATATCATCTAAGTGAATTAAACAGCTATCACCTTAGAAAGCACTTTACCTTTAGCTAACAGTACTTTACCATTGACAGTGTTATCTATACACTGTTCTTGATAATGGTCATAGGGAGCCCTGATACATCAAGGTGTATAGCTGATTAAATGTACCATATTCACCTGGTCAGTCAAGTAAAACAATACTGATTATGGAATAAACTTTGCATCAGGACTCCCAATTTTGTCCCAGCTCAGTTACCAACCTCCAGTATGATTTTGGCAAAACACCTCCTCTGTTCTCCCATTCTTTTATTTGACTGACTACTGAGAGTATAAATTCTTCAGAGGTGGGGGCATGTCTTCTGTTTTTCGTACAATAGATAGTACAATCAGGCTCCAGTCACAGTTTAGACATCAGTACTTCTGTAACAATGATAGCTAGAGACCACAATTTCTGCAGGTCTTTCTGGACTTTTAGTCCTGCCAGCATCTCTCTGTAGTTTGTAAGATTAGCTGAAGTTCTGCTCTCGTTTTCACAGAATCATAGAACAGTTTGGGTTGGAAGGGACTTTAAAGTTCATCTTGTTCCACATCCCTGCCACAGGCAGAGACACCCTCCACTAGATCAGGTTGCCCAAAGTCTCACCCAACCTGGCCTTGAACACTTCCGGGGTGGGTCCTCCACAGCTTCTCTGGGCAACCTGTGCCAGGGCCTCACAACCCATATCGTACAGAATTTTTTCTTAATATCCAATCTAAATCTTCCTTCCTTCAGCTTTATGCCATTATCCCCTGTCCTATCACTCCCTGCCCTTCTAAACAGTCCCTCTCCACCTTTCCTGTAGGTCTCTTTAGATACTGGAAGGCCAGTATAACGTCTCCCTGGAGCCTTCTCTTCAGGCTGAACAACCCCAACTCTCTCAGCCTGTCTTCACAGGAGAAGTGCTCCAGCACTCTGACCATCTGGCCTCCTCTGGACTTGCTCCAACCGCTCCATGTCCTTTTTATGTTGGGAACCCCAGAGCTGGATGCAGTACTCCAGATGGGGTCTGATGAGAGTGAAGTAGAGGAGGAGAATCACCTCCCATGACCTGCTGGTCACACTTTTGATGCATCCCAGGACACAGTTGGCTTTCTGGGCTGCAAGAGCAACATTGCTGAGTCACGTTGAGCTTCTCTGCACCCCCCAAGTCCTTCTCCTCAGGACTGCTCTCAATCCATTCTCTGCCCAGCCTCTATTTGTGCTTGGGATTGCCCCGACCCAGGTACAGGACCTTGCACTTGGCCTTATTGAACTTCTTTAGATTCACATGGGCCCAATAGCTTGGTAAGCTTCTTACTTCTCCCTTTCCCCGCCCGCAACAGCTTCATTGTTTTCCTGGTATCAAGACTGAATTCTAATATATTGGCAGGGAGATTTAAGATTAGAAGTGAACTCAAACTGATCAGCTGCCAACCACTTAGATTTATCAATAGCCACGAACTCTCAGGATGACTGCTTGTTGCAATGAACAGGGAGCATATATATCATCTATTTAAATTCAGAATTTTAAAGAGGTATACATGTTCTGCATTCATTCTTTTCTACTTCACTTTTTGGGTTATTAGCATGGGATAAAACATAACAGGTAAAACCTGAAATATATATAGAAGAGTTAGAAGAATTAAAAGCAGTTCACTTTGAAAATATGAAAACAAAAATATGCAACAGAAATTAAAGCATGGTTCCCCAAATGCTTAAGTGTCGCATAAAGATTTTTTTCTTCTAAATTACAGGATTCCTTGAAGTCTTTATACACTCCCATCACACCTGCCCACGATGACAGTAGTGTCACCTATATCTTGAAATTCTCAAATTTCACAGCAAATATGCAGCTAAAACGCCCAAATGACACATCCTCCATCCCACATAGCTAAGAAGTAAGAGTAAATAATTTCAAAATTTGGGAGCTATTAACCCAAAGATATCTATTTACTTTCCTTAATCCCTTAACTTTCAGGGAAAAGAAACATTAGTAAATCTTGCAAATTTTTCAGGTTCTTTATATTTGTTGTGTGTTTGATGAATCTCGCTCAGTGTCTGTGATTCCTATTGTATGCTAGTATATAACCATTATTTTAATGAGCTTTATGCTGGAAAATTGACTATGATATCTATTAGCCAGCTATATCTTCAGCTCAGATAAAAAATTGATGTGATGATCAATTGTTGGATAGCAAAATCTATGGCGATGGTTTGCTAACCGATTAGACAACATGAAAATTAGTTCTATATTCACTAGATATTCAACAAATAGCCCTTGAAGTTTAGAAAGAACACGGTTTTCTGTTAAAATTTGTTTTTAGGACAGAAGAATAATTACAAACCTCTTTTTTTCAGCCAATAAGCACCCAGAATAAGTGCAGTCTAGTGCCCTAAACCAATAACCACATTGGTTATGCACATAATTCTGAGCAGAAATGATGCAAATGTTGATGCTTTCTTGGAAATTCTCCAGGTTATTAGTGTTCCTATATGGGAGCAGTACATACGAAAGAATATGAGACCCTGTTATTTATTATTTTCAGTGCAACTAATTTGTTTGCTTTTATCATAAATTATTTCAATGGACTATAGGCATAATATTGAGACTAAAGTTCTGAGATGCAGTGAAGAGCAGTACAAGAGACAAGACGGCCACACTTGATTATTAACAAATACAACTATTCAGAATTCTATAGCTACCATTGACTCTCACCACAAGTGTTTTGTTTAGTTCTGCCCAGGAGACAAGTTCCCATTTTACAGATGAGATGAATGAATGATAAGCAGGCATATTTCCTTCTATGCGCGCTGTTATGCACGGAAAAACCACCTCTTCTCTTTATTGAAATGAATATGCAAGATGATCTTAAAAATTTCCCCATCACCTGAGATTCTCAGCGTGTAGTGAATTTTGCCTATTTTCCCATCATCTTCTATTTACTCATTTAGATATCTGCAAGTGCAAGAAAGATGCCATCATAATTGTTGCCAAGTAGTGGTTCTCATTCAGTAGTATTCTGCAGCTACTCCACAAGGATGCAAGCGACTCGCTGTGGAGGCTGCATCTCTGTGTGCTGCACCATATGACAGTAACAGAAGTTTAGTTACAGAACTTCCCTGTGCTTACACTACACCCAACAGTGGTATAACTATGATGGACAGGTTGAAATCTACTTTATGTCAATATAAAGCAAAGAAACAGGGCTCGAAACTGTAAATACAAATTACAAGGGCGATGGCGTTACTGATCAGTAATGAGAATTGGTCACTGGGTTTCTAGGTAACAGGTCAATGTTGTCTTCAACACAGCATAACCAGACCTTCCCCTCAATACATCCTGATGTGAAAGTCAGAGAAGAAAAGTCTGCAACTCTTTCCAGTGTCTTGATAAGACCCAATAAAAGTTACAATCCAGAACACAGAGGAACTTCTGAATATGCCTACTGTTGCTTATCCAAAACATTTACAGAATCCCCCATCATTAGTTCTAACGTGAACGAATGTTAACGCATCCCAACCATGCTAACTAGCTTCAGCTACAATATATTATTATTGCTTTGATTTTACCACAAATATCCATTTAATATGGTTCACTGGATTCATGATGTACAATTTCCTTGAAACTAGCTCTTTCTGATCTCCAAAGCAATTGGGACTGTGCATCATAACTCAGCTGCTCCACTCCAACCAACCACTGAAAGAGAGGTGGGCAGGGGCCGGCTGGCTGCAGTAGGGATATTGTGGCCAGGGGCCACAAAGAATCCACAGCATGGAAGATACATGCTGGAAAAAACGAAGGACTCTGCAAAATGTAAACTGAACTATGTCCTTCTACACAGCTTCACTGACAAATCCACCAGCTGATGCATGCAAATAGTTCCATAAGGCACAGTTAAACTCTCAAATTTCCCTTTTTCCACCTCATTAGTAGACGAATACTGAAGACTATGTCACATACCTCACTACTGCCCTCTACTGAAGGAAACCAGTGAACTTAATTGCATTACAACTTCATTTTGCTATCCCTTTCATCATACTCTTGGATATCACCTAAGGCAGTCAGAAAACTGCTTCCTAACCTGCCTGCAGTCTGCCTGTTCCAGCTACCAAAGACCATATCATGGTCTCCTGCACTGAAATTCGATGTTGCTACACAAAAGGAAATTTCATTCTGCCCCATCAGTTTGGATCATCATTTTCCCTTTCAGGTTAGAACTTTTTCCTGTTGATTCCAGCAGAGCCAACTTTCTGGCTTTGTCTCAAAATATTTAGATTCAGATTCCAAATAAGTAACCAAATACTCTGTACAATGA
Source organism: Psophia crepitans (assembly GCA_013399095.1). NCBI lineage: Eukaryota > Metazoa > Chordata > Aves > Gruiformes > Psophiidae > Psophia > Psophia crepitans. The sequence goes on along the minus strand of VWZZ01007835.1, from coordinate 197,090 downwards.
TCTGTACCATCTGTGGGGTAGATAAAGCAAAAGACAGAACAGCACTCACACTTTTTTAACTCATGAAAACTTTTGAAACTGGGTAAATCACTAGCTTGAAAAGGGTTTATAATCCACAAAAGAAATAAAATTAAATTACCTATCCTTTTTTAAATGTATTACTCAATTATTTGTGCTTCTACGGAAGTAGACTTAGTTTTGGACAAAAACACCCTCTGGCATTTATTTCACACCTGTAAATAGATGGGGTTTAATTTCTATTTTAAAATGGAATAAAATTAAAATTTATCCTACAAAAAAGATGTTTTGTTTAAGAATACATACCTCAGGTCTACATGGGATTCTTATTCATAAAACTGCCTCCTTAGGTCAAAGATCAAAAATTAGTGAGGGTCCACAACATGCAGAGCTTTAAAAAATGTCACATTCTTTCATTTTCAGCATAAGAAATGGGCAACTTGTTCAGGGCAAATACTTGTTTGAACTGAGGATTTTATTATTAATCTCTGAAGACTGCTGAATTTGGGGTCACAGTAAGGGTTGATTAGGTACAAGGTGCACAAAGCTCTCCTCTGTCAATGCTATTGAAAGAAGCAAGTAATTTAGATTCAGAATTGGTCTTGGATTGAAGCTCACTCCATTACCGACCATTTTCAATTTCAGCTATACAATAAACATCAAGCTCAGCAAGGAAATTAGTACATTTGGTAATGTATTGGGAGAGATGGGTGGGTCTTTGACAAGATGACACTTATCACCAAAGCTTCAGTTAATGAAACCCTTGAGTGGTTTCTGCGTTTGACATATTTTGACATTTTTTGAAATCACATCCAGCGGGTTTTTTTACCCCACAATGTTCTTCTTTACGAGAAAAAAATCCATCTATCTTTAAAATGAGTACTGAAGTACTGCAATATTATTGGAAAAAATTAAAGAGATGCTGACTGCATTGAAGGCAGGGGGAAAAGAATCTGACTTTCTTTAAATGCAGAAAATACAGCAGAATGCATAGCATTTAAATTGAGGAGATGCCAATGCTAAAGCATTTTCAGAAGAGAGCTTAGATTTCAACAGGCACGTTTGTCATTAGTCTATTTGCTCTGAAAATACCATAAACTATAACAGGACATCTGTCATTAGCGTGTCTGCAGGAAATGTTTAGACTTCAGCTGTTCACCGTTGTTTTTAACTTATCCACACAAAAATTACCATAAAGCACTATAGAAGGTTTATCATTAATGAGATTAAATATTAGTTTCTATTATAACTTGAACCAGTGAAACAAGTTTTCCTGGCTTACTTTCATAACAGAATTGGTTTATTTTTGTTTAGCATCCTGTTCTTAATTTTTATTTAAGTTTGAAAAAATGAGAGCAAATGAGAAGATAACTATGAACCTTGAGGAAACCTGCTGTACAAAAGACACAAAAATATGTGCAAAAATGAAAGAAAATTGGGAGACAGAAAGGGAGAATGAACAATTGCTGGCCTAAAAGTAGCTCTTTCTAGCTGATGACCCAAAAACACCACAAAAGCTCTCAGATCACTTTAAATGCTGCTTTATAGCAATGTGGCACCTACAATGTAGGTCTAGAATTAAAAAGGGTCAGAAGAGACAGAAGACTTGGAGATCACTAATTCTGAGCGGTTTGATATTTACTCTTTAGCTTTCCTGAAAGCCGAGGGAAATTATTATGGATTCATATATTTCAATCTCACACAGCTCTATTATTGTTCATTTTTTCATTCAGAGCTGAGAGAACAATTAAAACAAAAAATACAAAGCAATCTAAACAGGGACATTCCTGAACTCTACTAGACCTACAAGGCAACACTTACAGCTCCAGTTCCTAGCCGGGTGGTCCCTCCCAAAGACTTTTTTCAACACAAGTGGGAGGTCACCTTGAAGATTTCAGGGACAGGGATTGTATTGTACAGGATACACACTCCTGAAGAGTTGCATTGTGTTGCAATGCAATTTTTATTTAAAACCTTGCCCTCCCATGACTCTGCTCTAAGCATTTCCCTTGCCTCCCTCAGTCAAAGTTTAAGGTGGCAGAGCAAGTACCATGTGTATTTCTGCCCTCTTGAAACCCTAAGGCGGGGATAATAGAAGATGGTATCTTCTGAACCAAAGAAATCCTGTATCACAAAAGAGTTAATGATTATTTCTCTAGCTTTAGAGGATTTGTTTTGCTTTGTTTTGTTTAAACTGGGACCGTTTCCCACAATACTATGACCAAAATCTGCCATATCCTACTGAGCTGTTGGATCCTTCTGACCTTCTTTCAGCTTACACTTCAAGATGAGTTCCAGCTACTCAGGCTGCAAAAATATCAATATCATTATTATTTAAGTCTCAGTAGCACCCAAAAGATACACTACAGTGCTTGGAGTAGTGCAATAGACCAGATACTTCTAGGATTCCAAAAGGTTCCCTTAGAAGTAGATCATTAGCTCTAACCTACACAGATTAAAATTAGGGATGCCCAAAAAGCCAGGAGGAATCCTAATGATAATTTAAGTAGTCCCAGGTCCACATTTCAGAGCTGGACATGTTTAGATATAGATTCTCTAATTTGACCTGCTAGTTTAATGCAATAGAGAAAAGGAGGAAAGAGTTAGACACCACATGGTTGGGGTGTTTTGTCTCATTTATGTTCAAATAATCAGGGAAAAAAAAGAACCCACAATTCTAGTGAGTACTTGGAAAAACTGGAACAGAATAAACAGTTCACACATCCTGTAATCTCAAAGCAAGAGTGTTTGAATCCATGCATTTTATTTTAGAAAGTTTTAAAAATCAGATTTAATCTTTCAAATCATTGGAAATGATCCCAGTAAACAGAAGTGTTTAACTACCGTACCACACAATGTGATGTGTAATTATTTCCTGACAGTATTTACCAGAAATCTGGGTAGTTTTCATACTTCTGACTGGTACAAAACATTTAGCCTGTTCTGGTAATAAAGATACCTGTCAGTATATAACAGATAGGAACCCACATACTGAATAATCTTGTTCAGTCAAGCAAGTTTTCATAGTTGGAAAATTCTTGTATGGCCTCAGTTCTAAATGCTTTTTGATCCTGCTAAGGCCTCATGTGTACTGCAGTGACTATATCAGAAATAAGATCAAACTAAGCAAGTTAATGCCCTGCTTTGTTATATTTTCCTCCTAATATCAAGCAAAGTTTCAAAATTTTATTCAGTTAGTACTCAGTCTTAAGTCAAAAAGATCTTTCATTATCATTGCTCAAGTAATGGGTAGTTTGGTTTGGATAGGGTACATGACACACAGATTCACTGGAATCAAACTGGTAACATGCTACCTTCTTTTCTCCGTACATTTGGCAGGCACTAGACTGGCTGAGCCTATTCTCACTTTTTCCTGACTTACAAAACCAGACCTGGTTGACTGGAGCTCCCAAACTCTAGGAATACCCTCTTGTCCTTCTGCTGCAGAAAGCAGTTAAATATTTAAGGCACTTTTCTGCACCTTCATTTCCTCCTTTCTTTTACAAAGGCCCATTTCTTCAGCATATCTTCATCTGTGGTACATTTCTGACAGATCATCTCAAGCCATGCAACCGATTTCTATGCAAGGGGGATTTCTTTTTGGATTCCCTCATACCAGTGGTGGCCTCTCTGCCAGAGGCCAGCCTTTCACCTTACTGAGTAACTAATTACGCATCCAGCACAGGTTCTTCCCTCATTGTCTTTCACAACTGTCTATGAACTACTCTCTTATTCTGCCTCTCTCTGAACCCATCTTTTTCCACCACTGAAGAACATGCAACTGTAAACAGTACTGATGATTTTCTTCATGCTTCTAGAAAAAAAGGGCAATTTTAATTTAAAAAAAACTTAAAAAAAACCCCCAAGCTGACAGCTTTTTAACAGTTTTTCTAGAAAGAGGAAGGCTGATATTTCCTGCAATATATTTCATTTTGCTGAGATTCCAATTTTCTGTTGGGGGAGGGCAAAGGAAAAAAAAAAAAGGAAAAAAAAACAGGAAAAAAATCAACCAGCCATTGTCACATATTAATAACCTACAATAATCATCTGTACTTCTCCCACTCTTTTCTACATGACTTTTTACAAAAGCTGCAGAAATAAAGTTCACTAGTGTACTTCATTTTTTTTTTTTCAGTTTAAAGCAGGTAGCCTGCTTAAGTCCCAGGCCAAACACCCGCTCTTTGTTCCTTTTGACTTGTCGGACCCAGATTAACAAGTCTGTGACCCATGAAACAAGGTTGCATGAGTGCAGATAGGGGAAACCAATTGCAACCTCCTCTTTCAGTCCCCAGAGAAAAGGGGATAATATGGAAGACAGCCAAAGGTCTACTGAGCAACAAAGTGGTTAAAGAAAATTTCCAGCAAAATTTTTATGTTCCTTTCCTTTGTTATCTGCTAGAAGCAGGCAAAGAAGCAAACCTTGTTATTACAAAGCACCATCAGTTAAATACAAATTTACAAAGGTGTCTATAAACAATAAGACCCATAAAAAGTGTTTGGGCAAAATGTTCTGTTAACTTAGGTTCTGATCACCAACAGGAAAAAATTACTATGGTACTTGATTTTATGATTAGGTGGGTTTTTTTTTCCCCATTATTTCCCTTCAGGCTTGTAAGAGAGCAGTAGCATAAAAGGTCCAGGTGAAACATGGGTTCTCTGTGGTTATCCAGAAAGCCAGAAAAGGATGGGAGCCAGCAAGAGAAAATGGAAAGAATCATGAAGAGCACAGAAACGTTCAAGAAGAGCCTCCTGTAGGTCCCTCCAACCTCCCACACAACAGACACAGTAATCTGAAGTACTCCATCCATCCAGCTACTGACAATTATCAAAGCTTTAAGACAACTCACAGTATGACATCTGACAGTACATGATAATAATTGACAATATGACAATTTTCCAAAGGTTTATAAGCAAGTAGATTTCCTTTTAATATTTACATATGTTTTTGATGGATTTTGTACCTTTTCAAAAAAAGCATTACACTCTTTCCAATCATCAGTTGACATTATCTATCCCTGTTCACCTGAATGCCTCTACAGTACCATCAAAAGCACTGAAACATTGAAAGTCACAAGGTTATGAATGATGCATTATAAATGTCTTCCATGAATCAATATAAAAACTATATGAAACCCAAATCACGATTCATCAGCATCCACACAGGTTATCTATAGCATGTGTAAAATTCTAAACAGAATATTTGAGCTAACTGAAAGGATAAGATCTTCTACATATATATTCATATTTTGTTATGACAGTGAAAAAAATGAAAATTTTCATCTACTCTGAAATCTTGGTCTTAAAAACAACTCAGCAAAGAATAATGAGCAGATGACTCTTTTGAAAGACAGTGTCCTTAGTTCAACTGCATAGACTTAGTGTCCACTGAATTTCATAGTACTCAGAGGTCTACTATACAAGCTTTTCTCAGAAATAAGTTCAAGGTTGCCTTTTTCTCCCTACTTTAAACCATTCTTCTAACTCCAACTGGTATCTCTAATATCTCTTAATGCCTCCCCTTTGACACCTCCCCAAATGCATCATTTTTCTCAATCACTCTAATGAAAGACTTCTGACACCCTCATTCTCTCTCTGCTCATGATTCTACTCTAACTGTAAGTTCTTCAGGTCAGGGTCTGTCTTTTTCTTCTGTATTTGTACCTTATGTTGTAATAAAAAGGGTCTGGACCAATAGCTAGAGCTTCAGACACCAATATAATAACAATACTAATAATTTTTATAACAGGTTTCAGATACTGAAGTTTTAGCTTTTAGTAGCCATTGTAAGCTTTCTGATCATTCTTACATTTCTTAAAACTGTCCCAAGAACTAACGTATTTAGAGCAATTACAGCCTAACAGAATGTGTTAACTAAAGCTGGGCCTTGCATTTTCACATGGGTTAGAAAGTGAAGATTACCTTAATTGCTCTGGTAGTTAGTGTATATGTTTTATAGGTATGTCTGATGACATGAAAATTAGGGTGAAAAGATTAGAGAGGGAAACAAAGACAGAAATATAGGCAGTCACTTTGTTGTTTATAGAAATTGCTAACTTGTACTCCTGGAGTAATATGCCTGAATTCAAAACTAAAAAAGGACAGTGATGGTATTCAAAGGTTTAAGAAATAAGATGCAAGGAGAAGGGCTAAAAGAAGTTAATTTCCATGGGCCACATAAAAGAAATAAAGAGGACATTGTGTTAAACAAAATACATATAAAGCATCACTTAAATGGAAGATTGCTTTCACCAGTCATTTCAGATTCCAAACTTATAACAGTCTGTAAGTAAGAAAGGAAATGTTTCAGACGTAAAAATTCCCTTAGTTAAGGGAACTATTTTCATAAATTCCTAATGAAAAAAGTATTGTGTGGAATTTCTGCACATAGGACCATATCAAGAAGAGATACTTCTCCACCTAAAATAACCCCCAGCAGGCATTTCTCTAGTCATCAATATGTATGAGCTGATTTTCAGTAATCAGAAAAGTCAGGAAGAAACATGGTGTGGCAAATCCATCCTAGACTGAGCATCCAACAGGATAAATGATCCTACTTAACTGATCAGAACTAAGTGAAAAAGCAAGTACAGAACACATTATGAATCAGAAGACACTAAAACCAACTAGGCAAATGTTTACTCAGCATTTTAAGTCCAGCTGCCAGCTTGATCTCAAAGACAAGTGAGACTGCATCCTGCATTCAATGAAAACAGTGTCATCATTCACATACTTATTTCATGTAGCCTTGCACAAGTAGAGAATATATGGTTATGATCAGCAAGTGCCAAATTAACCTCTCCTCAATAACAATAAGTTTGCTTCATGTTTAGATTTTGCCTTTACCATATAAAGTTTTAAAACAGAACTGTTTAAGATTACTCCCCTCAAAAAATTCTTGTTTGAAGCTATATACTTCCACATTTTCTGAAACTTTTCTTTACCTGTTCAGAACACTAATGTCAAGATTTTAACATAATCCCTTTCTTTCCACTGAATTCTGCATACTCACAACTTTAAGGTATGCACATATACTCAGTTTCAACAAATAATTCAGATTTCCTTAGGCAACCTTAGGTTATTGTATGACCTAGGAAAGGTGTAATTAAAAAAAAAAAGTAGCTTCAAATGTCAGCATCCATGATGGAAACAAGTTGATAAAAAATGCAAAAAAAATTATTTTAAGATCCTGGAACAGAGCCCCATATACAGCTCTGAAAATTTTCAAAACATTGTTTTTCTATTTTCTAACTAGCTGAACTGTTAAACAGCACATTGAATCCAAAACTGTGTGCATACATCACTGACTTATCCTTGCTGTTGGAATCTCATCCTTCACAGTTTGTAGCTTTTTATTAAAGTTAACAATATAACCATTATACATGGGTTGTTTGCTTTTAGTAGAAAGAAAAACGTGCCTGTGTTTAATTAGGTTTGACTGTAAATGGTTGCAACTAGACTGTGAAGTGCTCATCGTAGAGAACGTGATGTAGGAACATGGCAGTCCCACTTTTGCTGCTGTTATTGTTTGTCTAGAGACACCTTTCCGCAAGACTAAATCCAACATGACAGGGTGTCTGTCTGCACTGTGACATCTGTATCACTGCAATAGGAAAAAATCCCCAGAAATTCATTTTTAAATGAAAGCTTAAGACATGTACAATGGCATAAACTAAGGAATATAGACATATTTAAAAAAAAAAAAAAAGTTGGTCTCCCTTTTATGCCTGTTTCTGTAGGACATGCTATAACTGTATTCAGAATTTTTTTCATTAATTCAATAATTTTCATCTACTCTACATTACTCGCATCAGGAGCTGGACAAATAATTTCCTCTCCAGCTTTTTGGAAACCTTTTTTTCCCAACTGTTTTTACATTACCATGAAAATAAAATGTTAATATTTTATCATATATCATACATTTTTCTTTAATTTTGACATTCTTAAAATGTATTAAATCAAATTTAAGAGGTAATGTAGTAATTTCAAAGTAAAAAATAAAAGTATCTTAATACATATTTTTAAAGGTTTGTTTTTCTTTTTTAATAAACAAATAACTCAGTGAAATAGATGAATCTGCTAAAATATTTAAGTGTCATTGGATCTGTGCTCCCCCCAATTTTTAAGGGAAAAAAACAACCTACAATCTATCAGTTTGGTACTTCTCTTTCCAGGGCAGCATCTAACTATATTTCTTACTTCAATGCTATACTGCTACAGTAAACAACTAGAAAAGGTTCATAGTTTGAAGGAAAAACAGAGATAATAAATTTTCTTTAGTAATGTTCCTATTCCATCCTGAAGTCTTCTGATACCCTTTGCCATTGTTAAGTGTTCACTCTGGTCCTGTAACTATTAGCTTGCTATGGCAACATGAGTGACAGGTATGAAAAGTATGAAAGAGAAAGTAGTCAGTTTAGGTATAGTTCATTAATTTGACATAAATAATTTTTTTCTTAAAAGTTATGATTGTGAAACGGTAAGTGATAAAACTGAAGGATACATGGACCAAAAAGCATGCCTCAAAACAAGAAAGGATTTTGAATTCCACATGAGGAGAAATTTGTTTTATCTTTCAGAGTGCTTCATAAAGCTCTACAAAAATCTTAGGATATGGAAAACAACCACTCTTCAAAACAAACTTTCACATGGATTTTTTTGCCCCAGTTAAGCCGAGGTGTTCATTTATATCTGATTGTGCCCCTGCTTCAGTCTCTTCCTTTATAACCCAGGCAAAGCCAACTCTGAGTACTGTATTTCCCTCCAGACTGTGAAGATTTAAGAAGTATTTGGTGTTCACTGCCTCCATCTACAAAATGGCTTTCAAATAAACCCTAAAACATCATAGAATGAGAGCAGAAACTAGTTGAGCAGAATTTCTCAAATTTTTAAAGCTTTGCAAGCTTAAAGCAGATGAAAGCAAGGTGTTATAATGGAAACTTGCAAAATCTAAATTCTTAACTACATTTATAGGGTTCATTATAGTTAATAGTCAGTTTTATTCCATTGTTCCACTAAACAATGGAATAACCTTCCATGAAAGGTACAGGAGATCAATAGCAGTAAAAGTATTCGAGACAGGAGCAGAAATTAGTAGGAAATTTCTTCAACTGAATTAGATAATTTGACTAATACCTGAAAGATATGGAGATTGATTTAACAATCAGCTATAGTCTGTGAGCGTTACTCCCTAATATCCTCAGTGAATTAGAAACAGACCGGTGGGAATAAAACTACCTATATATTTGAGATTTACCCATTTCCTTAAATTGATATTTTTTTTTCTTTTGCCTTCATATATTTTAAGAGGTATTACCTATTGAAAAAAATATTATGCTTATCTAGTTTAGATATACTTCAGTTCTCACTTTGAAATAAAGTTAGGAAATATAAACAATAATACACCTGAAGAATTACATTGTAGTTGTAAATATACACTCCTATCCCGATGTTGATAAATCACTGATAATGGCCTTAAAAATGTCTCCTACCAATGAAGGGATACGTCTATAATAAATCAACATAACTTATAAACTGACATTTTTTTGCTTTTATATATGAATATACATTTTTTATTTGAAATTTCAATTTTTAAGACTTGCTCAGTTGTTCTTTAATCAGTGGTATAACAAATTAGGAGGAACAAATTATTAGAATTTCTAATTCCATTTATTATTAAAAAATTTACAACTCTTTAGAATTTAACATAAGAAATAAATCAATGAAAGAAGGATTCATGATTAAAATATATTTAAAAGTCCTAGTTATTATTTCTGGTTTTGAAGTGGACCATGCATAACTATGTTTATAAAAAAAAATTAAAAATCTAGAATATTTAGTTTTTGGGGAAGGATTTTTATGAAATTGATATATTTTAATAGTGTAAATAAAATGGCTCTATCCAAAAAAGTGAATAAATTTACACTCATATCTGTTTTCACATCATAAATTTGCAAACATGGAACAGAAAAAAATCTATTATTTTAAAAGGTAGTATTTAATCTTTGAATAGCTGTGTTAGAGACAGTACATAAATTGTAACCTATGCCTAAATACACCTTTTATTTTTTGCATTTCTAGACTTCTGGATTCTTTTAATTACAAATAATTTAATTTTTATATTAAAATATTACAGAAAAATTATGCCTATGCAACCAGAATTACTAAGTATATGTGTCTATGTTATATGTAATGTATAAATAAACAAAACAGTATTTCGAACAGGTGGACCTTTAAAAAATATTCCTAATTATTCTTATACTGTTAAAATTATTTCAATTTTGCATCTCAGCAGATACACATTTGTACACCAGAAACAGGTGTTCATCAAAAGGAGATGATAAAGAGATACTGCAGTCTAGGCTTGGAACCTCGCCTGCATGGTGCGATGACAGATAAATTAGAAAAAAACCCTGCTAAACATCTCTCTACACTTCAGAAAGAGATTACACCTTTTTAAAAAAGCAAAACACGCAGTTCAATTACTTATTGTCTTGGCATGCGGTTGTGATGAAAGAAGGAGTCTTAAACATCAATAGAGCTAAACTAACTTCCCAGATGGGCTTCAGAAGAGGGAAACCTTCTACAATCCACCTGCACATAAAGCAACTTTTGTCTATCTGAAATAAAATAAATGTTTCTCCACCCATCCATTCAAATCATCCCTTTCTCTTAAATGGCTATTTGATACGCACCTCCTTTTATTTTTACCTACCAAAACCAAAAAGGAAAATCTTGTAGAAATAAAATTTATTGTCAGTGGGATTACTTCAATGAGTCTATCTCATTGCGCCATTTGTTTAGCATCTAAGCCTCAGTGTACTATTCAGTGTAAATGTATTTTTCATTTAACGTAAAAGAACAAAAATGTATCACTGAAAATAATAACAAATGCAAGAAGCAGTGTGGTGGACCGATCAAGTACCTATATACACGTTTGTGCTCAGGGCCCTGAAGAATCCCACTTACTGTTCTAAGTAAAGTAGTTATTAGTGTATTCAACAGGTGTAACGTGAGATATGGCATACATGGGTATATGTACCAAAGTGAAATGGGTGTACGTCTGTGCGTGTGGAATCAAAATGAAAAGAAATTACCAAAAGCTGTGAAAGCTTTGTAGTTACTAATTCATACCTACGTTACCAAGAAACATGCTAAGGTTATGGTAGACATGATATGAGAGATGGGAAACAAACTCTCTGGCTATTGTCCTACAGTCTGAATTTATTCATCTGTTGTTATCTGAATATTCTGTATTTATTTGAATATGGAAAATTTTGGACATTGTTCAGATCATGATTTTATAGCTCTCAATGGGAGAACATGGAATGGCAGGAAAATTATCTTATGGAAAGAGCCAGGAAGAGTGTGATACTTCTGTTTAAATGAATGTTTCTTTGTAGAACTCTGAGGTTCAATACAGAAGACCCGGAGTGGAGTTCAATATATGCACTAGTATGTTGCAATTGCAAGATGACCTTGTATGATATTACCCTTAGAAGTTTCCAGCAACAAGGAAAGAAGAAGAAAAAAGAAAAAAAAAAAGAAACCTACCGAAGGCAATGCTGAAAATTAAAGAAAATGTCTCTCAATTTGTCATTGGTCACTTGTTATATGATCCCTTATGCATTGTCAGAACTGGTCACTAGAAATCAAATCATTTGAAGCAGGTTAAGTGAACTTACAGGCACAGGTTAGATTAAATCACCTCACTTTCGCATGCAGAAACTTTATTACTGTTGTTGATATATCAGAAAGAAACCAGCTTGAATCTTAGATTCTATGCTAGGATATCCTGAAATCGGTGAACATGGAAACTATCGAGGTGTAGAAAGAAGAATAACTGCTTTCTGCTGTATGCGTAGTAATTTTAATCAAAAACCAAACCAAAACAAAAAACCCCAAACCAAACCCCAAAAAACCCTCTAAGGTAGGTACCAGGAATGTTTTACTCTCTAGTTTTGAGCTTATCTCCATTAGCTGCAGCTCCACGTTAAAGAGGAGGCCAGCAATAATCAATAGGATTCAACCCTCAAGCACCAGACAAGATGCCAACACAGCCCTCAGATGGGCAAAATTTGGATGCCCTTGATTTAAGCTCTCTAAGCCTCTACAGTTCCAGTTCAGGAGATTAATATAATTCCCATAGCACAGACTTCTCAGAAAATATTTTTTTGTTTGATACTCACTGTATTATTAACAGAACTACACAAATCCCAACCATCTTGGTTCTCACTGTTTCAGAGAATGAAACACACTTTTATACAATTCTCACCAAGCAGAGCCAGAGTGATGTCAACAACATATTCCTGCTTAATAACTAAACTTTTAAAGTGGTGGCATTTCACAGGTAGTATGTTTGTGTTCACCTTCACTCAGAGAAGATGCAGCTTTCTCTCTGCACCATCAGTTTAAATGGGAATGTGAAACTTCTTCCCTATTCATCTGCTGCTCAGGACAGTCTGATTAGTTGTCCTTTAATGGTACAGACAGACATGTGTTACACCCCTGCTTGTCCAGCTCCTTTCTTCTTCCATTCTAGTACTGATATAAATATCTTTCTTAAGTAGCATTCCTGTGAGTTTACAGCTTTTCATACCAGCATCGAAAGCCGTTAGAGGCTAAGTTAGTTTATTAATTCACATGGCAGCAATGCACATTGGCAGCCAAAGTGAACTCTACTGGTAATCAGACAAGAAACAGGTATTGTCCCTATACTAACAAGGCTGTTGGGCTGACAATCCACACTGCCTCTGCTTGGTGGCCAGTTTTGTTTCTAACCACTGATCCCAGTCTACAAATAAGCTGGCCCTTGTACAGCATCAAGTACATATAAAAAAAATAAATTACAAAACTCCTGCTTTCTAAAAAGTTTGAATAGTGCTTTTAACTAGCAAAAAGTAATTGCAATGAAGGTAATTGTGTAATAAATATCAAACCAGAGTAACAGCAATAGATTGTTATAATACTATTCATCTGGCATATAAATCAGAAAAAAACCCACAACAAAGTCAGCATTGTGTGTTTTAAAATGTATGTGTCACAGAATACCAGTTGAATATGAAGCCATTTTTAATAGTGTTTGCTAATCAGTATATTTGTGTTAATAGAAAACTGCAAATAGCCTCCACAGTATCAATTCGCAAAGACCCCTGTAACTTCAAATATTGTGATAAGATATAATGAAGCAAGAGCTTGGCCCAATACTTTTCAGCAAACAGCTTCGTATTTGCAAAATAAGCAAGCCTTATACCAATCAATTTGAACTTTACACTATTCCCATCTCTGCTTATGACTGAAGTGATTAAATGTCACCCAGTTAAAATTAATACACAAACAGACACTGAGTCTCCTAACCAGCTGGGGAGATGCAGTGGCTACAAGTGCTGTTACTCTGCATTATTCCTGTTCAGTGCACACATCACCAAAACCAAACACCAGCCAGGTTTCTTTGACAAACCATGATAAGTATATTTCACATGCCCAGCTTCCTAGTTCATCATCACTTTCAGAAAAATTGCTTCTCCTTTAATAAGAGTGCTTCACACTATGTGAAATGAAAAATGCTATTTAAGGATATTATTGGATAGTTTTGAAAGTATTTTCTTGCTTCAAACATAATGGCACCAAAGGCTATGAACATCACAAAGTTTTGAGTAGATTTAACTGACATTTTGCTTCAGCACCTTTAAAACAGTCCGCTGGAAATCTTCATAACAAGCGCTGTGCTCTCAGTCACCTGTCACTCCTTGTTTTAATACAATGACATATATAGAATTAAAAAAAAAATAATAATAAAGAGCACTAACAACTCAATACCTGCTGATTTCACAACTTTAGCAGTTATTAAGTGGTTTAGAAATCCCAGCCCACAAACAGATGCATTCCTTCACCAGCTGTTTCTTTATTTGCCAAGCCTCTATCAGTCATTCTTCTTTGGGCATTCTCATTTTGTTTGTTTTCTCTTTCCCAAAATGTTTTTCCTAGGTATACTTTCAGCTATGCAGACTTCAGATTAAAAAATTCCTTCTCTTTGTGAAAACAGAAGCTTTAAATTTTCTGTAAGTATTTTTCATCATAATAGAGGAAAGCCTCTAGTCTGGAGTTTGTGCCTATTTCTAGTTTTCTGTGGTTTAATGTTTTGGCAGTCTCTCAACTGGCTTGTTCCAAGCTTCACGTATCTGATAAAATCTCCCTGTTTCTTTGGATGATTGATGATCTCAAGAGCCTGCTTTTGGGTTTTTAAAATGCAGCTCAATCTCCTGCTATTTTTAGGAACCCAAAAGCATAGCGCAAACGTTTCACACTGACAGGGACATTGCCTTCTCCTTTTGCTCATTGATGAGCTGCTCAGAAGACTTTGCTGATCAGCAAAAAGAAGAAATGAGGCAACAGCCAACAGCAGAAACATGCCAACGACTGAAGTGGAGAGGGGCTTGGAAGCCATCTGGAGCAACTGGAAAGTATGGATCAACCTTCTTTTTCTTTAGTGTATCTGATGAACTAGATAAAGAGAGACACACTCTGGATCTCCTCAGAAAAAGAGAACAAGTAATGTTTTTTACAAGATGTAAAACTTAAGGAAGGAGGGAAAGAAAAAAAGAAGGGGAAAAGGAAGCTTGGGAGGAATAGGTTTTAGGTTAAATGATGCATATACAAATCCATGCATTTGCTAGAGTTCCATCTTTACAGATGTAGCCAGACCGACAGGTGCGGGAAGCAATTTTGTTGTCAGAGTTCTGAGAGTTTCAGCCATGTCAGTGATCTTTACGAGTACTTTTAACTGAGAAATCAGTCTCCAGACTTAATAGACTCCTCCTTTGTACAGTAATCAGGCATTTTAATTCTTTCTCCTTTATTTAAAATTACTTATTATAATTGCAGCATCTTGTTGCTCAAAAAAGTATGACAAAATAAAAGCATATCGAATATAGCTTTAATTGTACTTGATGAAAACCTTATTGTACACTATCCTTCATCCTATGCTTCATCCTAAACGAATCTGTTGTACCCTTTTCCATACACTGGCTTTTTCTGAATCTCACAAGCTGTCCAATTTCCCAGTATTTACCCTTGGATCCCACTTGCAGAACAGTGGGATTTGAGCTTAGAGCACTGAATTTAGAGTCTAAATGTTATTGTCTGCTCCACAGACAATTAACTGATGACACTCTGGGAATATTTTAGCATTTTTCTTTCAGAACTTACCTATTTAAAAAAATTGGCTGCTACCTATTCTTCAGGATAAATATTTATGGAAAAGTGTTTGTTGATCTTCAGATAGTCATCTTTATCTCAAAAAAAAAAAATCACAAAAAAATTAAGAGGAAAATACATCCTGGAACAGAGTGCGTCGTTCAAAATGGAAACAATTTAAAGTGTGCTTTTTTTTGTTTAGAAAAAAATTACTAATACTATCCTACGACTTTAAAAAAAACCCTTTAAGCTAATTTTTCAATTATCCTATCATCTTGCAAAACATTGGTGTTTTCCCCTCAAAGTCAAAGAAGCTTTGCCATTGATGCATATATCTTAACTGGAATCATCAAGTCTTAACAAAGGAAGTGCTAAGATTAACCTCAAATTTTGGCCTTCTGTTTTAATTAACAACCTATATCAACCTTTATGCTTGGTTTTTACCTTGTGCAGCATTCCATTTACCATGTCAAAACACAGAGGCCCAGTACTAACTAGAACGTTCTGTGTGCTACAGCAATGTGCTGCTGCTGGAAATCAGTCTGACCCGATGTGAAATAGTCACATTCACCCACCTTTGCTCCCCTATGAAAGCCACCTCCTCCATCCCACAACCCAGTACACCAAAGTGGTTGGTGCAAGATGCTTCTCCCTTGAAGCTGTTAAATAGCTTTCTTGCCTTATTTTACTCTACTGATTCTCAAGAAGCGCTGAAATTTTAGTTACCAACGTACTTTCATTATTGCTTTATAATTCTCCATTCTCTTTCTGCTATTTGTTGCAATGCCAACTAACTCCACAAACTGCTTTAGGAGATAATTTTTCTTAAAGAAGCTGTACAACACAAGTTGCACTATATTTTACTAATTCTTTAGGTGTTTGCCACATTGTTAAAAAAAGTCACAAAAACATTCAGAATCCTGTTCACGTACTCCTCCTTCACAAGTGAATTGCCTCATGATGTTATCATTTTTATGATAACATATAAATTTACCCATGATACAGTCACCATGTAAATTTGCTTTTAAAACAATGTATGCATTTGGAAACATTTCTACAATTGTGATGGAGAGAATGCTTTTGCCTTGTGCATTAATACTATATATGCTGTTTAGTTTTGACATAGCTTGCTGTAATTTTGCTGTTGCTTTATAGAAAACGTTATTAACAGGACCTTAATTGCACACACTTTTAACCTTACAATGGCAATGGTCAATTAATTTTACCCTACAGCTTATATGATCCATGCCTGTTAAACAACTAAAATTAAAAAAATAGAAAAAAAAAAGAAAAAAGACTGAGTTGATTTGAAAAGGGGAACAGCAGCATAGCCTCACAGGGCCAATAAAATTACAGCTAATCCTTCTGGGAATCCAAATGGCAATAAAGTGAAAGTGAGTACAGATTAACACATTGTAAATCCACTTACTATCCAGCAATGTTTACACAAGGATTTGCCATTCCCCGTAACCATTCGATGAGCATTTAATTGCACAGTTTGCCAAGATTTTACTGAAGAGGTTACTTCCATTGCCTGCAAATATCATTTCATCCTGAAAGACCCAAAACGCGCTTTAAACAGGGGCAAGAATAAGTATTGACACCCTATGGATGACAGAAAATGGGTGGGTTTCTAGGGTTTCATACTGATGACTTAGCAGGTATTTCAGTATTTTGTTCATATTCCAAAGAAATGCTTCAAGTGCAAATGATCCTGTGTGTTAATAGTCCTGAATTTGAAACGCGGAGGAGCACACTTTCCTTGTGCGCTTTTAAAAAAAGCTATTTGCTCGAGTCCAAAACAGCTTTTTCCTTACTGCTCACTTATAATACAAACTGCACTCACATGGAGGCCAACAGCCAGCAAAAACATATTTCCATTTTAACGCCTTTAGATGATCAAAGCATCAGCTTAATATAATCAGCTCAAATCCATTTACCAGTGAGCCTACCACTGTGCCCAGGGACTGTTTTCCTTTCCAGCCCTATCTATTCTGGAACAGGTGCTATAATAGTAAATTAATTAGTCTGTGGAGATGCACCTTGTTCTCCATCTCCACAGGCCTCTTGTGGGTCAGGGCCTTGAGGAAAATGCCATCTGGGCAGAGTTTCCCCCAGAGAAACAATCAAAGCCTACAGATTGCAGACTACAGAGGAGGGTTCATATGACAATTAACCTTATTAGTCTTTTTTTTTTTTTTTTTTTATTGTTT
>VWZZ01007835.1:90754-179654 GCA_013399095.1 Psophia crepitans | reverse complement strand
TTAATGGTTGATAGTGTGTCAACATGTTGGCTCTATAAATAATCTGCTTCACAAAATCATCAGTGCAACTAATTCAAAGAAATTACTTCTATCTAAAAATCTTCTGAAGAAAACAGAGATCTCCTTGCACTGAAAATATAAAGCAGCACTATCCAATAACTTGCACACCTAATAAAACGTATGTAACACAACAGTTCTAGAATGCTTAAAAGTTTAACACACTTTGAAAGAATGACAATTTTTATACAAACCCAGAGGGATTTGTGCTATTCGTAATTTTGATTCTCGCTTTCCCACCATGGTTCTGACAAATATCCAAATATCAGTGGAATCAGAACTAAATTAAACACATTTCAAAAAGGATATCAACATTCATCTTGACAAATGTTGTGGGTGTTTAAGGGTTAACTGAAGGCCCTAAGATGTAGGGCTGAATTTTAGATTTGTGGAATTGTTTTCACAAACAACATTGTAAAACAAATGAGAATTTAGAAATCTCAAATGGAATGTGATAGGAAATCAAAATCTCTGTACAATAAAATTATTTGCATATTTTCACTGTGAGTTTGGCAAAGAACAGAAATTAAGATGACAAAGCAAAAACAGCATCAAGAAGTTTAACATTTCAGACCATTAAAAAATACAAAGTACATGTAAATTTATAAATATAAGGTAACAAAAATAATATTCCTAATGCATGACTTCAGTGAATAACTCTTTCAAATGTATTTTAGTTGAATAAAAAATACTAAATTTGCATCATAATACGACACAAAGCCAAGTGATTAGTTCCTAAAATGTTTTGATGACTTCTGACTCTCTGCTTGTGAATCACTTGAATTCCTCTTATATTTATTTCTTATTCAACTTACAAAATCACTTTCATAGAGACTTTTATTTACAGTTTGCTATGTCTAATAGTTGAAAATGTGCTTTTTTGATGGAGTACATAGGTCAGAGTTTGTTCTTGCTCTCTTCACATAGAGGTTTTCAATGTGAACTTCTAATGAGTTTCCATCTAGAGATTTATTTTTTGAGATTTTCTTAAAAAATATAGTTTTTTCAAGGAATTGTGCAAGGAAAAATTATTTTTTAACATGAAAACCACAGAAACATCACCACAGCAGATACTAATTGAAACGTAATTCAAGAATTCACTTATTGTAATAAGCACTGTCAACAAATATATTTTAGTATGCTGGACAATGTTTAAACTATCTTGAAATACAAACCAGATTTTTCTTTACAGCAGAAACGTGACTTTGTGTAATTAGCCAAATTTTAGAATACCATTTACTACCAGATTTTTTTCAGCACTATCTCAATTCTTTGCTTGAAACACTGTGCGTGTAATTGCTCTTTTCATTATATGTTTTCCCACAACAAACTTTTTGAAAAAGTTAACAAAATGTTTATCCTTCAGTCCAAGTATTTCTGAAAATTTTCTATTTTTCCCATGGGGACAAGGGGCAATTTAAGTTGAATGCGTAAGGTGCTAACCTGGACAGTGGAAAGCCACCAATATTTAGCTTTACTATAAAAGCAGGAATGGAATCATAATTAAACAAGAGCAAACATTACATATTCTCATTGAAGAAGTGTCATTCATAACAGCTAGAATCACTTCCTCTGTACGTGACTGAGCTGAAGGAGTGGGCAGAGCAGGATGGAAGATTAACAGAAGAGACAGACTAGGGGAACTCAATGAAGCAGCCATAGGAGATGAAATACAATGTGTGTATTTCATTGAAGCAACTGAAAAAAAAAAAAAAAAAAGAGCTACAAGGGACTGTATTCAAAGAAGAAAGTGCAAGAGATGAGATGCACCAAAGGGACTAGGAAAAGCCCTCAAGCACTTCCTCCAGTGAAACACACAAGCCTCCCCACTCCCTTTTACTGTCTCCCCCAAAACACAAAAACAAAAAAATAAGTGACATTCAATTTCCTACTTGTCACTGTTTTTTTTTTTTTCAGATCAGCAGAAAAAACACATTCAGAAGATAATAACAAGTCTTGTTCTGACATACTTGATCTCAATATGCTGGAATGACAACTTGCGTGTCTCAAGTGATGTTTAGCACACTGGTATCGCAGAATTCAGGTAGTACAGCCTACAAGTTCACCTACTTTTTTCCTAGGCATCAGCACCTTCCCTATCCTCTGTCTCTAAGCAGATAAAAGACCTGCCATATATACTCCAAGTACTCCAGCAATAGTAGGATTTTATAGATTAACCTGTCTCAAGAAAGTGGGAAAGAAAACCAACAGTATTTTGTTAGATCTACGGCATGATTGTGCTAACAAACAAAACTGGTAAATCTTAGAGGCTTGATCCCAATGGAAATCTGAAAGTACCTTCAGTGAGGCCAAAGAGGAAATTTTAGTTATTTACTACTTTTGCAATATTCCTGTTCACAAATTTTTGTGTACTGCACTCTGGATTATCCCACAGCACTCAGAGTTGCTCAAATAGCTTTCAAGAGACAAAATAATTATAAAGGCATTGTGACACTCAATGGGATTTTGGAAAAATTCAAATTGTAGAGCTTCTCCCCTCAAGTCATCATTATATGCATTTGGATATTTACTGACACCTGGACCTTTCACTTTCAAACCTGAAATTCTGTCTGCAATTGTCATAAAGCGAAAGTTTAAGGAAAAATATCACAGGTTAATGGAAAATGAAGCTAAACTAGTTTTGAAAATCTCCAAAGTATTTTCAGAACTTAAAACACTAGCCATTTAAAATTAATTCTATTGCTGGTGGAGAACCTCTGGATGAAACTGTTACATTCTCAGAATAAACATGAGAACAATTCTGTTTTCAAGTATTCGAGATCCCATAAAAAAGAGGAACTACTACCTTTGGAAGACTCACCTATTAAGACAATACAAACCCCAGTATTAACTGCTTTTATACTTAAGTCAAAATGAAGAAGGAATTTTAAAAGAAACTGCTAAAATTACTAGAAACAGGCTTCTAGAACTACACAATTTACCCAAGAGTTCTAAAGAAACTCAAACATGAAATCACCGAGCTATTAATTTAGAGTTCAACTACCAGTAAAAAGGCAAATGATAGAAGTTACTAGCAAATCAGTTCAGAATACGAAAGAATATAACTGTGCTACCACATTAACCTAATATGTACCCACAGCTTGACCACCCTTCCCAGATGTGGAGAGAGGCATAGAGAAGAGCAACGAAGAAGAACAGAGATATAAAGCAGCTTCCGTCTGGAACATCTTGGCCTCCCTGAGATAGATACAGCCATGAATCTTGGGGAGGGGGGAACTATTAGTCACTGTTTCTCACAACACAGAAAAGGAAAAATGCCTGTAATGAAAATATCAGGCAGCAGCTTTTAAACATACAAAGGATATATGCTATCAATCTAATTAATTAAATTATACAATTAACTGAAAAACTTGTCACTGTACTTTTGAAAGGGAAAAGTGACTCAATGCATTTTTGGAAGAAAGGTCCTTTAAATACAACTGCCTGGATACAGCACCTGAGCTGCTCGTCACTCAAAGGAGAATATCATGAGAAGAGTCACATACTTCTTACCTAGTTCTTACATTCTTTTCCTATATGCTACCAAGTGCCAATGGAACGTGATGCTGAGCTTTGGTCTGACTCATCACATTAAGATATACGTTACATATGTGCAGTGGGTTAACCTTGGCTGTCTGCCTCCTCTCTCTCAGCTGTTGAGCAGTGTTTGTTACCCCTTCTTAAGTGTGTTTTCAGAGAGCCACCATCACCACCATCCTCAATGGGCTCTGCTTTGACTAATGGTGGGTCCATTTTGGAGCCTCTTCTCCAGGGGCTGTATCCCCTCCTCCTCACCCAACGTTGCCACATAAACCAAACACAAGATGTGTCTCCTAATACTACAAAGACGATGAGAAAAGTACTTCTACAGATGTCAGGAGGGTGACTCATGCATTAAGGGAGGGAGATATGGAGGCCTGATGAAGCTGATCTCCCTACACACACTCGCTGTGAGAAAAGGTAAAAGGTGTGTTCTTCTAGAGATGTCCTGAAGGAGCCTCTCTCCCCCCCCCACCAGCAACACAAGAAGTCAAGGAACATTAGTATCACTAGGCTAAACCTAATCCTTGTGAGTAACCCTGTACACATGATCCCTTCTCTATAATGCTCAGAATACTTGAATGAAAGAAACGTATGAGTGCAAGGTTTTAGGAGATAGGCAAAGTAATGTTCTGTGCCCTTAACAGTCAGGGCAAGGTATTAGCTCTTTCTTAATATGATGTTAAAACTATCGGCACATTCTGTGCAAAGCTATTAACCAGCTCAGTATTTGCTAACAATGAGACAATTTTCCCAAAGCCAGCAACTTCATCAAAACTCAGAGATGCAACAGGGTTACTAAAGGCCTGCATATTTCAGTCACTTTATCATCTTAAAAGGAGAGTCAAAACATAGCATTCCCTATGTAGTGAATCATGATTAATTATTTTTAAAAAGTCTTTGCACAGTGAAGAAAATATTCATATTATAATGAAAAAAAAAAAAGAAATCTAAACCAGTGACAGAAAGTAGGAACATTTCTGTGTGCTATTCCTCCATTCCATAATTCTGTTTCTCTAATTTCACACATATTTAGCATCTTGTCTAGGGAGCATTAGTATGTTTGGTGATGAGATGAAGGCAGCCTAATGCAGGCCTGGCAAGAACTCCCTGTCACCAGTCCTCCTGGGTCTGGAGATCAGCATTCTTAAAATACGAGGATTTGATAGAGTTAACGCCATCCCCTCGAGCAGATGGTTTGGAACATTCTGTCAACGCTGCCACCGATTACTGCAAACAGATTCTTGTTATACTGATAGCCCCTCTGGGATCCCCGCAAAGCTCTGGCTAACCTCCGCTCCGAGGTTTCTGTGGCCCTGCCGAAGCAGCGAGGATGCACATGCCTCTCCCAGACTCAGCCACCAGTATCTCCCCATTGCAAATCCACAACCGCCAGTTGCCCAGAATGGCAGTAACAGGTTTTACTTTGATACGTTTTACGCTGCTTATTGTAGCCTTGCAAACCGAGACCATTAAGTATCTTTTCCTTTTTTTTTTTTTAAAAAGAGTTTAAACTGTGACACCTCAGGCTTGGGCAGTGCTGCAATTCCCTCACGCAGCTTCAGCTACCCTGCCTACCTATGCAGCAGCAAAACACTCTGGGCATTCACAGACTATTTTGAACATATGAAATATGAGCTGATGTATTACATATTCATTAGCAACATTTTCTGCACTTCCTGAATAGATATGAGTCAGACTGGAATCACACTTAGCACCACAGCAAAAAGCTTCTATAAACTTGCTTCAATTTCTTATTAGAGTAATATCTTAAAATATTAGCTTTTTATCACTCAAAATATTAACTTATTTAACTCAGTACTGATAAACACCACCTGGCCTTTATGGATTCACTTCTGCAGGTTTTTTTGGCACTGTAAGTCAGATCTAAATTTTTAAGTGTCTACTTTTCTTCTAGGAGAAGTTTGGAGATCAGAGTTACCAAGGCTGCTCTTTTGTCCCAAATTTGATATCTAACATTAGAATATATACCAGTAACAGGTGGGTAGGGAGGGAGAAGAGGGGAGGGGAGTCTAATTTATCTTCCCAGCTGGAAGTCATTCTGCAAAGCAATTAACCACTTTGAGAAGGATTAATATGCACTTAGAATTAGGGATGAAGAACTGGTCTGAGAAACAGAAAAACTGACACAAACTTTTTGTTCTGTCCCTCAGCTCAGGCTTGCACAGAACAGTTGGGCAAAGCTCATCAAACAGAAAACCAAGAGGCTTCCCTCATTCGTGCTCTGGCTGGGTTTGTATCAGGAACAGCAGACGTATTCCCATGCAGCCAGCAGCATCCCCATGCAGCCAGCAGCATCCCAGCTTCATCATAGAGGTCACAGGATCTACTTCGTGCCAGTTACAGGCTTGCTCCAGGCAACATTGCTCTGTACACACATCTTGGAGCTTCCTTGATACAGGATTCTTCAGAGACTCCAGCGACTTTCAAGATCTTTCAGGAGCACACCAAGTACGAGACTGAGCCTCAAGAGTAAGGAAGGCTCAGATATCCATTAGGACTGAGGTGTCATAGCAGCAAAGTCCAAGGGAGCCACTGGTAGCTTTACCAAAGCAAAACGAAACAGGGAGGAAAACCCTCTCCTGAAAAGCACCTCATCCCAGAAACACACGCACGCTCTGACCCCACCTCCCGCTGCAAGGAGGAAAAGGTATCTTTTTGCCCCTAACAAACTAGATATTTTTTCCCTTGTCTTCTTCCTGATCTGCACCAACATGAGAGCAAGATACTTTAGTAAGTTAAAACCAAACACTAACAAAACAGATACTTGCATAAAACCCCTCACATCGTGTGCAGAGTCACATAAACAACAGTATAGTTTTTGGTTCTTTTTTTTTTAAATACTCACTGACTGCACACTTAGAACCGAAACTAATAACCAAGAAATGATCATTCTCTGGTGATAGTTCAACTGCTTAACTCGATATCCTCAGTCTGAGTCCAGAGGACAAATATCCACCAAAAAAGACAAGTGAATATAAGTGAATTCCTTTTTGGCAGTCCAGGCAGAGACCAACGGCAGGAAGGCTGAACAAGCTGTGCCGTTAGGACAGATGGTCCCGCTGACACAAAGCTGAGGTACATTCGACAGGTTACACAGCAGTTTGCATAGGAATTGGGTAATTTAAGATCTTTTCAAAAAGAAATTTTTTATAATGCCAATTTCATTTTAGCCCTTCCAAGAAAAAGCGTATTCATTTGGCCTGGTTCAAGTTTACATTCTTAACTGCAAGTGCTTGAACCAGAGACCCTCTTTTCGAACCCAGGCACATAGATTTGACACAAAGCGCATCAGATCAGTGGAAAGACTCCCATAGCGTCTTGCCAGCCAGAATCTCTAGGCATGGCTGTAATACGTATGAAATCAACTATCAGTAGAAATATTATTGAAACAGATTCTGTTTACACCAGTATTTCAACAATTCTGTTTACTACATCATCTTCACCAAAATCACATTCAACATAACCTGAATAAAAAATACTGCAGTTTTGTGGATAAATTTCAAAATTCAAACAAGCTTATATTTTTTTCCAGGCACTTGGTACACCTACAGTTTATATTTGAGGAATTCTTTTGGAGGAACAGTCCAGGAGGTTACAGGACAGTTGGTGTCATAGCTTGGGAGAATAAGCTTTCACCATCTGAGCAGGGTGGGTGGCAAGTTACACAGCAACACCTGCTGGCAAATCCACAAAGGAGAACATGTCCGTGTCCCTTGCAGAAGCTGCACTTTGCTGGAGAAGCGATAGTATCATAATCACCAGAGGCCCAGTCCCACAAAGCCTCACCCTGGTGCCTGCCTCCTCTCTGTGTAATCTCAATAATATGTTTGGATTGTGTGAGAAGATTAAAATGAGAAACAGAAACAAAGAGAAAGAAGGTCTTATAAGAGGAAAGATATACAGAAGGAGACAGAAATATACGCAAGGCCACAGTGGCAACGCTCCTCACAAATTTACTAGTAGATGTTTGTAGATCAGACTTCATGATTTTAATTTGTAATAACAAAAAGAAAATGTTTTTCAGTCATACTAGTGTGGACGATGGCTTTCATTAGAAAAGGTTACTGGCTCTTCCCCATTGCACCCTCTTTCTATGATGCTCAGGACACCTGTGCTATTAAGGTTTTTCCTTTGTTTTCTTTTTTTTTTAAATGCAAAAAAAATTAACAAGGTAAAATTTGTTGACAGTCCCCCCAGCCAGTGCAGTGGGGTGTTCTACCTATGGGCTGTCACATTTTTCATGTTCATTTCTGCAGGTGCTAAATACATGCTGACAACAACATATGTTACCAGTCTTAAATGTGTGGGGTGTTTTTTTTTAACCTTGCAATTAAAGAGTGCTCACAGCTTGAAAAAACACACAGGTGAAAGCTGATTCTGCCCAGTGTATTTAACATTCACTTACATGCTCATTTTCTCTCTGTCTTGTGATTTGGGTATTTTCCTAATGATGCACAGGAAGACAAGGCAGGGGGGTAGAGGGGGAAGAGAAGGATCCTATCTTCCAAATAGTAGTTATTGAAATATAATATCAAACAAATTTTGAAAATAACAGCATGCAGAATAAGCATTGGTTCTCTCTGGAATCACCCTTTTTCCCCTGTGTCTCCTCACTTGTACTTCTGAGCTTTTTGTTTATTTCCGTCTCTTATTTTAATCTCCTTAGTCCTGCCAAGCGTGTTATATGTGGTCTCCAAAGGAGTGTTTCCTATACATACTGTTATACAATAGGACTCACTTATTCATCTGTATAAAAGTTGGACTTACCCTATTAATTATAGTATTATTATTTTTGTGTTTAATGTATCACACTATTATTCACTGAAACCTATAAGCTGCACAATATCGACAATCCACGTATCTATATAGGAGTCAGGGGAAACAGGTATACTTCAGCACCATTTACCAAGTTATTTTTTATATAACTGTTCTGCACAATATTACCAGAATGCCTTTGGACAGCTGAAATAAAATTAGATCATGAAATCAGTTAGAAATCTCTCTAGAAAATAAATCTGATTACCTCCATGTCAAAAAATATGCGATGGAGTTTATTAACAGCAAGTACTACTATTTCACGTACAATCAAACTACTACATGCACTAAAAGAGTATTTTAAAAAATCAAAGCTACAGGAAAATTTATTTTCTCAGCCTGTTCTACAAATATGATGCAGTAGGTTTTAGCTACACTATTTTAGTTCTAAGCAAGTTTGAAACGTTGAGATGAAAAAAGCATTTCTCTGCAAAATTTCAACCTTATGATAAGATTAAACTTCCTTACTTTAGGATAAAAAAAAATAAATCTGAAGAGAACGCAAATATGTTTAAAGCATTTAAGATAAATTGAACCACTGTTACTTCCCCTCCTCATGGGTCTGCTGGACTGTGTAACAGCACAGGCAGGCGTTTGCATGCTCCGGGAAGGGAAGTCGTATATGCCCCCAACTCTGATAAAGAGGTGAAGATGTGGCAGGATTCATTTTGGCACAGCACTGCTGCAGTATGCTGCAATTGATCTTAGGCTTCACGGGTGGTGGGAAAATACTGTGCTGCTCAGTTCTAGGCATTTATATTTTAGCCAGCTAAAATACAAACTTCAGCAAATATGGCAAATATTTGCCTTCATTGAGAACTAAGCCAAAGAAAACTGACATGGTAGAACGGCCCATCTGTGAATTGGCTCTGCAACTCAGACAGACGAACCCTTTCGGGGGGGCTGCTTCATCAGTATTTTTCTTCAGACTTAGAATGGCAAAACTCAGTTTCCAAACCCAGACTACTCCACTTATATCTCTAACTCAAGTACATCCTGGAATAAATTTTAACAAATTTTATTAAAGGATGCCCCCCTAAATAAATAAATAAATATCAGATTTCTCAACACTTAGCTTCAGACAATAGAAATGTCTTCTCAGTCAGAAAAGTAAACCCCACTTACCAATGCACTGTAATGTTGAAAAATTTTTACGTCGTACCTAATTTCCTTTTATATCACGACTGTGTTCTTACAACTTAAAATGATCCAAACCTACATATCACATATATGAAGTCAGACATTTTATTAGGTAAAATGATATCTGCTCAACTAATACATGCTTAAAGAAGTAGTATATGTCAGTCAGCCACCAAACACACAGACTCCCCCATTACACTCTACGCAGAGTTTTCTTAAGTGCTAGGTTCTACTCCAGCCCTTATAAAGGGTTAAAATACAGATGCTGTGAATGGAATGTATAATCCTTAAGGCCCTGGAGCATTAAGACATATCTGCTCCTTAGGGTCCATCTCTGTCCATAATCAATTTCTTCCCTTGGAGAACATTAATTGTCTCTAATGATAGCTTTCCATCAATACATCCTTGATCTTAAAAGGCCTGTACAGCTTTTTCCTTTATTCAATCAAATCATCTCTACAATTGCCCTCCTTTAGTAAGATAATACCTTTTAAGCCTTGTATTTTAATATAAAAAAATAAGAGGTAGCAGCAAATTCTAATGGAAGTGCTAACATTTGAGAACCAGGATGATGGCTTCCATTATCCTAAATAATGTTTGAAGATTACGGAAAGCACTGTGTTTCAAAAGGTGGAAACTAATCCCCCACTTTCAAATTATTCCTTGCACAAAAATCTGTTCTGACATTTGGAATTTTTGTGCCCCAACTACAGCACTGTATATTTAAATATTTGAATATGAAAGATAATTTTCAGCTCCGGAGGGGAAGAAGCAAATAATTACTATTTATTAGCAGTAAATGCTGAATAATTTGAAAAATTGATAACCTTAAATGCAGAAGCCCTTTATTTTTTCATTCTCCGATAAAGGGGTGGCTTAACTGTTCTCTCAAACCACTGTAACTCCAATCAGAACTTCCTAAAATTATTTAATTTCATGATGGCTCAAAAATTCTATCTCCTAGTGACCCACTAATATGTCTTGCCTTCCCCACCCCCTTCTCTTCCTTGTGCATGCTTCTCAAAAGGCGTGGAAATTCAATTTTTTGCTATTCAACTGATTTGTTTCCATTCAAATAGAGGATTTTTCTTGCACTTCTTTATCTAGATTGCCCAGCACCAATCTGTGTTTCTACCCATATTCTAACATGCTTTTCTGGGAAATGGGACTACTATTTATAATGGCTCAAGGACCTCAAAATGAAACACTGATGATACACAAGACCTCAAACCTTTTGAATTCTTTATTTGGTATTTTTCTTCTTTATATTCAGCATGAGCATGACAGAATTTTGGTGATGCCTCTTTGGTATAATTTTTATCTAAGACCAGTCATGGAAAAGCTTTTCTGCGATTGGCTACCATCCACCACTGACTGTAATATCAGAGTCTTCCTCTTACTCAAAAACCATTACACAGACAAAAAAAAAACAACAAACCAAACCAAAAAAAACCCAAACCCAAAAGAGCAGGATACTTACAATCAGGAAACTCATGAAAAATCTCCCAAACATGAACTGTGTGGATTTTCTTTTCATTCTCACACAGGCACGCATATTACTCTGCCTGATGTTCGTTTTACTATTTGGTATTTTGCAAAATATTGCTGGCAAAAGCAGTAAAAGAAAAATAATGCTAGGAATATGAGAAAAAAAAAAAGAATATAGGCAGGTAGATACAATCAATCCAACAGCTATCAAACCTAAACAAAACAAAACAGGGAAAAAAAAAGGAGACCAGTTAACAACCTAGATAAGAGATGAAAATTGCCAGTGAGGCAGATCAAGTTTATTCAATGCCCTGATAAGCACCTATTTGCTCTTCCCCATAATGCTCTCTCAGTATTTATAAATTATCATTTAATTATGCTGGCAAGTGGTAATTGTCAAATAAAGCTCAGATAGGCATAAGCCCTCAGGCTGCACATGACAGAAAAATATCTGTTAAAGCTGGGCTGATTCACACGCTTAGGAAATCATTTCCTTTCTTCTTTTTATCCTTGCCAACAAATTATATGAACTGGCACTTTGTGCTTTGTAGGCATTTTGAAGTCTATGCAGATTACAGGAAAGAAAAATTAGTTGTTTCAGTATCTACCATTCCTAAATTATTCTGCTGATTTAAGACACCATGTTCTGTTTCAACAAAAGAGTGGCAAAGATCAAGGAATCAGAGTCTTCCTCCGCTTAGAATTTGTGCCCAGGGTCACTTTCAATTGGGTAAATCAAGATTTGGGGAATTATTGAATACTGTGCATAATAGATTTGATACAAAGCAATAGTTAAAATATGACATTTATCCCATTAGGATAGAAACACTAAGCAATATTTTTTAAAAGTCTCTTACTACTCAGATTCAATTATAGACCCATTAAACACTCTCTGATATACACACACTCTACACAGGCATCCATAGATTTGAAGGATTTCTTACTTTACAGCATACACATCCAACTATTGAAGTATACAAAAAAAAAATAGAAAAGTTTAATGCTAAATAACAATAAAATTAGACTCTTGAAAACTCTGACCTGAAACATGTGTCTGAACAACAGATATGTCAGATTTACGGCACGTTGCTAGAACATTTGCTATCAATGCCATTACTAGATCATTACTGCCAAAAAAAAAAAAGCACCAACATTGTTTTTTCTCTGTACAGTTATTGTGAGACAGAAACTGAGAGTGACAGACAACTAGCATTAGCATATTAAGTCTCTTCCCCTGCAAATGTGATATTAGATGCTATTGTACACATGTACTTTTGTGCATTATAGGTCCCTTCACTGTTCAAAGATTTCTGAGGTACTTTGGATTACCAGAAGGAACCCAAAACAAATTTCAGTCTCCCCATTCTTTGAACCTAAGCATACGTGTGTTCGGGTTGTTTTTCCCTCTCCCTCGCCAGCAGTGTTCAAGAGAATTTCTCGTGTTTTTATGCATACTCTAGACACAAATAACTTAGCTGTTATTAGTTAGCTGATGTCATACATGAGGCTTCTACCTACAATATTGGTATATCCTGTACTATCTCAAACCAGTCAGAAGTTGTCACTGACCTGAATCTTTCAGGACCACCTTGTTGATAAAGGAAGTTAGAATTTTTCAGAAAAATCTATTTTTCTTTCAGGCTATTAGTAGCCCCCAACCATACCATAGATAATATAAGTTATCATATACTCAGGACACATTTAGCAACAGAAGAACTATTTATTATGGCAAAGAACACTGTGAGAAAGGAGAGGCTGTACAGGACAGTATTCTACCTTCAATGGAATAAGTACAAATTCTTTTCTTCCAATTTACAGTTTTCATGGCTTCAGTCAATGAGCAACACTGCGTATGGACTGCTTCACACAGATCCTTCCTGTTGCTTCAGAGCAGCTGTAAAAGCATCGCTCAACAACAAGCCCTTTCTCATTACTGGAATGATCTACTGCCACTTCCCCTAGTCTCATGAAACACATCATCTTCCTCAGGAGACTCACACAGAGAATTAATGCCCCAGGGGTTAGATGACACAGAGGCTGGCCAAGCAGTGTAATTCACAGGTAATACCAGATGTTCAAGTAGCAGATAGGCAGAAAGTATTTCCCGGTGCTGTTGCAGCCATAACAAGCTAATGTTTTATATTCAGCATAAGCAGCAAAGTAGATAGTGATTCTCACAGGAATAGCTTTTAGTCACACTGATTTACCATAAAAGCTACTGTACAACTACGTAGTCTTAAGTATGTACAATACAGTTTTGAAGCACCCTACCAATTTCAGAAATAGACACAGGAAGCACTGGTAATTCTATCAAACAACATGCTCACACATGGAAGAAGAAATAGCTAAAATTCAAATAGGAAAAACTCAAATAAGAACACTTTTTATATAGATCCTGCATTCAGAAACTGCAGACATTAATTCCTGCAGGGGAGCACTACATCCTTTTACCTGTCCTATAGGTACAGTGAGACAATGCCAAATCAGAAATTTATGCTCAAGAAAATTGCTGTAGGACAAGCTGGGAAACTTCTGCCTTGGCAGCTTTGCTCCTTATCTGCAGGATCCAATGAGTATGCTGGCTGCAAGGTCTATCAGAAGATGGGTCATCACTGAATCTGTCAGTATAAAGGCATTAAGATCTTGGATGTGAAAATGATTCTATTTTTTCCCCCAACAAGACTATAAAACATATAAATTAACCTGTTTAGCAGTACTTATTTCAAATAGTATTTTAGCAAAGGGCATGCTATTTTCACTAAGCAGTGAGCCGAGTTTTATATGAATTAAAAAGAAAAAGAATGTAACTGCTTTCATAACACCAGACTATTCAACTAGTTGTAAGGAGCTATTACACAGTTGACAGAGAAAGATAATACAGGAAATTTTGGTGAGCTCTAATACTTATTCTGAAGTAGGTTTTGTGCTGACAGCTGGCCAAAAAAGTTTTTCCCTCTAAATGACTTCCCCCCCCCNNNNACCTCTGTGAAGGAGTTGTTATACCAATAAGACTGTAAAGAACTACCAACCAGGAGAAGACGACCTCCACACATCAGCATTACTTCCATTCTCCTTTCAATAATTTGAGTTTGCAGGTCTTTAGAGATACTTTTTAGACTTAGTAGACATTCCATAAACAGGAAAGTAGGAACCAACTCACCTTTCAAAAACATTCTGCTTATCTACACGTACTTTTTGACATCTTTAATCACAAAGTAGACTGTGGAGAACGCATCATGGTGCCAATCACAAATAGCAACACAGGGAATTCAGCTTCTGCTCTAGGGGAAATCTGCAAACCCACAATCTTTCCTACTAGCAAAGAGTATAATGCTTGTTACTGTCAAAGTTCTTCTGTTTATGAGCCTTTGCTTGTACAATAATATTTTGTTTCATTTACACAGCATGTAACATTGTCTAAAGTCATTGTCTAACTCTATCTAGAGAATGACAACATGAGGAACAGAGTCCTCTACCCCGTAAATTACTACTGATGCTGTTCAAACAGATGAATTTGTGTTATAACAGACTTCTGGTCTGGACAAAAAAACACCTGACAGCACACTTCTACGGCCTAATCTAGCTTCCCCATAAACCATCTTTTCTCTAGTCAGAGATAATATTGTACCTATAGTTGCTGGGAAACTTCTTTTCCAAGGTCCTCACAGTTAAGATTAAGAATGAGAAAATTATGCATGGCCTGGTAAAATATAATTTGATATTCAAATCTATATGGACTGTTGGAAAGAGTCTGCTGCTGCTTTTTCTCATCTTGCACAACAAACTTCTAGCTATATTAAGTCATTAGTGACTTCCTATATTTTAACCCGAAGAGACCACTTAAAATCTTGTCACAATTACAGGTTAACTTAAAACAGTTCTGTGTCTAAAAAGCCTGATGAACCCTGAGCATTTTTCTGTCATCTGAATTGATAATTACATCCTTGCCACAGAATTCTGAGAATAATTATATAATTAATAGCTTGTTGTTCATTTTTTTTTTCCTGTCTCCTTTTAGAGTAATTTCTAGAGTCTTGCTGAACTTTCTATCACATTCAGTAGGACTTTTCAATAAGTGATACACCACAATGAGGACCAGAATTCAAAGTGCTTGGTTTTATAGACTCAGGATGTCTTCACCTTTGGTCATATCCATTGCACTCAATGCAGTCATTTTTAATTTTTAGTTTTAATTCCGAATTTCAATATATTGGTTCAGTTTTCATTTAAATTGTCCAGAGAAGTTAATATTATTAAGGTAGTCTTAAAAATAGCTTAATGCACCCCAGAAATTTATTTATAAAGTCACGAGAAGATAATGAAATATCTTCCTGAAAAATCATGGCAGATCAGAAAACATAGATTGGCCAGCTATAAAAGTAATTTCTCCATAACAGCCACACTCTCCTGTCAAGGACTTTTCTTTATGAAAATATGTAATCACACACATAAATGGTGATATTTAGTTTAATTCTGCTCTGAAAACAGAAATTCTGTGAAAGTTCAGATGTAAACTTTGCAACTCAAGCCCAACTCAGTACTACAATGAGATATTTCTCTTTGCCTACCACAAGTTTCCTGCTGATTTTCTAGGTTAACCTAGTAGAACCTTCATGGTCTATATAATGACAACAAGAACATTGTTTGGGGTTTTTTTGAAAATGAGAAGCAACATCCTGACATAGCATGAAACTGCAGAAGTGAAAACAAATTTTTCTTAAAAATTGTTTCTCTGAAAACATTCAGGAGAAAATTCTGTCTCCTATTCACTGGATAGTATCTTATTCTTTAGGGGCGCTTTAGGGAGAAAGATCTTACCACAAGAATAAATCTCTTCATTTTTAATCCCTATTTAAAATTAGGTTATTGAAAAATGGAGTCTAACTAGCTTATGACACAAATTTTTTAATTGACATTGATTAAAAATTATGTATGTGGGAAAATGGCGTTATCAATTAAACTGGAAGTATATACTGGAATATTAGTTTTTCCTGGAAATCGATATTTTGGCATATATTATATTCAGAATCACATCAGCATGTACACTGTAATTTAATTAGTTTCCTTGCTTATAGAGCAAGAATTTATCTTTTATTTTGCTTACAGACTGCTCCCATTATGGCAATCCAAGCTCTCTCATAGTCATTCTTGAAGGGCATTCCCAGGAGGCAAGAAACAGCACGTGGCATGACAGAGCATGCCCACTGGCTGGCCACTTGCTGCCAAATAGGACGCATAAGGCTGCAAATCCGCTGAACTTTGCCCGAGCATGGAACAAGTTTGGACTTATGTATCTTGCCACCAATCTTCACAAAACCTTTAGGAGCACATATTTTATACTGCTGCATTTCCTTCCATGCTTGAGTTTAGCTAAAGAGCATCAAAGGTACTGGGCAGAAATACGGACAGACATGGGGAGAGGCAGCATCGCTACACAACAGGAAACCCAGGTACAATTTCCTGAGAGGTTCACATCAAGAGATCTGGAATCAGCTTCTCACTTTGTTATTTATACTGTGAAGATTACTCATTTGAATTCATAAAGTGCTGAGAGAGCCCGAGAAAGAAAATGCTGTGAAAGTACTAAGCATGTTTATCAGTCTGCTCTTGTTCCAAACAGAGCATACATAAACAAGTCAGACAGTGAAAGCATCCTTTATGAGCATGAAGCTGGGATTCCCAGCCCCCTGTGTAGAATTACATCCTATAGTCACATCCACGGTGAGGTGACTTGGACAATCATCACTTTTTTCTCTCGCAGGGACAGGCACCATTCAGGTCAGGCAGCAGGCTGGGGGCTAAGGATATTCAGGATACGCATTGCATATTTCTTACTGTTTCAAGACACCTAAAACCCGCTAACAGTAACAAAGCATGTATTTCTCTTTCTAAAAAACAGTGGGACTGTCTAGTCCCACTTTCTCTGGAGGGTGTTACCTTCATATAGGTTGACAAGGATAAGCTTTTCTTTAATTTTGGATCTTAGAAA
Organism: Psophia crepitans; assembly: GCA_013399095.1. Taxonomy (NCBI): domain Eukaryota; kingdom Metazoa; phylum Chordata; class Aves; order Gruiformes; family Psophiidae; genus Psophia; species Psophia crepitans. Next base: position 162,601 of record VWZZ01007835.1, on the reverse strand, counting down.
TTCTCACTGGTTTACATAGGGTGTGGCCAAGAGGAACTTATGCAAGTCTTCAGGTGCTGCTGGCAGAGCTCAGCACAGCCAACAAGACTAAACCGTGATAGAAAAGGATGTTGGGCAAAGGTGCAAGACAGCCTCACAGGAAGGTCCTGTCATCCCAAGAGAAAACTCTAGAGATGTGTGTGTGAGGTGAGGTTGGTTGGGACTGAAACTCCCTGGCAGGTTAAAGGAAGTTATTACTTTGCATCTCAGCAAGGAAGTTGCTCATGATTATTGTAGCCCCATGAACACCAAAAAAACCCCCCAAATTTCTGATTTTTGTTATGTAAATTTATTTTTAAAATTATTTCAAAGAACATTATTCAGATTTGACAAAACTTTTATTTCCCCTCCATATATTTCTTCCCTCCCATCCTCCAAGTATTTGTCACATAATTTAACCCTTTCAATATTTCTGTATTCTTTAGAAAGGTATTAATGAGCATCTTGCAATTACCTTAAATAAAAATTATGAAAATACATAAAATACATTTAGTTAGGTAACTGTTGCAATTTGTCAAGATTCCTTAGGGAAGAATTATTACAAATTGAAAAGTACTTGAAGGATAATACAAAATGACTTCATAACTAACCCAAAATTGAATAGCATCTTCAGGTGTTCTCTAACACATGGCTGATTTTTTTTTCACATTAGAATTGAAAAAGATTCCCCCCCCATGATTATACACTAACAGCTACACATATGAAAAAATATTAAATGTTACAATTAATTTTGAAACTATTTTTCTTACACAATTTTTTGTACCCAACTTGGTGTACTAGAACAATTGTAGCCCTCATTCTGTGTATACCGCTTTTACCATTTCATCAGGAAATTTTACTTGCTGCCAATAGAGCAGCATTGAAGAAACTGTCAAATTTCTAATGCAGCTTTTCCATTTTAAGACATACAAAACTGTGATATTTTCTCTACCATCTAGCTCTTATATTATTATATAACAGGATTTTTATTAGTGTTCTTCAAATGCATTCTGTGCTGAACTCTGTCTTTAATTAAATATTTAAAGAAACCGTTAAGATCATCCAATCAGATCTCCTCTATAGCCTGGGCCATATAATTTCCGTTATTCCTGTACTGAGTCAAATAATGTCTGTTTGTGACTGCCTCATCTCTTTTCTCTGGAGAGAGCATATTTTCCCTTCTTTTCCATTAATATCCTTATTAATATATCTTCTTCTTCACTCAAGTTTGGTTTTCATTGTGACATATCATTTTGCTTCAGTAAGTAAATATATAAAATGTATATCCAAAGTCAGGTTTGAAAGCCATGTAACAACTGACCTATTACAAACAATGAGTCTTCTATAGTGGGTAGCTTTGCCAGGATTAGTGTGTTTCGATGAGATAATCAACTATGCATTTTGTGACCAGCTCACTCACATCCTGGCAAAATGATCTTGCTGGGAGGCAGACTGCATGCTTCACTACCAGGAAATGGACAATGACAGATAGTCTGCATTTCCATTTACACGTATCCTTAATTGTTGTCACTGAAAAAGACGTGCCAGATACTGACACAACAGATCATTCAAAATAAGTTATGTATTCATGTTAAGCGTTATTTATCTAGACTGCAAAGCAAAACAAATATTGCTCTTTCTCCCCCCCTTCCTAATTAGCCGATTGTTTCAAATGCTTTTTGTTAGGGATTCAGCAATTTATGTTCTTTAAGCTTGTCATAAAGATAACGCTTATTATGAACTATGCTAAGAATACAGTCCTAATTCCGATTCCTTTCTTTTCTGGATACACCATAATGAAGATGTTTGCAGGATTCATTTATTTTATTCTGTCCAGGGAACCTCATGAAATGTATTTAAAATAAACACAATAAAACACCCATGCTCAAAACATCACTGGCATTTTTTTGTGTGTGACATCCTAATAACAGTGATATGGAGTCCTGTAAAAATTTGGTAAAAGAAAAAAGCTGCATTAGTAGATAGGAAATTGGAAAAGAATAGTCTTGCTAATGCTATTTAAGAAAAGCTGAAAATTCTGCTATAAAACAACCTAATTAAGACAGCTTTTAAAAGGTAAACAAAAGAAAACCCCAAATCCCTAAAGATTAGAGATAATAAAAGTAAGTTAAAAATAATTGCATAATGAAAGATAGCAATTTCTAACACTGGAGACCCTCTGAGTAAAATTAATTTATAATACAGTGATTATTATCATTATTATTTTGAATAAAAAGGATTCTGGTCTTTCATTTCCTAAGCCAAGACCACTCATCTTGACCACATCATGAAGTGAGCAAGGACTTCCTCAATGAGGGAGAGGAGCTGGTCTGGGTCCCCACATACCAACACTCTCATACTCCATTCTGCCCCCTTCAAATTTGTCAGCAACCACAGTTTCAACAAAATCAGAAATTAATGGATTTACCGAGGATGTTAAATTAGAAAAGTCTCACCAGCTTGAAGACAGATCTAAACTGGTTGTATAAAGTGCATGAAAAACAACATAGAAATGTGATGTACAGAAAATACCTGCTCTGTATTAATCAAAGTCAGTAAAAAAAAAATAATAAAATCCCACTGCTTTAAAAAAATATAATCTAGTTTCAATACACACTTGCCACAGTTCTGATTTTTATAGTACATTTCTTGGGTAAAATCGCTTTTCATGACAATCAGTGAAACAGCTTATTTCCACAATTTCTTACAGCCCAGTAGGCAGGCCTACCTTTACAGCCTTGTTAATTATGAATCCTTTCTGTGATGCTAATAGATTATTCCACTTTGAATGAGCATCCAAAATTATTTAGTAACACCTTGTTTAATATGACAGTTTTGTGATTTTACATCTGAAATAATTAATTGCCTAAAAACGTGTAAACAATAAAAGAGCCTTCACTTGTGGTATCAGCTCTTTTACCAGCATAAGCAACACTATGGGCAAGTCATTAATGTCTTTGTGTGGTGATGGGTTTTTTTGGGGGTGTTTTTATAGGTTTTTTTTTTGGTTGTTGTTGTTTTGACAATTCAGCCAACATCAACTTAACTATATCTCTACCAGGTCAGTACACACAGGTACTATGGATGTGATGACAGATAGCAATACAAATGAACTTTGCATACATGCAATATAAATGTACAGTCAGCACTAGTCTATAGCAGGTTCCATGCCTGAATAAGTAAATTGTTTTTAATCTTTAGAAAATGAAAACAGAACGCAAATTAATTTGGATTTGTTTTTATTCCTACTGTACTTTTAGTTTGACTATGAAGTCCTTATTCTTTCACCATGGTAAATGGCCTGATTTCAGAAATGTTAAGTACTTACTCATTCTTAGCCCTTTGGAAAACCAGATTTCTTACAAAAGGATTCAGACATCTAACTTCACACATGTACGTTCTTGTTAATGCATCAGTCAACTCCAAAAACAACAGCTTCCATAACATACTATTAACACTGGCTAATCCAGTTTTTGTTTTATTGACATGAAGCTGATTGTGGCCATTCCAAATTACCTGGAAAACAGATAACTCCACTTTGTAAGCATTTGTGCCGAATGGCATGAATGAAAGGTTTGTAACTGTAAGTAAAGTCCTTAGAGAAGTGAATACCATAATAGCATTAATATACAAGTACAAGGCTCAGATTAGAGACTACTGTATTCTCACAGTTATACAGATGCATTTTGCTCTCCTGTCATTTAGCAATCCCACTTCAACGAAAGATGTGGGAATTAAACCCTCTTGAAAATTCAAGCCATTAACCCTTGCCTCAGTTTACCCACTTGTAGTGTCATATGGTAAAATATGGATGTATTTTACAACAAGAGTGCACTGAAGATTTCCTTGTTTCTTTTTTATTATTCTCTTCTAGTGTTATGGAAAAAGCTTTTGTAGAGTACTCCAATGTACTCTAGGAACAGATAAAGGACTTCCTAAATTGGTCTAGACAAACTTATTGCTTCTGGCTTACTGACCTTTTTCAAGAGGCTTAAAATTCCTGTGCCATTTCAGGAGTAACCTAGGGAAGGAAAGATGAGTTGATCAAACCATATCCCTGGTACATCTGTGTGACTCTACAATTTGATACCTGGTGGTCCCTAGACAGTTCCAACGAAGTATCTTTAGACTTCTAAGGACAGGCCAATTTATTTTTTAAAACTCTATGGGAATTGCCTGTTATCCATTTACTGCTCTGCATAAAAATCATTAGGTTATGCTAGCAAAGGATGGAGGTCTATAGACAGATTTGCATTTAGCCACCTTTCTAGAACCATTAGATCAAAAGCTTGCTACAGACAGACAACTTTACTGTAGAAGAAGAAAATCCTTTTCACTATGCCTGGCTTCCATTGCGCCCTAAACAGAAACATAAATGAACAGCATTTTGACGTAAGAGTGCTCCTTTATAGCACAGCCCCTGTTGATCCACTGAGGTAAACGAGATTGCAGGACACAATCGTCACGCATCCCTTTCTGTAATAGGTTGCCACAAAGGCCAATTAATGGCATGTTATTGCAGGCCTCATATTCTATTTAGCAGACATCTGCATACTGATTACAATATAGTTATGATATCAATATAATTACACATTCTAGGTATAATAGGCATTTTAGAACAGATAACAACGTAATATTGCACCTAAAAACAGCCTGGAGTAGAAGTCCTGAAAGTATGCAGAGATATTTAAAAATTTATTTTCCCAGCCTGATTTTCTCACTGTTCTGGCTACCTCCAGTATGTTGAGGTAAAAGGCAACACTCACCCAGGAAAGGTCACAAGAGTCCTTTACGAGAAAATAGCACACCGCAACCTGAATCACAACTGGCGAACTCGATGCAATCCTCCATCGGAACCAGACAACTCTCCACTGGCTTAAGGGCAGAAAGCCCCAGAAAGGTGCATGCCTCCGGACTCCTCAAACATGAGCACGCTATCTCTGCAACACTCTCAGGCTGACTACATTAGAAACAAGAGAACAACTCCACGAAACAAACTCTCATGTAATTCCCCACATCATTACCGATGGACTAACCAAGTCACCTAAAAGAATTTCCCCGTTTGTTTAGCTTTGCATAAAATATCCAGCCCTTACGGTGCAAGAACAATACAAATGGATAATCAGGTGTACTGATTTCATAACGATTAATGGATATCGTACAGTATCTTCTTTGCACTCTGCTTTCCTTACACAGCCAAGGCTTCCACTAACGTCACAGGGAGTTTCTTGAGTGAAGAATGCTGGACTAGGTAATTGTTTTTGCACTTAAGGGCATCTTGCTCCATTTGTTTTGTGCATAATAAAAGCTCATACTTGAACAGTAATTTAGCATTTCTGAATAAACAGAAATTGTGATTCATAATTCTCTATCTTCTTGTCCTCATTTCTTTTTTAAAAAAATTGAGTCACTGTTGTTTAATCCGATAATTATGCAAACACTAAATCTTACACTGGAGGAGAAAATGTTAACACATATTGAAAAACCAAAATGCGTAGAACTATAATCTGTATGATAAAATGCATTACTCTGTTTAAAAGGATTGTTTTACAGAAGCAATTAACAATCAGCAATCATATAGTTCAGACCGGTGTTTTGATGCCATCTGTTGGAATAAGTCTTCACATTCCCTAGAATGAAGCTATAATTTTCTGTTTATGATTTCATTAGATGCATAGAGTATAACAGCTACAAAAAGAAAGAGGATTTTACCAAACACTTTCATTTTAGAACGAGCTGCTCTAAACAGTTCCATTTGACACAAATCTTTTCCTAAGAGGAGGACAGAAAGTCAGCGAGTTTACAGTCACTCTCAGAACCCAGTAACAAATTCCAGTGTTTAAAGAAATGTTTGAGAAGCTTTCTTTCCTATTAGCAAATTTATGAAAAAAATATTTTATAAACATGATATATTTCACTGGAAAAACCTGTAGTAGAAAGTACTCAGAAAAAAAATATTTTTTTTCTCCATTTTAAAAACCGTAGTGCTGTTTTTCCAGTGGAGCAGAGTGCTACGTTACATGTCTTACAAACACATTTTCCCATTTTATTAATTCATTAAATACTTGATTAAATCTTTGGGGGATTTTTTAATACACTAGGGGGAGCTAGATCCCTACATTGTAGACAATTAGCTGAAAGAAAGTTTAACCCTCTAAAAGGATCTTTTAAAAATAGTCTTGTAAACATCTCTAGCTGATAAACACACATATTTCTATATGACAGCACTGAAACCGAAGTCCCACAACATACCAGGGAATATTAAACAAATAATGAAAGCCATAGACATAAATTAAAATTACTCTTTTTTTCCCTAGTATTATTATTTTATTGTTATTATTATAGAGCCTGCTCTAGCATATCCAGAAAAAAAAAACCAACAACCCCAACCTTAAACCCAGCCTAATTCTCCTTTTTCTCCTAATGTTACACATCATGCAGATTCACCTATATAATACTGGCCACTATACTATTAACTCAACAACAGCAAAAATAAGCAATGCTGTTACACTAAACACTTTACTGTTACCTTCTTCTTTGGCATTACTATTCAGCAATTACACAAAATGTTTGGCTAAGAGTATAAGAAATAAATTCTGATTTTACATATCACATGCCTGTAAGTTTTGGTCTTTTAAAATGCACCAATTTGTAAATTTGTAATTTTTAAAGACACTATTCAGTTTACTTTATGATAGAAGGAAAATAACTTTCCTATAAAGAAAAAAAAAAAAGGATTTGATTTGGTAAATCATTATTGTAATTGTTGATTCCTTTCAAGTATTATGGTGAAAATTGCCCACTCAGCTGCAGCTTTCAAAATCAAGAACAGACTAGTATACATAGTTGTAAGATGTTGCCCAACTGGTCAGCCTTCAAAAAACTGAACAACCTCAACCACCTCAGTTCCACAGATGTCAATGGGATTCCTCGAATGAGGCAAAACTGCTTATGAAGTGTTAAAGGACCCACAGTGGCAGGTGCCAGGCACTGAATTTCAGATGCTGAAAAAGAATTAGCGCAGTGCTCTGATACTATGCTAATCTGCTATATCTGAAAACAATTAAATTTCTTTAAAAACAGGTTTCAAGTAATGTTGAGGATCTCTTGTTCAAATATAGATCTGGTCATTCACTCCAAATCAGACTCACTCCGAGACAAATATCACATAAGCTTTGTACATGACTGAAGTTAAATTCATTATAAAAAAGGGGAAATATAGTGTTTGTTCTACTTGTAAGCATATATACACACATACACACACATATAGCTCCCCACCCTTAAACTAAGACCTGGCAAATATGGTGGTATTCTCATTTGTTTGGCCTCTTTCAGTTATACACTCAATTATCTTTCTTTGTTTTCTTTTGCTATTTGTTTGCCGTATTGTTATAAATGTCCAGCCTATGATGTTTTTCTAGTATACATTTTGCAAGAACTAGATGTTTTACAAGAGAGTGCTTTAACCTTATTCTTTTCAAATAAAGGAATGCATTTTAGTACTAAAAAACACTTGTAAAGGTAAGCAAAAATAAAAATGTTTATCTTAATAATGACAATTTTATTTTCCTTGCTGCCCTGCATGTCATGTCATTAGTATTTCCAGCTAAAACTCCAGTAGAGACTCCCAGACACTGTTTTGAATGTCATTATTTAAAGATGCTAGAGGGAAAAAGGCAAAAGGCCATGGACTGAGGTCCATTTGGTCTGGTCTGGCTTGGTCATCCCAGGACTGCAATGACAGAAACCTTAGTGAAATAAGGAATATAAAGTGGTTGCGCAACAGATACTACCTCTTGATTAGAAGCAATGTTTTACCAGGTTTTCTTTATAAACCAAGATTCAACTCCTATGTGAATAACAACAGGTATCTCAAACTGTGACCCTTAAAATTTAATTAGAAGTAGATTTGATCGTCTTTATGTGATCCAGGTACAAATCTGACATGACAGAGAGAAAGCTGTGCTGGGAATATTCAAGAAATAATATGGCATTTTATTAAAGAATATGAATCAACGTCTATGAAAGAAGGAATCTGTGGAACTCTTCAGACCAGGTTTTCCCTGGATAACATTTCTCCATGGCCCCCATAGTGTGTTATGCTGACAGTTGCAGAAATATTTGCATTAGAAAGTACATGATAATGCTACTATCACTACTTTTCCTAAACTGAAAATACCCTATACGCATATACACTAAACAGCACGTATGCATTTTACAGTCATTGCTGTCCTGCTCTAGATCAAAGAGCTTAAGAAGGATAGGGAACTGCTAGAGAGAGTCCAGCGCAGAGTCACTAAGATGATCAAGGGAGTGGAACATCTCCCTTATGAGGAAAGGCTGAGGGAGCTGGGTCTCTTTAGGTTGGAGAAGAGGAGGATGAGGGGTGACCTCATCAATGTTTATAAATATGTTAAGGGTGAGTGTCGGGAAGATGGAGCCAGGCTCTTCTCAGTCTCACTAAGTGATAGGACAAGGGGCAACAGGTGCAAATTGGAGCATAGGAGGTTCTGGGTTAACGTAAGGAAAAACTTTTTCACCGTGAGGGTGACGGAGCACTGAGACAGGCTGCCCAGAGAGGTTGTGGAGTCTCCTTCTCTGGAAACATTCAAAACCCGACTGGACGTGTTCCTGAGTGATGTGCTCTAGGTGGCCCTGCCTTGGCAGGGGGGGTTGGACTAGATGATCTTTCGAGGTCCCTTCCAACCCTTGTGATTCTGTGATCCTCTACACTACAAGAAACTTTTCTCAAATCCCACAGGACACATGCATATACTCTATTAAATCAACAAGCTCAAAATATTGACAGAAAATCCTGTACCGATCACCAAAAGATAGAGAGGCAAATGTTATTTGAGTGGAACGGACAGTATTTTTTTTTGTGCTTACTCTAGTGCAAAAGAAAATGTTTCTAATTTCAAGAGATCTAGTGCCTGACTATTGAACCTATCACCTTTCTTCACTAAAAGAAGATTAAGGTAATTTTCATGCCTTATTCACTAGGAAGACTAAGTAGTTATTCAATATAGTAAGGACATAGATAGCAGGCAGTAGGGACAATCACTTCAGATCTTTTTCTAGGACAAAATACAGAACGAATAAAGCTAGTCCTGCATTGAATGTTTTTTTCCCCAGACATTCATAATTCTATAACCTACCAACTAAACTAATCACACAAGTGTTACCACTGCAATTTATTATTGATTATACACTATATCTCACTGAGAAATGTCTTGAGCACATTCTAACTCCATGGAAGCCCAAATGTAGAGAAGCGAATACTGATAATGTCTATCGTGACAGTGTTATAATGCCCAGCTACTCAGAGAAGTTTTGCAACTAAAGCAGTTTAAGTTCTGCTTAAAAAAAGCAGAACTTAAACTGTACTTTGATGAAACAAAGTACAGTTTTCTGCTCTGCAGTTCCAGTATTAGGAGTTTCTTAAGACTAAATATGACAAAGAGCATATGATTAAAAAAAGCTATTTTGAACAAAGATTTGAAATTATGCATGTAAAAATCACTATTGGAAACATATTTTGATCCTAGCCTGAATTTCAGTTCAGTTTGGAATGATGGCCTCCGTTAAGCATCCTTTACCAACAGTAACTCTTGGCTGCCACGAATCATCTTCACATAGCTTACGGCATATTGACCAAGTTACTACTTGACTTTCAGGGGAGGGAGAGGGATAAATTAAAAAAATTAAACTTTTAAAGAGCTCATATCATAAGCCAAGTTTAAAAAAAACCAAACAAACCACAATACAAAAATCAAACCCACAACTATATGAAGTATTTCACAATAAAGCTCTTGCTAAGAGCATTTGAGATAACTGAATTAGTAATTCCTTACTCCTAGCACTATTTGCTTGCTGATACATCTAAAGGTTGTTCTTGATGCCTTTGCGTTACGCTAGGAGGTCAAGTTTTGCTGCTTATTTAATACTAAGTACTTTTTTTGAAGAAAATGCTTCCAGGCATACAGCCCTATGATTTGCATTCCTACCCCACAGAAACTACTGTTTTGAGAAAGCAGTGGTTCATTATCTTAAAACAACTCCCTGCACAAGAGTGAAAATTTTTGTCCCAGTTTACAAGCTTCCGTGAATGCTTTACTTCCAGATTTTCCTCTGGATTTCTTGGTTAACAATGAGATGAGTAGGAACAGGTGCTCAATGGGAAGAGCATTACAAATGGCCTCCCAGAGAACAACTGGATGGTGCCTGCCACCATACCGTTCTTCTGGAACAGATATTTATAGGCATTTAATACTGGATCATGTCAAATTAAATGCACTCCATCCTGTAGAGCATTGCTCCAATGTGATATCCACAGCTCCGAAGTCCTTGTTCACAGTTTCCAAGTTCTTTTAAACAGAAAGAAGGTAGATAACAAGCATCGGTAATAAAAACTATTCATACGTACTGTAAAGGAAGAGAAGGAACTGGAAGAAAACCCTGCACACTAAATGGCATTTCACTGAAATACGAAGAAGGACTGCGTAACTTAAGGCAAGCAGCAGCAGTTGCATCACCTCTTCTCTTCCTCAGTTCTGTTTGAGAAGTAGAGGGCAATGGTTTTACTCTAATACAAGTAAATTCCGAACAAACTTGCATGTCAGAATGAGATTCTGATGATTTTTACTAATTGGAGCAAACGTGGGAAAAAAAAAAAGATTTGACTTTCAATGTTATTGTTTTTATAAACTAGGAATAAACTGCTTAGAAGCTTCCACAAATTTTGACACCATATTACACTACAGCATCCTGAAGCTTCATCAACATGACCAGTCATCTTAACTTTTTCTAAAACCATAACAACTCATTCCTAATTAGCTTGATTCAACAACTATTATGATAAAGGACAGTCTTTTCGACTGATTAGAACATGTGCTAGCTCAGGTGGAGTTAATGAGCAAGTTCATCCCACAACCTATGTCATAAATACACACAGAAACACCTACTATGAATTCTGACATCGGTGACAGACAAGGGTCTCCAATTTCAGTGGAAAGCAAAAATCCCAAGTTCACTTCTAAAACATTTTGGTGTCCAAACATTCAATTTAAACAGCTTGTACTACCCTGTCCCATGACTTCCTTTGCCAGCCTCTCAACACCTGCTATAATGGAGCTGAGAGAAGACAACGGGATTTTATTCCTTACATTAACTTAGCGTAGGATTACAGCCTACTAATCTAAATTCTCATTGTCAGGCATCAAGTATTCCAGTCTGGCAGAGTTAGTCCATCAGCATGAACTTAGAGAGATATATATATACACACACACGACCAAGTCTTATACCTGGCTCTAATTTACCTAATAGATGTCTTATTTATAGTATGTGAACAACTTTAAAGTTATAGCTAAGAGAGTTTGTACTTCAGAATTTTTTTTTAAAATGTCTCTAAATTAGAAGACTAAATTCTATTGATTTGAATATTAGTGTGATTCCATGACTAAGTAGCCTCTGCAAAGTGTATCATCTACTATAAATAATCTTAAATATCATTTAACATCTACATCAGCTGAAAATAAACTCAGTTGTCTCAATGTAGTCCCTGGCAGATATTTATCAGCATAAACAAACTGCTCCATGACTGCATACTAATGCTATCCTCTGTTCAAGAATGACTTCAAAATCTGAACGATACAGACCAAGGTGCAATCTTCATAAATCAGCTTTTCTTCTGTGGTTTGGTTGGTTGGTTTTGGTTGGTGGGTTTTTTGTTTTGTTTTGGTTGTTGGTTTTGGTTTTTTTTTTTTAAAGACATACCCACTCAAGTGCTTTACAGTATTACACAGGTAAATCTGGACAAGAAATTATTTCATACACTCAGTTTTAGTAGACTCAATATCTCTTTTCTATCAGTGCAGACTTAATCTAAAATTCTTTTAGAAGACAACTATACTTACGATCTGCTGAAAATATAAGCAATAAATTTTAATGGTGGCTACCCTAGACAAAGAAATTTGAAATCAAACCCCTAGATTTTGTTTAAGAACTGTTAAGATTGTAACCACTCATATGTACTCTCTTAAAAAAAAAATAAAGCAAATACATGTATACAAATGACTACAAAAATATCACCAGTGAAATTCTAATCAAAGACAAAATATAATAGCTTTATCTTCTGACTCTTCTTCCAGAATACCTCAGAAATATGAACTATCAGTTACACCAGATAAATAAAATAACAACAGGTTAGGTACTTGTTGAACCAAGAATCATAATCAGCCCTGTGTGTTCTTAATTTATCAATGCACAAGTCAACAAACACAAAATATATGCCACATCATGAGGAAACGTCAGTATCAAGCAATTTCAGTTCAGTATTTCAAGTGATTTTAAATAGTGCTTGTTGACAAGATGATCCGTCTCCTTAAAGTACAGAAGAACATTATTTACCTTAAAATTATTTTCTATTGGCAGAAAGAAAAAACACAGTGATCTAACTTATTTTCTTTAGTCACTTAACACAGCCAATCTTTTCCTTGAAACCTTTATGGATAACAACCATTCTAATTTGGCAGCTAAAACAGAAGAATATGTCACTAAACACAAAGCGTGCCCTACTCTGACAAGAACTGATGCAGACAAGATGCAGGCATTGCAATTAAAAAAACCCCAAAAATCTTGGAAACTTTGCGTTCAGGCTACAGGGGACAAAGTCTCCTCCCAGTTACACAAAGCATTTGGTTACAACAGCATTTATTTAAGGGAGCCAGACATACACCTGATGACCACTGGTATAAGTAATGCCAGAATGTGGCACTGAAATCACATCTTTGCTTTTAGAGCACAAGCAAGTCTTAATACACTCTTCAGTTGGACTTGCAGCTCAATCACCGCCTAGCTCCCCCTCACAAGGTTTCCAGGAAAAAGCACAGACTAAATAGAAGTTTCAGAACATATATCATACACGTTGGTTAAAAACCTCAACTGAGACATTTCTCAAGCTTTAAATATTGATAAGAACATTACTAAATTTAAAATACAATTTGTTGTTTGCCTAACATTCAGGAGGCTGAATAGTGAACGGATGTTGTCCCTTTCTCAAACGCACACAGAATTCACGCTGCAAGAGTATGACTACTCCAGTATACCAACATTGTATTCGCTCTTCAAAACATGAATATTTAAACAGAAGACATTTTTCCCCATGCAGAAGCCTAAACAGAAGCTCTTATCTGAAATAGTAAAAGCTGTTATTTTTTTTTCAAGAGGTTTTAGACTGTATAGAGATAGTTACATACACAGGCATCTCAAATGAGAGGGCACCATACATACATGTAATTGGTTGCTTTTTCTTTTTCCTCGGCAGTCTGTACAAAACGTGAAAATGTGCCTGCTTCTGACTAGCCATTAAAAGGCAGTGGTTGCACCATACTGTGATTTGGGGAGCTGAAGAAAATAGCCAGAACTGACTGATATCTGATAAACAGTAACAGGAGTCAGTTTATTGCACCAATCGTTAAATAATGGTGCTGATTATAAGGCTGCTAACTGCAGATGCTGTAATTGTCTGTCATAAATCTTAGTCATTTGTGACAGGAGCACAATGAAAGAGAGCATCTGCTTGAGGGCAAATGACTTCTGATAAATATCAGCTCTGCTAAAATGTACTTGGATGTGTCTCAATATTTTGGAGAGCCATTCATGTTGCTTCCACAAATGTGAAGTTATTATTGGTTTGTATTGATTTTGCCACCTTGGTTGTTTTTTTTTTTTTTCTTTTTAAAGAGACAGAGTCAGAGAGCGACTCAAGGTTGAGTTGAATTGAATCTCAGCTCTTTATCTGATCTACTCATTCCTCTCAAATGCACGTTTGAGTGGAAAAAAAAAATAATTGCACTTTTTCAGAAGATTGCTGTGCAGAAACACTGCCTGGAAAATTCAATATGTAGTTCAGCTTTTTATTTTTTCTCTTAAAGCAACTCCTCACTGAAGGAAGGGAAACAATTTTAAAGCATGTTTTTTAACATAATATTTTTAAAGGATTTAAAGTAGTTGAAGTAGGAGTCAATTAAGCTATTTCTGGAGGATAATAAAATGCAAATTTAGAAAGCTATCAGAAAGTAATTTTTTGTTTTCAGAATAATTAACATAATTTTCATTTCCCATCCAACCTATAACAATACTATAAAATCTACTAAGTTCTGCCATCCTAGCCCCTACCAAACAGTGCTTTAGTTCTTGATCTTATAATACTTATTCAGCAGTCTAATTTCACCAATGAAAGCTGTGCATGCACAAATTGATATTTAAATATGTATTTCTTAGTGATATTCTTAACACATCATCAGGATTACCCTCAAAACTTTTTAAATAAAGGTAGTAAAATTTAATCTGAAATTCAAAATTGGGAATTTTACTGGTAACTGACCATTACAAAAGATAATGGCTTTCCCTTCCAGCATTTCCTTGCCTAATTCAATTAACATTGCTTAACCTTTCCAACAAATGAATTTGGAATTCTACTGGCAGCAGTTTCCTTCACTGAACAATTGCACATGTTGCCAAAATACACGCAGCTCACATGTTGAATATGCAAAGTCCGGCAGAGTAAATCGTTGGCAGCTACCCGATGAAAGTCTGACCCCATGCCATTTATGAGTTAGGGCATCACCTTAAGGTTACACAGTGCTTAGTGTAAAGGCTAAAGCTGGAAATTGTAAACATAATGAAAGATACAATTTTCTACTCTTCAGATAACTTTAATAGTGGACTAAGACAAATACAGCATAGAACCATATGTGACCTGGTTGTTTTTTCCTTTTAGAGGATACAATCAAACTCTCATTAAAGCAGTTTAGTGGGAACACTACCTTTTGTATGGCATATCAAAAAAGCAAATACAAGTGTAACATATGAGGCAACCCAATAGAAGGACAGAAGTAATGATGTATGAAGGATGGTAGAGGATTTGATTGGATCTCTTCCCCATGTAATTTCACATTCATAACATTGTAAGGATTGTGTTTTCTTCCAAACATGCAGAACTCCTGGAAAAAGAAAGAGAGAGCAAGAGAGAGAAAGCGAGAGGTATTTTCTTGGGTCATCTTTAGGACTCTGAACCATTTATTAATCAGAAAGATTTTTAATCTTGTGCTATTTCCTTCATGGAGAGATGGTGGTTTATTACATATTTTATTCTTGTTTTACATAGCAAAACCCAAATAACCATGCCCAGAGGGAAATTCTGATGTAAGGAGGAGTTTAAAGAACAGAATGATGGGCACATAAATACATGAGACTTAATAAGGAAGAATCAATATGCTTTTTGTGAAAAGAAATGTTATTTCAGAAATTTATTGTTGTTCTTAAAAGAATTCAACAGTTATATGTACGAGTAAGATCTAAGTGATAAGACCGAATTCAAAAAGACTGTAGGCAACGTCCATTTAAAGAGCTATTAAAGACACTAAGTTGCTGTAAGATAAAAGGGAAGGTTCTCACCTGGATAACAAATTAAAAAAGAAAAAAGGAAATAGAGGGTGAAGAGTAAGCAGACAATTTTCAGAGTGATACAAGGTCAGCAATAGCAGCTCATGAAGATCTGTGATAAGGCCCACACTATTAGTAATCTAGTTTCTTTGAATACTACAAAAGTTAGTGGGGAAAAAAATCCCTAATTGGAGATTCATGGAAGACTGTTACAGTACCAAGTGAATGAGCAATAAAACAGATGAAATTTATTGTGGATAAAAGTTAAGATATACCTACAAAGAATGAACAGTCTCCTTTTACCTACCATACAGAGGTTTCAAGATGATTGTTGACATTTGGTAACAGAACAGATTATTTTATGAAAATACCAGCTCAATGTTGACCTGCAGTCATTGTCATCTAAACATTGTGAATATTTAAGAATGAGAGAACAAATTAAGAAGTGACATGGTGTTTCTGTATCTTGAATATTGAATGCAGTCCCACCCCCATCAAATACATAATAGCAACAGTAAAGATACAGAGAAGGCCACAAAGGCTGTAAAAATCCAGACTAGATTCTATACATGAGGGAGGTTAAAAAGCTGCAAAATTAAAGATTAATTTTACAAAATAGGTGATACAGCTGCATAAAAATCTGCTGAAGGTTATAGAAAAACCCCATTACTGCCTCAGAACATGGCACTGCAAACTGCTGGAAGCTGAGGAAGTAGTCTGGAGAAGGATTATGGCATGAGCACCTTGTTCTTGCATCCTGTCTTGGGTCTCCACTGCTGGTCTCTATCAGAAGTAAGATACTGAGTCAAAGGGACTTTGGGTATTCATAAACTTAATTAAAAGTGTTTTACATTTAATGACTATTTTGCTTAATGAAATGGCCAAAAGGAATCCTTCCTTCACGTTCAGTTTGTGCACGAACACAGAGAAAAGGAGATGTTAAAATTTTGTGAAAAATGGGTTTAAAGGCTTACTATAATTTGTCCATAAGGAACATTTTCCTTCTCCAAATCATCTTTAGTCTCCAAAAAGATATGTTAGACATAAATTCAGCAAAGTATACAGACAGAAAAACATTTCTCCTTGCTTTCTTCCTCTCTGCTTTCTAACTCCTACCTTGAGGTGCTTTATTTCCATCCCCGTTCCTACTTCTTGCAATACACTGCCTTACCTTCTACCTCCCACTTCCCACAGACAGGAATTTTTAGATGAAGCCTACATTCAGTTAAGTCTAATGAGGAAATACGATCTAACTTTTCTCTCAGTTAAAAAAAAAAACAACACAACACACACAAAGAAGCACCATGCACAAACCCAAAAAACAACACCCACCTGGTTCTCAAGTTTGATGTACAGGGATCAGTCTACATTCAACATTTATTTTTAAACACTTAAGAACACCTTTTATGGATACAGCATTTATTAGGCTTGTTGAAAGGATAGTCTCATCATTGCTCTTGGTTCAAAATCACTCTTCCAACCTGCTAGCCTCAAAACAACAAGATTTTTTAAAAAGCTAAGATGACTTGCTTTGTCACGTTCTCGGTAGCAAAGAGTTGATAAAGAGTATAGTGATTCTATTTTAAAATATAGTAATAATAGTGCTTGTTTTGATCCTTTAGCATTCACTTTTTCCTCTGCAATCAAGAAAGCTCAGATTCAGGCATAAGTCAAGTGTCAGGTAGCACCTCCCACATGAAGTTAAGAGGAAGCAAAGCAGCTTTTTTAATATTCACTAGCTTTCAACCACTGTCAACATTGCACAGCCGCTCCATTCCAACAGCACCAAGTAACAGCAAAAGGTCAGCACACAGAGGAGACCATGCTTCTAGAGACTGGAGGGTCCAGGCTATGGGTCATACATGCAGTTTGCTAGAATATGAGATGATGTGATCTAAGTATTTGTCTGCAACTTAGGGCACCAAATGATGTCAGTAAGAGCCAGATTCCAAGCAAAAGGAGGCAGCTCCTTATATTACGGATAACAGATTTCTGGAACCTGTTAATGAAGAACATTAAGACTGTTAGAAGTTTATGGGCTCAAAAGAAGACTGAAGAAATGGAAGTGTCATGACTTGAGGGTTACTAAGTCGACATAAACCCCAAAGTGACTCAGCTAGCTGAAAAACAAAATTAAAAGCAGCAGCACCAATGAAGTTTTATACATTTTTGCCCTGATCTTATGCTTTGTTAGGGAACAACTCCTTGTTTGAAGCAAGACACTGGGCAAAACAGACTTTTGGTCTGAACGCATTCTCACATGCATCAAAACACACATCTTTCTGTTATGATAAACATGAGAGGTCTTTCCTCCCAATGAAAGAAAGAAGAAAAGAAGAAAACACTCCCCTAGAGTGACTGTATACAGGGGCTACCACTGTAAAATGGTCTACTCGAGCTTACTCTTCCATAACCTGTTTCTAGGTCCACATCCTTCAATTTATCTTCCCCTCCCTGCTTACAAGAAGTGCTTGTGGTTTCAAAACCCCTATTTCAGTTTACATTTCAACTAAACCCATGTCAAGGTAGATAAGAATTAGCTGTTAACTCTAATATTACCAATAGATATCAACATTTCTTATTTTTATTAACTTCCTCAGATTTCTTTAGCTAGCTTGTTTGCCATACTAGTTATAGCGCATACGAGCATTTTAAACAAGCTTATGCTACTCTGGAATAGCTGCCTGGCCACTGGCCAGAGCAAAGGCCAGGCAAGTGGCCCAGTGAAGACCTCTAGCAGAGGCCCACCCACCACAACAACAGTAGCTCATTGTTTCGTTTTCTTCCTAGAACAGTCAGCTACACAGGCATAGGAGCCTTTTTCCAGGACTTCATCTTATGTAGTACAGCATGTCCACTGGCAGTGTGACTGTCATTTCCTCAGACTGTAATCCAACCTTGGCTGCAGAACTTTGCAGCACAAATCTTGTCCAAATGTACTCAAGAAAACCACTACAAATATACAGGACTAAGAACAAATCCATTGCCAAGTTAGCCTTGGAGCTAAAGGAACTTAAGGTGTAAGTTGATTTCAGTTTGAAAATAAAAACTCTTACTTCTTAATCAACTCCAATGAACATTTTCCATTTAAATCACCATCAAGCAACAAGGGAAAGCAGCATTCAGATTTTAAATTATTTCCAAAGAATGCTTTGAAAGCTTTCACAAAGCCTACAATGAAACCATACAAGACAGCATTCCTGTGGCTGTTGAACCAGATGCTTTTATCTCCCCTCCCAATATTTAATTATCAGTTTAGTGGATGTCTACAGTAGTTTTTCCTCAGGTTTTACCCACAATACATCACTTGTTAAAGGTACCTGAAAACTTTTTCAGATCTGTAGACAACTGGGATTCCTTACAGTTTCTTTAAAGGAAAAGATGACTGAATGCTTTGCTTTAAGTTGAAGACAAAAATTTGGAGTTGGGGAATTTTTTTTTTTTTTAAAGGAGCAGTCCAAAGGATGTTTTTATTTATGTGAACAGAAACTCACCTGTCTTTGTGATGAGTGCACATCACCACCTCAAATAACTTCAACTAGAAGACTATTTCATCACAAGTGGATTCTTCTCAGAACAATCTGCACACAAATATGCTGAAGGAGTACTGTGGCTAAATTTCAGTCTTAAAATTATTTAAAAATTTTTTTTAAAAAAATATTCTTAAGCTTCAATTACAACTCTTCTTCTCTGATCCATTTACTATCTTATAATTTCAAAACTAAAATGTTGTGGCCTCAATGTTTCTTTAGAATGAGCTTGAAATGATGTCTATGCAACAGCCATTTCAAAGCAGATTCATCACTTTCAGTGGAATGCCAGCAGATCAGCAGGGTGTGCAGTCTGTGTCTGAGAGGCCACATGGGCATTCTTGCCATGGGAGTATGAAGCCTATCCTAGTGGCACTTAACGGGTTAAAAACACTGCAATATGCATTAAGCACATGTTTCAAGTCAGCAGGGTGCCAGTCTAAGATGTCCTCAAAGCCTAATTTGATAGATATTATGCCATATGCTGCTGCAAGTAGTTAGTAATAAAGAAAGTAAAAATTTTATGGATGAGCAAAATAGAAGCTCTTATTGATGGAGTGTTTTTAAATCAGGTGTATAATTTACCTACCGTCAGACCACATGTAGAGTGCATTACTCAATTGGACTTACAAGCAGATAGGAAGGCAGTTTCTTTTAATAAGCACTTCTTCAACTTATTGGCTCTACAATTACTTGCACCAATTACCAGCAGCTGCTGCCTGTTTGGTGTTTTATCTTAGACAAGGAGTTACATTAGTTTCTAATCAACAAACCATTCAAGGACTCTTTAAAAATATTTAAATTTAATTTCCTCATTTAATTTGAATTAACTGAAATACTGGATATTTTCATTGTAGTACTTCGCATCTTCTTAGGTTCTTCTCCAAACATAGATTTATTGTTGTAACATTAATTTATAAACTCTATAAATCCAAGAATATACACATCATAAAATATTTGATACAGACATAGGCAGCATCAGTGTGGGCCTTATTAACCACACGTGGCAGTAAATATACAGTTGATTGTTACTGCTTTTATATAACATTAAGCTTGCCATAGAATGGATTATACTCCAAGACCTTTATGACTTACTCAAGTCTCTGAGCTTTCTTTAGTATTTACCTGATTCATACTTACCAAGGCACGGGCTAATGTACCAAGATAACAATTATCAGAGAAAGCATTTTATTTTTTTTTAAAAACAAATGAAGATACTCTTTGTTATGTGAAGGAAGGAGATTTTTTTTTTTGTCTTTAACTCTAGATTTTCAAAACGATGCTTCTATAAACTTTGACACTTCAAAACCACCTTCATATAACATGAGAATTGGTGTTTCTTTTGTAGGTTTTCTTCCCAAATATCTCAATAGAAGAAACAGAATAAAACAAATAATTTAAAACTGCAAGTAGCAGAAGTAACTGAAAAACTAAGAGGTACTGTAATACCAGACTCAGTTTTTGCAATTAAAAATAATGAATAAAACCCAGGCTGTCTGCTAAGTTATTCCAACTAATGCCTCGTCTAAATTATAGAATTGCCACCTCTGCTGTTGCACTAGAGAATTCTACCAACGTATAGTACAATAAACTCTCAAGAGACTTCCCGGTGGTCTATACATACTGCTACCTATGCCAACTTCTCACAAAAATCCAAATTCTAGGGACAGGCAAACTTGTGCAGACAGGGTGCAATTTAAGAGGCTGCAGCGTACAGCTGTTGTTCAGGAACAACAGAGGCTGTTGTTCTGGAAACAGCCTTCCTCATAGCAAATCCTGGGAGAAGTCTGCCTTTCCAGCAAACTACATTTACTACAAAGGGAACAGTCAAATAAAGATAAACAGAACAAAACCAATCAACCAAAAAAAAATATTCCACAACAAAAACACCTTTGGGCATCTAAGTTCTTATATCAATCATCACAATTTTTGATTTTTTCCCCCCTCATATATGGGGACATCCTTCATACTATACATGAGCAGCATGCTAGGAAGCTTAAAATCTGAAAAAATGCCATTAGTGCTCCATCCAATGTAAAGGGTATGTCAATCACCACAGGAGAGTTAGACAAAAAAACTGAACCCAAATCAAACTGTTTCTCTATAAAAAGTAGAGAGAACAATTTTGGAAGTTTTAGAGCACAATTTTCAGAACGAAGATGGTAGAAACTGTCAGGGACATGATGATGCAATTTAACAGATATATGCTTGTGTATAGTCTTAGTTAAATCACATATATAGATATTCCCGCAGCTAGCAATATTCAGGGCAGTATCATGATTCCAGGTCTAACACAGGAAAGACAACAACAATTCAGTGATATCTCAAATCCATTGATACAAAGCCCAGGCTGGTAAAAATATTTCAGTTTGCCATTCACAGGGAGTGTTATACATTGCAGCTGTTTGAGGGAGACAAAGAAAAATCTTTCTTGTTCCTAATTTTCTGAAATTATGCATCAAGACATGCAAATCCCGCACCTTCTGTAAAATAATTAGATCTACATACAACAGCCTAATTGTTTCATACTATTATCTGTTAAAAAGAAATAATCAGGACTGCTAAAAACCCCAGAAAACTCCTTAAAAGAGGCCTCAGGATCAACGCCCCACATAATAAAGGAGTCCTCTCTAAGTATCAGGACATTACAACTATTTTCAGAACCCAGTGCTGGAGGTGTCTTCTAGTATACTGCATCCAAACACCAACTTCAAACTATAATCATAGAATAATTTAGGTTGCAAGAAACCTTTGGAAGTCATCTGATCCGACCCTTATACTCCCCAAAATAAGGTCAACTTCAGACTTGATCTTGAATCAAATTGTGCTGAAAATGGCAACAGAAAATGGGAAAACCAGTCGACAAACAAAGAAATGTATTCAGAAACTTTGTAGTGAGCATCACCTGAAAACAAATGATGAATTAATTACCCTTACAACTCAGAAGCTATTACTTGTAGATCTTTCCTTGTTCTTTATCTCCAAAGCATGCTAAAGAAAGTGCTGTGGAGGGATGGGGTAATTTTCTAGGATTTTATTGATCTCTAGTAAATAGTCAGGTTTTCTTCACTCTTCCAAAAGGAAAACACACCATTTTCCACAAAGAGGGGAAGTCTTGCCCTCTCTCTACCATAGACTTACAATATAGTTTCTTCATCACCCTACCAGGTTATTAAAGCCACCCAAGACCATAAAACATTTTGCTATTAAAGTTTATTTTTAAACGCATTCATATTCTTACTGCAAGTTTCTTTAACTTACGCAACTAACTTCCAAATTATCCATCTTTTAATGTGATCTCTCTCACAGCTGGGAAAAATCTAACCCTCTCAGGACTCAATCATATAAATTTATTTAATTAACACTAAGCTTAACATCTCTCAATTATGATGGCAAACTCACCAACTCTTGGGAATTTTGAATGGAGAATAAGCAAAAGATCCATAAAACCTGAGGTTCAAACACCAGAAGGGTCTGCTCAAGTCATCTGCTTGTATCCCTTC
This sequence comes from Psophia crepitans, assembly GCA_013399095.1. Classification (NCBI taxonomy): domain Eukaryota; kingdom Metazoa; phylum Chordata; class Aves; order Gruiformes; family Psophiidae; genus Psophia; species Psophia crepitans. Next base: position 140,103 of record VWZZ01007835.1, on the reverse strand, counting down.
AAGGGGCAAGTACTAAACCAGCTTACCATGTACCCCTAATTTATAGAAGATCTTTTTCCTCTCTTCTCATGGATTTCCCCCCACCCCATGTACCTGACAGACCATATAATACTCTTGAACAAATACACACAACTCCCAAGTGTTTCTTGAAAGAAAGGTAGTCCATCACATCAGTAAAAATAAGGACACTATATACATATTTTGCTGCTTGTACCTTTAATTCTGCTCAGTCTTCTGATAATATCCCGAAGAATTACATTATTTAAGCACATGTGCACTACTATCCTGCGGAACACATGATGTTGAAAGACACCAGGATTATAACTGCTGGTTTCTCTAGCTGATACATTAAGGTGCTCAGAAAATTGTACAAGGTTCTTACCCTCTCTCTGTATCAAATCTATAAAATGCAAAGCATTCATCATGCATAGTCCTCCAAGCACATTAGTCATCCTTGGGAATATACATTTACCACATAATGAATTTCTGACATGTCTATAATTACAAAAATTATTGTTGTTTTAGAGTTATGCTTGTAGAGAATGCACAGATTATATAAACAAAAGGAAATACAAAAACGTGGTGTCACCGACGTCACTAATCTCGCATAGGCCTATGGCACTACCTGGACATCAGTATGCACCTTATTGTGTAACATACTTTATTCAATTATATACAGCACAGATACTTAAAGACATAAAATCAACTGTACTGTTATTTCTTTCTTACAGATAGTTTTGCCAGCTCAAAGTAGGTTGTTGTTAAAGAAATACTGTTAAGCTTAACTGTATCATGCCCAATACAAATACCAGTTTGACAATAAAAGCATGAGACCTTGCTCTTGAGCATGGACAGGTATGTATTTAGCTAACCAAGGACCTCATTCTGCAAACTCTTTGCCTGCCATACTTCCCGTGACCTCTGAAAGGGTCAGTAAGCAGAAATGTCTGAAGTTATAGCAATAGAAACTATTTCCTAGCTTATTTAAAGTCTTTTCCTATGGAATATCAGAGGCATACTGACATTTTTAAAAATTAAAATCCATTTTGATTATCTCAATCAAGAAAGAAAATCCAAAAATGACTGAGGCACCCAAATGGCAGCTAGAGTGGATTCCCTCTTGTCAAGGTCGTCACTCTTGGCAATTTAACCCAGAAAATGAAGCAGTAATTGACCAATGCTCTGCTTATTTTTCAGATAGCAAACTTGCTTTTTTTAGATCAAAAAATTCTAAGTGTAATGAACACCTAAAAACATGCTTTCTCTATTTTCTGGAAAGATGCAAAGAAGTAGCATTAATTGGCAATTCCCAAGTGCCAGAAAATACCTGGAAGAGAGAAAATTTAACATCCTATATTGTTTTAGTGTTACTTAGCCCTTAAAAAAGATGGACATAACACTGGCAACTCCTCCCATTATGCTAAAATTGGAATATTCACAGCCACAGCAATAAAGCTTTACTTACAGTTATTCACACAAAATTATTTGATCTCTGCTTAGATTAAGATACTATCGTTACTGCTTGTCTGATAAGACAAATTTGAAATCTTCTAAAACAGGTAAGAATCCTTTCAAATCTCTGCCATAAAACTTTATACTTGAGTTCCCAAAAGTACAAGAGCTCCCCAAACTCCTAAGCTACCAAAAAAAACCAACCCCAAACCAAGGACAAAAAGAAATCCTTTTACTTACTAAAACAGACACTACCATTGAGGCCACACAAACAGATACAGAATTCTCTCTATTTCTCAACAAATCTGACTTAGGACTTGTAAGATAAAGTCTACTGGATCTCATTAAATAACTATGCTCTGAAAGAAAAAACAGAAAGAATGAAAAGATGGATGGATGGATGGAAAGGGAATATCAAGTTTTAAAGGAAGTCTCTAGGGGCTTCTGTCCCTTTCTTACAAGCTGATTAAAATGCACACCTTCGGTTTCTCAAGGAAAGAAAAACTGCGAACAACAGAAACCCACACAGCTCTTGAGCGAAGAAAACATGTTTGTGTGTGAACTTTGTTTTTACAAAGGTCAAGCATGTTTTTTTTCTTTATGGAATGGTAGATCTACAGTTGCGGTTCATGTAAGCATGCCCAGGAAGACTTTAACTAGTTAAGGGGGGCACCACAGGGTTCACTACCAGACAGTCATATGAGAAATGGCTACTCTCCAGTTATCTCCACTATCTACACATACCCAACACAGCCAAGTACTACATTGTAAACATAAGATAAGGAAATAAAATAAATTAACTATTTTTGTCAAACTGTAATTTACAGACTTGGGCACTTGGTTAAAGTTGAGGTGATGCTTCTGACCATTGATTACTACTTTTTTTTTTAAAAAAATAAAAGCACACCTCATCCTTTTAAGCCCACATCTGAGACTCTTCTCATTTCCAGATATAGTAATATCTATTAAAGACATTTAATAAGGTTAGCTTTACTGAGAAAGATTTTACTCTTTAAAATGAGAGCTTTTTAATACGATGGAAAATTTTCTTTTAAAAACCGGAATTAATGTGCACTGCACATAATGTGTTGTAAAACAGGCAGCGCATCATTATCGCCTCCTACTCAGAGCCATTTTAACTATAATCTCAGTATTTGGGTAGCTCAGCTAATTAACAACCTAGTATTACTGTAAAGATGAGATTGTCATGTTATTTCAAGTGGTTTTTAACAGTCTTTGTACACTAACTACTAAATTTGTTAACAGTTTGCACTGTTTTAAGAAGAAAAATTGTATTTTTCAAAAGTCTAGAAACTGAAGAGATATGTAATTTGATTTAAAGCTGCACTTACACGTGTATATATTTTTAAACAAACACACCGGGCCATCTTTATAGACTACTTGTGTAATTGGTTCTGGGGTTAGAACAGCAGCATTTCCAATGTTTCCTCTCCTCACCAAACCAAGTTGTGGCCTCATTTCAACTAACGCTGAAAACATAGAAACAATCGTAGAAAAGTCTATTTCTCTATCAGAGCACATGTACATTGAACAGCAAATCCAGGGATAGTCAAACAACAAGCTTCAAAACCTTTATTTGAGCAGTCATAAAAAGTAATCATTACGAGAAAGCATAAGACAGCTAGAACTACAACTTTTTTTCATACCCACATAGTCAAATGATGTCATAATTTCCTCACTGGTCAGTGACTCCAATGCTTTCAGACAAAAGGAACAGGTATGATTTCACTCACAAGTTGTTCAAAGCAACTAAGTCACTAGATTTAAGCTTTTATGCATTCAGATAGTGCACTGTGTTTTAGATATCTGCACTGTTTTATGATTAGTGCCTACTAAGTAGTCCCTGAATCTTGTAAGGTCCAGTCCTCAAACATGACCTCAGCAACACTACTTACCTCATCACCTTTTCTAGTTGCAGTCGGAGCTATTTTGCCAAAGCAAATTGTTTTTAAATACAGAAGTTAATCTAATTGGCAGGGAGAGTGTTCATACTTTTTTGTTTCTAGTCCCAAATACGATTTTATATGGAGGTAGAAAGTTGTGAGATAGAAATTCCTGCTTCCTCAGAAGAATCTTACAGCTCAGACATTTGAATGGGCATGGCATTCCTGAAATGTCATCAAATGGTGTTTTCTCAGACTATTCTTTTTTTTCCTCTAGTAAAGCATCACAAAAGCCAACCATCACTTCTCATTTCAAAATAACTAAATGACTGAAGTCTCATTTTCAACCCACAAACCCCCTTAAGTTAAATACAGAATTACTATCACATGTATTGAGCCTGACTGAGGTGGAGTTAATTTTCCCAGAGCAGCCCCTCTCAGTGCTGTGCTGTGCATGAGTAGCCAGCAAGGTGTTGCTAAACACACCAGTGTTGTGGCTACTCCTGAGCAGGGCTGGCACAGCATCAAGGCTGCCCCTGCAACGTTCCCCCTCACCAGTGGGCTGAGGGTGGGCAAGATCTTGGGAGGGGACACAGCCAGGACAGCTGACCCCAACTGACCAAGGGGATATTCCATCCCATACGATGTCTGCTCAGCAATAAAAGCTAAGGGGAAGGAGACAGGGATTTGTTATTATGATGTTTGTCTTCTGGAGCAACTGCTATGTGTACTGAAGCCTTGCTTCCCAGGAAGTATCCCACTGATGGCAAGTAGAGAACAAACATTATTGTTTTCCTTTGCTTCCACATGCAACCTTTGCTTTTGCTTTATTAAGCTGCCTTTACCTTGACCCACAAGGTTTTTTTCCAGCTTATTTTTCTCCTCTCCCTGTCCTGCTGAGGAGGGGTGTGATAGAGTGGCTTGGCAGGCACCTGATGTCCAGCCAAGGTCAACCCACCACCGACATGTTCATTAAAGACAAAAGGAAGAAGGCAGCATTGAAATGTACTTTCATAAATGTACCTTAAAAATAACAAGAGCATGACCTCTTGCATCAAAACATACAGAATCCGTTTAAAATACATTTCCGAGTGCGCCTGCTTTCACCATATTTGATTAAAGCATAAGTAGTCTGAAGTAGAAATAAGATACAAATGGCAAAGAAAACTGAATACCAAGTATGCAACTGAAAGCCTTTGCCTGTGAAATACAAATTATGCTCCAGTTAACACTACTACTACACTAGGATTTCCCCCCCAGTATTGTGTAGCAAAAATTGTAACATGAAGTGATAACACTGAGCGCTGTATTAGGTGAGAAATTTATGATATTTAACCTTGCCAAACATTCACATACACAAACCAAAGAAAAAGTAAATTACTCATTAGAAAGCTGAATGTGAAAGCAATTCTCAAAGTAGCTACCAAACAGGTACAGAAGGGAAAGCAGTCCATCAAACAACCAAGAATTCTGATGCTATGGGTAAGAAAGATGAAAGAACTACTTAAATTTTTGTTCTGCAAAACATTTTTGCAATCAGAGTTTTGAAAATAGAGCCATGTGGTCTGCTAAAACAGACACACACAAAGACAGGACAATTCAATGTAATATTAAACTGTTTATGGAGTAAACAGGATAATACTTATTGTATGATTTAGGAATTACTAATCAGAAAAATTCTGTTTAGAAAATATAGAGTAGATATTCCATGCAACCATGTATGAAACATCTAGTCAGCAACCCATTCTTTAAAATGTTTACATCAAGTCTTCAGAGAAGTAGGACTAGAAAAGGAGCCTGGAAGAAAGCAAGTACAGTTGACCCAATTCTTCACTTCAGTTGTGCTCTACATATGTATATTGGGGCTAATTGGCTATAAAATTATGGTAGTGAACTATTAAGTGTTACACACAATGCTTTTTCTGGCAGTATTATGGCATACCTGATAAAAGCCCATATACATGATCTACTTATACATTAATGTACAAAGGACTGAAAATACTGAGAACTCTTCTAAGTTAAAATCAAAAAGCAGTTTAATTTGAAGCTAAGTGTGAAAGGCCTATTCATTTATCACTTTGCTTCATGAAAGGTAGTAGAAGTGAAAAGCCTGATTAATTTATCTAAGTAAAATAAAGGACTATACTAGTATTTATTTATCCTACAGATTGTTTTGTATTACAGGATTGTGGGATTATCATTTCTACTCAAGAGAGAAATGCATTTATTTGTCACTATTGCATCAGAGTATTATTCTGTGCTGTTCTGCATTAGCAGAATTTCATCCATCCTACAATACATTCAGGTAGAAGTGCATTTTAAAAGAGTCATATTTTAATCTCATGTACAGATTTCTCAACCCACCATATACAGTTTGTCTCATTACTTCTGTTTGACTGCATCAGCTTTCTGAAAGGCCAAGTGTAGGCACCTGAAGACACAATTCTATTGCTAACTGCAGGGAACGTGAGTTTAAACTCAGACTACAAAAGTCTCAGTCATCACATTTAGAGATCCCCTTTTTCCCTTCATCATCACCCTTCTAGTTTCCATGCTGATTAATCAAGACATATCTTAGAGTCTTCCAGGCTGTGCCTGCTTTTGAAATATCAAAAAGTCTAGATTTCTCAGGCCCATTATCACGTTTCCAGAACAGTTTCAGGGCTGACTCTGCTGTCAAAAGACAACATTTTTCCTGATTAGAATTACACAGAATTCCAGAATACACCGAAACCATCAGCAACTCACTACTAATACTGTGTATCTCTTTCTATATTCTGCACTTCCAACCAGAGCCTTTCTGCACACAACAACATTTGTGTTCTTAAGGCAAAATAAACTGCAAAAAGCACAATGGAAATGTCTCTAGGGACTTCATTGCTGAAGCCATTATTCAAAACACATCCCATTGCCAAATCTGCAGAGCAGAATAGCACTGCATTCCCTGCCTTCCCCTGAGCTACAGATATTGATTGCAAAATTGACATTAATAATGGAAAGAATAAAATATTCAGGAAAGAAAGAGTGTAAAGCTCCTGAAGTTAAAGAGTGTCCTAAACATATAATGGGGCCAAACAAAACTGAAGAAACCTCTTCAGAAAGCAGACAAAACACAACACACAATAAAAAAACCCAAAACCCCATCCAATACCCCCACCCTCCCCACCTGAGGTATTATCCTTCCCCATATGAACATTGCACATAGCCAAATTTGCCCAGGACTAGATCCTGCAAGGACTAAGAAAACCAGTCTCATTATGACATGTGCAAGTAAAAATTGACTGAGTCATAAAACTCCCTAAAATTACGTTAACACTGCTCATTTGTATGACCCAGGAAACTGTGTCTTTTTAGCTCCAACTTTTTGGTTCCTTTGCACTTATTCCTAATGAAAAGCTAGTATGTGAGGAATTTTTTTTAACATTGTGATATCACAAACCATCTAATTGCAAAAAAACCACTTTTTGGGATACTGCATTAAATTTACAAGCTTATTTGTAAGAGCAAAGCGTGAAAGTTGCATTCATTCAGCATATACCTAACCACACATACAGCAACTATAATATACAATTGTTCATGACTTTTGAATACAGTTATTTCACAGTTTGTCCATTTTAATAAATTCCGGCTTTTTAAAATTTTCTAATCATCAACCTAAAGTTACAAGGATATCAGATTCTGAAACTTTCTGATTTTTTCTGACTTTACATACCCGTAAAAATGTTCAATCACATTATTGCGTACAAGTACCGAGATACGCATTTGGACAACAAACAAACTGCTGTTACAGAAACCTTATGTCTACAGCAACTACTCTTTAATAGAGCCTCTGTTTTCTTCTAATCCTAAAGTTACCTTAAGGAACTCATTTGTATTTTATAGGCATTAAAAAAAAAAAATGCATCAGGTACATTACCCAAATGATGCTATCGGAGTGGTAGCTACCAGAAAAGCGACAGCGGCAGAGCTTTCCTCCAACACAGCCATGCTGCTGTTCCCCAGGCGCAGTGGGCCATCGCCCCACAGACACACTGCTGAGAGGAGGTGGCACAAGTAGTCCCCTCGCTTCAGTTCCTGAGGCCCGTAACTCAGCTTGGAGACAAAACACAGTTCCTTCTGCCATCCCTCCTTCTCTAACACTCCTGATGAATTTAGCTGAAAAGCTTCAGTAGACACTTCCCCTGCCCCGTATTTCAATAGTTTACTTGTGAAGACTACTTGGTTTTAAACTAAATTCTTCCCAGCTGAGCTGTGCTAATTGCTGCTGGATGAACAATACTCAGCTGATACCTGGGTCTCTGATGAATTTACCTGTGCAGTCAGGTGCTGCAATCACACATGCTCTTGTCCCCGTGTGTGTAACAGCTGTAGATCCTTTACTTACATCATCTGTTTACAAGAACAGGAGCAGGCAAGTTTTCCTTCAAAAACACATAGGAATACAAATGTATTCCCTATGTGACTGTACTGAGTGTGGTGTAATTATAGCAGGGATATAACCCAGTGTCTTTGCTGTCACTGGATTTCAGACTTCCCAGTAGGACTTTCAGAAAAATAGTGAGATGCTATTCAGTAGTAAAAACAATTAAAAAAGAAAAGAAAGCTGGCTTTATGCCATACTAGCTGTCATCATTCTCTGTAAGGACTTGGTCCACCTTATATAAAATATCCTTTAGGAACTCTGTAATGCGGGTGGATAAATTCATGTTCTGTGCTACATAGAAGAGAAAAGATAAGAGCACATAGAAATATGAACTTGTTGAAAAACTGGACAAGTGTCTTTCATTCATTCCATTCACATTCCACCCTCTCTAAATACACAAAAGCGTTACATGTAAAAAATATGTTTCTGGTATAAACTCCAAAACACTTTTATCCTGTCCACCAAAAATAAGGGAGTTTTGGAGAAATTTGTTGCACTCAGGAATGATTGTTAAAGTTTATTTAAAGCTGCATTCCTAGAGCAACTCTTAATTACCCAGTATGCACTGGATAATGAGATAAGGGTTGCAAGATTAATATTGTTCCATTTAAAAATAAAGGAAATCACCTCATTTCAACAATTTCATACCCATAGTGGTAATTGTTCTATTCATCCTCAACGCAAAAAGCAGGTATCCTTAATATTAAAATACATTCAACTCTTGATCTCTCCCTTAGAGGGTATCTCATTCGGAGAGAAGTCTCATTGAAAGCACTGGTATCAACTCCTGAGGTGAGGTACCCGAGATATAATATAGCTTTTCCTCTGCAGCAGGGGAAACCTTGCTTGGTCAAAACATACTCAAAATTCTCATCCGAAATAGCTACCTACATCCAGGTTCCTTCTCCTCTGATTAAAAAATAGTAACAATTCTGTAGGTCACTTCTTGTCTGCATCAGCAAAACCAACTTACTCTTCTCCTTCACCTACTTTAACGACATAGAAATAGAAAAGTAATTGTTTATGCTCATACTCAGTTTAAAAACTAACATTGTAAATCTAGATGTCAGACAGCAAGGAAAAACATGGGCCATGAACATTTCAGGTTTTCTCCAAGCAATATTGTAATTTTGTTGTAACATATTCGTGTCCATTTGTGCCTCCCTATGGTAAGCAATATATATTAAACAGTTAAACAAAATAAATACCTGTATATTATAAGGAGAAGATTAAAAAAAGTACATTGCCTCTTCAAAATATTTTTAACTCTACATAAGCTGTGATAACCGTAGAGTTTTAATTTTACATTTGCCAACAGTGACACCTGCTGGAAAGCACTATGCTCGTATTTTCTGTATTTTCAGCCTCCTGCCATAATATGACAGCTTAACTTATGCTGCTGTGATTGTGTTCAGTTTGCACATGCATGTGCACTGGAGACACTTTTTATTACAAAGTTAAATTTTTTTGTATCAAAAGTTGGAGTATTCTGAGGAGCAGTGGCATGCAATGGCTTTTTTAGTACTATTTGGTATTTCAAATAAAAGCAAATACAAAGCATCTTTCTTGAGAGTATTTATTAGATCAATGGGCTTTGAGAACTGCAGCCAAACTGGGACTGCAAAGATTTCTTGCTTCCTGCTTCTACTCTAAGTAATTAAAAATGAAATATTTCATGCAGAAAGTTGGGACATGAGCTCAGTGTAAGAGTTCCACAACTATACATAATTATTTTGCTAAACTACACTCACATAAAAAAGTAAACATCCAAATTAGCAAAATTACAAGTATTTTGGCTACTAATAGTTGGATATAATTGTGTACATATTGCTGCAATTTTTTAAAGTGAAATACCTAATATGAAGAATATTCTTTTTACATTACTATTTATCCACTAAAGTAGTTAAGGTGTATTATCTTCTTTTCATACTGTTTTTAACACACAGAGTTCCATGCTATGTATGGATCTTATGCAAATGTTCTTTGATTTCAAATGAGACTTTGCATACTAAGGAGTCTATTTTCCCATCAATGCAGAAGAGATTTACGCACATAAGTCCCATTACCATTAATGGGACTCACCCACATAAATCCCCTGCACATTGATAGACCCTTAGGATTTACATTGAAATGGGTCCTTTAGAGCCATTACAATGTCAACCTTTTGCCAGGATTTTGCGTATTAACAATACTAAGCAATACGTGGCAATCTTAATGTGTAAAATCCTAGAAAAAGGCACAACACAGAATGATACGAACAGAAGAAAAAATTCTTACTTTTATGCTATTTAAAGATGATCTGTAATTATTCTTTACCTGCCCATATTCCTATTGGTTATTTTCTATCGTTACTTTCCTTATTAAAAACCCTACCTACTCTTGTACATGACTATCTTCTTTCCTTAACAAGCACTGCTCAAAACCTGCTCCAAAACATGGTTTCTATTTTTTCAGCTTAACAACTTTCCTTCTATTACCTTCCCTTTTAGCTGGTTACAATCTCTTAGCTTCCTTATTTTTTTTGTCTGATAAGCCTACATTATAAACGCAGTAGTATAAACCCAACGGTTTAACTGCAGTAAGAACGTTAAGTGGACTAAAACAGAATAGTAGCAGCAGTATATCAATTTGTATGCAGTGAAACACAATTCGCAAAACACGCCACAGCATCACTCTGTCCCTCAAGGTTATAGGTAAGAAAAGCAGTCACCTACAATCCCACATGTGTTAAGAATAACCACATATCACCAAACTAAGCTGTCACTAGAAAAGCAACATTTATCATCTAGACTACCAGAAATGTTTGAAACATCTATCTTCCACACACATAAAGGCAGTTCAGCTCCTAAATCGGTGCCTAACTTTCCACAGATTCACGAGTGCTTTGATGTCTAAACAGAATTTAGAAGCCAAAATATTTCTACAGAACTTGGTCTACTAGTAACTTAACTGCTGAGCAATCTTCTCTAAATAACGTCAAGCTCACACAGCATTTTGCCCACCCCTCATTGCCTTTGTCACATGATCAAGAAACTGGATATACTTGATGAACAAGAATATTTATTCCTCTTGGAAAAAGAAAAAACTTATGTTTGATTCTTTATTGTTTATTCTTAGAATTTATCTATTTGTGGAATTGGATTACACTGCTAATACTTTGCTGCTCAGCAGTCACTAAAAGCACTGAATTGCTCAGTGACAGATACCAGGAAGACTAGCTCATAAATGCTATCACTGAAGAGAATGAAGCTTCATCACTTTAATCCTGAAAGACTCTCTTCTTGAGTACTAAACAGAAACCCCTACCTGCAGTTACGCAATACTTAACATCCAGATAGCATGTTGTCATCGTTGTAGGAAACATACAGTCCCACAATAAGAGGGAAATGATGCTGCAAACTATTTTACATTAATAAAGCAAACAATTCTCATTTACAAGCAGGGGTGTACAGGTCTAGAAGCATGGTCTGGGTGATGAGCAGCAGTTCCAGCACATGTCTCAGCCACTGCTTTCTGATAGTAATGGATACGTCACTGCTGCAAAGCAATAAGTATTCAAAAGTTTCCTGCAAATATTTCACAAAAAAAATTGTTTTACACTGGAGATTTAGAATCTGTCTGCAGTACAGTACAAAGAAAAAAAAAAAAAAAAAGAAAAAGAGAGAGAGAGCACGCAAAATACCGGATAAGTAACCATGGTGATTCTTGATCTCACATACAGGACAGACTATCTATATTGTATGTGACCTTATTATACTCCACAGATGAAGTAAGACTCCACTGACTTCAGCATCAGTACTATGATATGTCGCGATTCTTGCAGGATCAGACTCTTAAGAGCAGACCTACAAAGTTAATTATATATTTAAGAAAATGAGAATTAAGGATGTAAATATTGTGAATTTGAGTCTTAGTGAACAAAGCCAAACAACAAAAAAGCCCAAACACAAACCCACACCATAACCAAGTACTGTGGTCCAGATTCACATAAGAACCAAATTCCAGAGAGGGATTGTATGTAATTTGACTGTCAGACAACTAAAATCTGCAAGCTTAGCAAATCGCCCTTTATTTTTCACAAACAAAATCAGGCCAGGAGATCTCTTATTTTACAGGAGGCCTAATAACAATGCTGCCCAAATAACTTCCTGGTTAAATCTCCAAATGGTCCAGTCCAACAGCATTCTTGAAAATCTTGACTGAGATACTTACAGGATGGTCAAGAGACCCCTCCTTCCCTTTCATTTTAAGGGAAAACACAAGATGGTGCTAGAGGTGTGAATGCTCCTTTTTTTTTTTTTTTTTTAACACAGTATTTCAGTCATTAGAGCACTGCCCAGGTTTTGCAAAAAGTAGTTATTGTTTGAGGAGGTTTGCACTCTGGTATCCCAGACGAAGGGCCTACAATCCCCTAGTAATATGCTAGTTGGCAGTACAACCCTTTTAAATTTCAGTTGCCCTATTTTGCAAACACATCGTGATTCAGCAAAGGGGATGATATTTCCGTAGCCAGGGCAAAGCCCTAACTTGGGAGAAAGCAGATCAGGTCCTGAACCTTACATGACAGTTTCCCAATTCTGTTTATAGTCAGTGAGTAGTTAGACTTAGACAAATTAACCAGCTGGAAAACAGTTTTTGCACGCAGACCTTGTCTTACAAGTTCTGCTGAATGCTAACAGGAACAGGACAGACATGACTTCCACGACTTGACTCAGTTGTTCTATACTGTAACTCAATTAGTCCACAAAGTTAAAAAACTCAGTTAAAATAAAAATCCACATTATAACGGTGTTGTGGTTTAACCCAGCTGGCAGCCAAAATAACCAGACAGCCGTTCACACACTCCCCTGCAGTGGGATGGGGCAGAGAATTGGGGGGGGGAAGGTAAAACTTGTGGGTTGAGATAAAGACAATTTAATAGGACATAAAAGGAAGACAATAATAATAATAACAATGAGAAAAATATACAAAACAGGTGACAGCACAATTGCTCACCAATCAAAACCGATACTCGGTTCTCAAGCTGAACATGCTTCATATGTAACTGAGGGGTGGGCCAGGAGACAGATGTCATATGGTATGGAATATCGCTTTGGCCAGTTTAGGTCAGATGTCCTGGATGTGTCCCCATCCAGTTTCTTGGGTGCCCCTGGCTTCATAGAATCATAGAATCACTAAGGTTGGAAAGGACCTCTGAGATCATCAAGTCCAACCGTCAACCTAACACCACCGTGCCAACTAGACCATGTCCTGGAGCGCCACATCTATACGTTTTTTGAAGATCTCCAGGGACGAAGCCTCAACCACCTCTCTGGGGAGCCTGTTCCAATGCCTCACTACTCTTTCTGTGAAGAAGTTCTTCCTAATGTCCAATCTGAACCTGCCCTGAGGCAACTTGAGGCCATTCCTTCTTATCCTGTCACTAGCCACTCGGGAGAAGAGACCGACACCCTCCTCACTATAACCTCCTTTCACGTAGTTGTAGAGAGTGATCAGGTCTCCCCTCAGCCTCCTCTTCTCCAGGCTAAACAGCCCCAGTTCCCTCAGTCGCTCCCCACAAGATTTCTTTTCCAGTTCCTTCACCAGTTTTGTTGCCCTTCTTCGGACACCCTCCAGCAGCTCAATGTCCTTCTTATATTGAGGGGCCCAAAACTGGACACAGTACTCGAGGTGAGGCCTCACCAGAGCCGAGCACAGGGGGACTATCACTTCCCTACTCCTGCTGGCCACGCCATTCCTGATACAGGCCAGAATGCCATTGGCTTTCTTGGCCACCTGGGCACACTGCTGGCTCATGTTCAGCTGGCTGTCAGCCAGAACCTCCAGGTCCTTCTCCACCAGGCAGCTCTCCAGCCACTCCGCCCCAAGCCTGTAGCGCTGCCCAGGGTTGTTGTGGCCAGTAGAAGCTGAACAGTCCTCAACAACAGCTAAAAACATCAGTGTGTTATCAACTTTATGCTCACACTAAATCCAAAACACATCACTATACCAGCTACTAGAAAGAAAATTAACTCTATCCCAGCTGAAACCAGGACAAATGGGTTATTCTTGCTTTTGTCAAGCAGTTATGCTTCTGTAAGAAAAACCCATAATTAACATTGTCCAACTACACCGATTTAACTGAGCTCTGCACAAGCTCCTAACAGACCTGCCCTTGCAGGCTATTTGGATTTGCAGTTCAAAAACCCATTGTAAATCCTGTATTCTGTATTTGCTATTGACATCTGCCCATCGTCCTGCCCTGAAATAGCCCGATTTCCTCCCTTTCCCAACTACCCACCTTCACCTAGCCCTCAGAACTACATAGTTATTCCCATATTTGTCCTTCCCAGAGCTGCATGGAAGCTACATTCTCAGGTCTCAAGCTTAGCCTTCCTCCTCTTGATACTGAATTGGCCAAAGAGAGAGACAAAACAGAAAGGGCAGAGACCAGCTTAGAGCTGAAGAAGGCAGCAGCTATCCTAAGCTACTAGATTTCTTCTGGTCTCTCTTTCCTTTCTTCGCAAGAATTCAATTAGTGCCTCCTTAGGGGGAAGCACAGGAGGCTTGCCAACAGGCTTGAATAGCTGCTACACTTAAGGAAGAAGTACCCAAAAGTACTCCTTCGGTTAGTTAAGGTTAAAGTGTGTATTCCTCTCCAGGGCTGAAATTTCAGGTTTCTCACAGCTTGCTCCAAGCTCAGTTAATAAGGAGATTAATGAGAATTTGAGAGTTAGCAAAACAAGTTGAAATGACAGTGCTCAAGTTAAAATGTTATCACTCAAGATAGGATCTCCTGTAATCAACTGCTTCTATAACCATCTTCATTTATCTCCAGTGACCATGTACCAGCAGTAATGTACTTCTCATTGCTGTTTTATTTTTTGCTTTTTTGCCACAAAGCAACCTTGCTGTGATGACACAGCTGCTATATTTAGTTGCTACTCTGTATTAAAGTATAATGTTCAGCTAAAATCTTTCTCTTTGTCTCTTTGTGCAGTCTATATATAAAACTGAAAATACAGTTTCTTGCTAGAAGGCAGGAGGTGGTGATATTTCTGTAGCTATAGATAGTAGTTACCAGGTACTCAAAATTACACTTGTATTAAAAAAATGACACACATCACTATTGCACAGTGAACTTCTACAACTTACATGTCATCGCCTTAATTTTACTAGTCAAAATACATTTTTAGCTATTGTTCCTTGACAAAAAAAAAAGTATATTCCTAATGCTAAGGTTGTGACATGAAGTGACAGAAGCCAGGAAAATTCAACGTTAAGGCTGACACTGTATCCTTTGCTCAAACCGCTGGGTTAAGACAAGACAATGGCTGTCTACACTTTGGAACTCCCAGGCTTTGTTAAATATGTACGATAACCTTCACATTGATTTAAAAAAGCCTATATCTTCTTCTTTCCTTAGAAAACAGTTTTAAAGAACGTTTTTGTTCTTTGATACAATTTGTAAAACATGAAAGGAATGGTAGAACAAGTGCTAGATATTGCTATAAAATTCAGATATACTTTTAGATTATTACTGCATCATCTTAATGGTATACCAGACACACTTGTGCACTGCAGAAAATCCAGGCTTCAGGTTTCTTCCCAGTTCCTTACCTCTTTGCAACATACAAATGAGACTTACCAACCACAACTTGTATCATTGTTTCCTATTTCACTCTTCTGGGGAGGCTTCTGTTAGACTAAAAAGAACCAAAAATAATCCTTTTGCATGACAGCATCCCTCATGCAAAGGGATGTGCATCCATCATTGGCAAGAACACTGACACTTTAGCCACTGAAAAGAATGGATTTGGGACAGGGAACTCTGTACAATATATATACACTCCATATAAAGCTGCCAGCAAAGACCTTCCGTATCTCCCAGGGAGCCTGAGATGAGCCAGCCCTGGAAGACTGAGGAAGACTGGATCAGAATTTAATGCTAGGAGACCTGAGTTCAATTCACTACTCAGAGGTTTTGTGATACGCTAAGGAAAAAATGGTTTCTACGTCCAAGAACCGCACAATAAAATGGGAAGATAGGTCACTGCAAATATAGGTATAAATAGCGAGGTGCCCAAATAAGACAGTGTGGGGAACCAAGTAGTAACCAAAATACCTAGAATAAAACATCTAGCTGTGGAAAAGAACTATGGAGTTTTATACCCTGTTATATATATAAAAAAATATCTTGATAATTCATACGATCCTCATATCCATAGTGTATAAGTATTTTCAAAATACTTATTTATTATCAAAATACTATCAGTAGGAGACTAGATAAAGAGAGTTGCCCACAGCCATTAAGATGTCTGTGGCAGAACAAAAGAAACTGAAAAAAAATTCTCTGTCCTTTGGCCTTCTCACATAAGAACTGCAGCTGCTAAGAATATAAGCACATAAAACTGAAAGAATTCAGGACCTCGATGAAGGTTTTTTAATTATCTTACAACTTTGATCAAAAATCAATCCATTACAGGAATCACTTAATGAAATTACAAGCACATACAGAGGGAACTAATAGAACCAAAAGTTTTCTAATAATTTGCTTCACGAGTAATCCAGTATGTAAAGAAAATACTTTGCTATCTAAAGTTACCACGTATGTATAGACACATAATAGACTGTAAATCTGGAATCCATCAATGCATTTTACTGCATTAATATCTCCCAACTTTTACACAACATCCCTTTAAAATTACTATGTCTAGCTCTTTATTTTAATGGTATGATGTGACAGATCTTAAGGAATCCGTTCCAACCCAGTAACTCCTACTTTCACTCCCACCCAAACATTCAATCTGTGTATTACAGCTACTTTTCATTTCATAACTTCTTTTTCATTTATCTTTAATAGACTGAATTTACACGGCAAGTTCCTGAACGCAAGCAAAAAAAGATGTTGCTTATTCTGTTTTAAATCAAAGACAATTTAACTTCACACTCTGCTACAAATCCATTCAGGTTTAGACTGACTTGATAATTTCCTTCAGCTACTTTTGCATGCTACCAATCCCCTCATACATTTCTCTTGCATATGCAGGCTACGCTTTTTTCCATAAACTGGGTCAAATATACTTGACTGAAAAAAACACGCAGAAGACCACTAATTTCTGGAAAAATTTCAGCTTGAAAGTGTTATAGAGTATACAGAAAGCTAAAATGAGACCTCAGCCCCCTGCCACATGCATTTCCAGATTACAAATTCAGTTTCTGTCAATTGTTTTAATTTTCGCCTGCTCTCAAATACCACATTTTCCATGTATTATGTAGTTAGTAGTCTGCATATCTGCTTAGTTTCCAAATTTCCCTCTAGTCCATATTTGCTCCCTACCCATTTAATGTTTTTAATTGACTTGCGCTGTTACCAACATGCATAAGAAAAGTCACACCTACCTGTTAGACCTGACAGACACCAGAAAGGCTGTACTGCAAAGCTTGGATGAGAGAAGCCTCAGAGAGGTGTTCAAGAACAGGAAATAGGAGGCATCAGAGCACAATAGCAGACAGAGCTCTGGAGAGGATTTGCTCCCTTAAACTGTAAAAGAGTATTTTTTTTTCACAAGGATATTTATGTTTTCTGTGTGCACAAATCAATAAAATTCAACTACATATATGTTTGTAACTCAAGAGATGCCATCATACACTATCAGATCTGTCAGCCATGGAATCATGATGGAACTTAGTCTAATGTTCTTAGTCATCTCCTATTACTTTTTTTTTTTAAATAAAGAACTATAAGAATTCCTAATAAACATGTTGCTAACCACCAAATGGGCAGTGATGATCTTAGTCACTTCACACAGCAAGCATAAGTCCTAGAAGTGACCGAATATTTCAAAAGCTCTTCACACAGCTTCTTCGACCTCCTACTAGATTCAAAAGTATCTCACTGACAGTACTGGATTAAGCTGATGGATCTGCAAGGTTAGGTTAGGAAAATAGCGTCATGTTATAATTAGCGCATTTCCACAACATACAGGTGGCTTGCATCAGCATGATAAAAAGTCTTTATTTTCTATTGCCCATAAAGCTCTCCTTTCTTCATCTTCTATATTGAAAAAAGCATAGCATCAACGCTAAATATGATCTTTGAAGTTGTCAGACATTATTTTCCTGGTAAAATTATTTTTCTACACATATACAAGGCTAACAAAAATGCTGCTCTGCTTTCACAGATAAGGCGGCACAGTAGTAGTGCTGAATGCACTTGCCAGTAGAATTTAGCCACAGCTATTCCAAGCTTTACTGCAGCACCAAGTGCACGATCTTTTAAACAGAGGCATTACACTTCTTATTATGCACGTTTAAGGAGTTCACTGGCCCGAGAGGCTACTGCAGCTCCAGCAAGCTACTGCCACTCTGAGAGACTTTAGCTGCTGTCTGTCTAAGCGACTGGCTCCTCTTACACACTGCTAAGAAAGTATGGCTACCAAGTCATTTACATCACAGGAAACTCATGATGTTGTCACCAGAAACAGATATTGCCATCTACCACAGACTCTCCTTGTGATAGCAAGAGATGGACATGATAAGCAATGGCACTTTCAGCACACAACTCACTCCCATCCAGTATTAACAACTACTCAACTTAAGATAATTGATTTAAACCACTTTCTTTCAAAACAGGAAGAGCTATCATTTAAAGATGTTTGTTCATAATACTTCAGAGACCAGACCCTAGACTGCTCAGAAGACAGCACAGGCAGAGGTGCCATTGCGACTCGTCTGCACATCATGGCACAATGATTGAGACTGCTCTGCCTGGAGCCTCTGGTATCCCTGTGAGTGGAATACTCACTGGAAGAATGAGGAATAAATGACTGTCTAACAAAGCATACAGTGCAGTGGTGCTGGCTGTTATGAATATTACATATGTACAGAGACTGACTGCAACAAAGCTATTTTAAACAGAGTAAATTTTAAAGTAAAATGGAAGGGATGCCCTACGGTTAAAATCAGAAATACCACATGAAGAGATACAGGCACCTGATGCTGAAGGGACATCCCTCAGTATCAACATTATGTTAACGAATGCACAGCTTCCACTTCCTGGATCAGTTAGAAGATATCACAGTGGAGGTGTCTCACATAAAGAGCGGTCTAACTGTACGAAAGCAAGGAGTCTTGCAGAACACAGTACTTTTACCTCTGAATCCTTTTACAAATCAAGTGTTTTAGCAGAGTGGTTACTAGACCCCTTTCTCCTGTAGCTCTGCTGTTATCTGCCAGCTTTCTAAGTCTGAGGACAAATTGTCAGGAGAGGATAGAACCAGCTTATTTCATGTTGCTGTTGGCATGCTGTTAAAAACATAGACTGTGAAGTAGAAGCAACAAATATACCTGTTAGTGTCTCCCAGGTCTGATTTATTAACCAGGAAAATAAAGAGACTAAAATTTGTAGTCCCAGTTGTGTCACAGATTTTATGATCTTGAGTAATAAAAAAATGGATAAATAACAAAGGACCAATTTAAAAAAACCCAAATCTTCCTTATCCAACAAAACTACTACATTGGATATTTTAATTGGGTAGCAGAAGAAAGACAAAATATTAAACCAGACACTGATACTGTGGGTGATGGCCACATTATGAGCACTTATGCTCTACAATGAATTCCAACACTCTGTCCTTCAGAGGCTTTGTTCCACTCAAAACAAAAGGATAAAACTGGCAGTATTTTAGAGCAGTATTATTCAGACATCACAACTCTACTGGATAGCGATGTATCCTACAGGAAATTTGGAAATAAAAAGATATTTTTAAAGATTAGTTTGCTGAAAAGTTTTTATCTCAAGTCTTGAACTTTCTTAATCATTGGAGGGACTACAATGGAATCCATGTAGTAATTTATTGGGCTATTTTTTCTTCTTAGAGAGTTTTATATATAAGCCCAGAAATTTTTTACAGGAACACCTCTTTCTGTCATACCTTTTATATAAGGCAAAATATTTGCTATCCACAGTCAAATCTGATTAAATGGAAAGTCCAAGTAGGTGCTCAAAATAACAAAAATAATTTTCTGAGATATTTTGCAGGTGGTTCTACAAATTCACAGAGAATGAGCTGTTTAAAAAAAACCCAACACACCATAAAAAACCCAAACAATCGCATACACTAAACCCCCAAACAAAACACACTTTATCACACAGTTCTTGTTGAACAGCAAGTTTAGCAGCATTATAGGCCCAACTACACCAAACTCACAGTGCATCAGGAATGTCACTAGGACAACAGCTCTGTGACCACAATAATAATCTATATCAGTTTGTTAATGCATTAATACTACTGTCCCACTCCTAACTGACAACCACCATCCTCATTGAAAGACAGGTCTTAAATGTTAAGAATTCTGGAGGCATCCCAAGGTGTTTGGGGATGGACTTCATGGAACAAAAGAGAACACTGTGCATGTTACTCTCTTTTTCAAATTACAATGAACAACGCCACAAGATCCCTAGTCCCCCAACCAAGTCACTAAGCATCAGTCCCAGGAAAAATTGAAATAGGATTGTCCAGCACTACTGCAGACATATCCTGCTTTGCTCATCAGCACCTGAGTGCAAAGTCTCACTTTACTAGTGTTTCAAAGGAGAAGCTCACATTTTAAAAAGATCACACTGAATAGCAACAATACAGTAAGGAAACAGAACTTAAAAATTGCCATTTTTAGGGTAACATGAATACAGACATCACTTTCAACTGAATACAGCAATCAACCCTGGGGCAGTGAATCTAAAAGATGTTTAGGACCTTCAGGAAAAGGCCTGGGCCCAAGGACATCCAAGTGGTAATGCCTTTTCCTTATAGCAACACTACCTGCCACTCTTTGAATGTCTCTTCTCTCTTCTTTAACACTCTATACTCACTCCAATTAGCCTATCTTTCTGTAGCCTTTTTTTCCTTTTGTTTTCCTTTTAGGAACTTCTTCCAGTTGTGAGACTGCCTAACTCTGCCTTTTCTTATGATCTGTATGAGAACTCAGCTACACCATAAGCTGCTGCAATGTATTCACTAAGGTAGCGTATGCTTTCAATGTTCAGTGACTGAAAAATTTAGCTGGAAGGAAAATGTTTCTTGCTGGCAGTGCAGAACCCTAGAGGGCACATGAGACCCAGGAATTACCATCCTTTGTCCCCACCTCTTGCTGTTAAAGACATTAAAAAAAAAAAAAAGCCACTGAAAAGTCCATTGAAAAATCTTTTCCCGTCCCAATCCAACTCAGTCTGATTAAACACCCAAACAATCTGATTAAACACCCTAACTTTGGGTACTAGAATTATCTACTTACATTCAATAGACACAACTGCTCACCCATTGTGTTGCTAACCTGTCATAGTATGCATTTCCTTGCTCAGTTTATGCTGCACTGGATTATGTTCTCTAACAGAGGAAACACTTTTTAACTTACTTAATATAACTTCAGTTCCCCATTTTATTGTTTCATTACTGTAAACTGCTCTCAAAGATTCTTAAGTACACAATTACACACGTTCTCAAAATAAGTAGTAGTCATTTGTTGCTATGAGCCTCTATTGCACCAAAGCCTTCCTAAAAGGTAACTGAAATGATGTAGGACATTCCTTTAAAAAAACTATTGCAAGTAATTTATTATACTAATTCATCATACTCTAATGCAAACTGTGCTTGAGCTTGAAAGGTTCAAGCACAAGAGTTGGCAACTTGAAATCGGGTATAGTTGGAGGTACTCCTGTAAGATCCCATCCATGTTTAAAGAACCTTACAGTGGTTTACAAATATTCTGCCATGAATGGAGTACTGCCACTGAGTGCAACTCAAACTAGGGAAAGTTTAGTCTATCCATAAGTATACATAAATAGCATGGGGCTAAGTCAGAACTCCATTCAACACTTGCATCTCAGTTCAAATAATTTCTTCTGCTTACAAGAGATTCTTAAAAACTGTAGAAGAATTTATAAGAGGGAAAAGATCACGCAGGGATTCTCTACATGTCCCATATAATTATTAATATTTATGTTTGACAAGTCCCAAAGTTTTTGGGTAAACTGGTGCTGCACTGGCTAGGAACAGCACGTAGCAAGACAAGTCTTGATACCAGGGTAAGACCAGGAAGGACACTATCTGCTTTGCTATTGTTTCATTTGTTAAATAATCAATTAAAACCTACTAGGGTTGTCAAAGTCTTTAATGAAGACGGTATCTTAAAGTTTAAGAAGGTATAAAGGAGGAAAGATACAAAACTAAACAAAGGTTAAATATTTTTAAAAGCAGGGAGGGGAAGGAAATAATCATTTAACCAAAATAAGCATCATATGATACTGGTATGCAAGCCTGTGAAAGCACAGATTCTTACGTTGTCTAAATGACATGATCCAAACAAAGTCAACTACTTGTGTCTTTGTTTCCATATTCAGCACTAGAAAAGTTTCTCAGTAACGCACTGTATACTGTATCTCTCAGGGTGGAAAGTCTGATGTTCTGCTAAAAATATCGAAGAGCAAAGCTATTCATTTCACAGATTTCTTGTGGTAGACATTTACAAAATAAGCAGCAGTGATAGTAACAGAAAAAGTTTTTTGGAAATTTTCCATGTTTGCTGTTTTATAAGTCAGTCATTAGGAGGCAGCAAATGGCTCAAAACCATGTGAGAAAACAAATCCTGTAGGAAATTGAAAGCATATAGGATAGCAAGAACTAGGAGTGGGAAATTAATTCAGACATAAAAGTGACTTCTTGATATTCTCCAATTCAATCACACATCGGGTTACATCAAAGAAAATACTTCGGAAGCTATATGTTAAATAATTGGGGATCTTATTAGTGGAAACCTTACTTAAACTTTATATGGTAGACTTTGGATTTCTGGTAACTTAAAAAGCAAAAGACTTATTTTAGCTTGTTTTCCTGTAGCATGCTTTCTCACTTGATATCACAACATCAAACAGACGTACGCACAAGGAACACAAATTATGTCTCACACCATTTCGTCTCAAACAAACTGCTTATAACTGGAAGTTCACACTTTTAAATTATTTTCATGGTTTCTATATTTAAAGTATAACTGAAAAGCCAATGTGGTTTTACTAGTGCTTTATCAGCAACATTAATATCTTAGACAGTAACATTCATACCTCTCTACTTTTCCTATCAGAATACAGCTTAAGCCAAACTAAAAATAAAACAAAAAGCTCTCTTAAAAAACAAACCCAAGAATTTCTACTACAAGTGCCTACATTTTTGTAAAATTGCCGGTAATGTTTTAATGTATTTATTTATATGTGCAACGAGGAAGCTGTTCTTAAAATGCATTTACACCCTGAATCAAAACATGAGTGGAGAAACGAGAATCATTTTACATTCTAAGCAAGTCCGTAAATATAAAAAGATTAAAATATGGGCTAGGTTTGCTCACATCTTGGAATATGACATGTAAATTAGTGTTTATTTCACAAGCTGTATTATCTTCAACACAGAACAATGTACTTATCTGTATCTGACTAAACAGTTATGGTAAGTAACAGAGATAAGAAGAGTTAAACCACATCGATATTTCACGTTAATAGATTCATACAGCTGTGCAACGTTCTTACAATACAGAATTTGCAATTAATCAAACATTTTCAGCTTTTCCACATTGATCATGAAATACGATAACAAAAACAAGACATAAACTTACTATTTGTTAGGTGTCCACACTGTCCTTTGGTCTGAGTCAATGGGAAATAATTACCACTAGGAAATCTGGTAAGCAGAAATACAATAAAAATAAACATTAGCATGCCAAAAAGAATAAACTCAGCTTTTCTGCAAGTATTTTTCCCCATAATACTTCACAGGCAAAGTTAAAAAAAAGAAAAAGAACCAAAAAAAGCAAAGTTGAAAAAATATATATACACATTTAAAACATAGTCCAGCAGTGTTCAAGGATCCTTGCCTCTCAAACTTTAAAGCAGCACAGACAAATGTTGAGATGCCTATAATAGAACAAAAATCCAAGTTCTCAAACATTAGTTACGCAGTATGTGTCAGTAAGGAAGACAATTTCCAAAATAATGATTAATGTATTATCCAGATTTTTTCCTCCCTCTCTCTCTCTCTTTTCCCCTTCCCATTCAGGTTTTTCTTCTTATAAAATGCACATAGGTTTTTTCTTCCCTGTACCCTGACTCAGGCCTGGCTTTGAAATGCATTTCAATCTCTCAACACAGACTGCTTTCACTGCATTTAGAGTCCCACCAAGGCCCAGCTTTAAAAGCTACTGATTCTTTTTTTCTTTAGCCTTCCTCACAAAGGAAGGGTATTTTGTAAATTACCAGCTCGTTCAGATCAACAAAAGGTACTTTCATAGAAAGCCCCATTTGATTTTGCTCAAATTTGATTACAAGGATGGAGAAAAGGAAAGGAAGTCAAAAAGAAAAACCCCAGATGGCTTTTTCATTCATCTCAGTGAATGAGCTTTATCTGTGCCTTTTGAAACTGTAGCAGTGGAAAAGCATTTCTGTTGGCTTAAAAAACTTGACAAAAATTATTGGTTTGCCATTTCTCATGTAACTGCCATTGGGAACTGGATGAAAAGACTTTTTCATGGGATCGCCTGCTTGGATCAAAATAATGGAGATTAGGTATTTCATTATAAATTACAGTGGGAGATAGAGCAGGCTGTCATATTAATAGCAACCTGCTCATGGCCTTCAATGGTAGCTATTCTCCTAGACAAAGGACCAAGGGGGTTGTCTATTGAACTTGTACTTTAGGCCTGATCAATTTTCTATCATCAAGGCAAAAGGTGAGGTGACTAACAAAAGAATTCACACATGACTGACCTCATAAGCCTATAGATAAAACAGCTTAAAGAAACAAAACACATCCTGAAATTATGGGTGATAAACTGTATAAAGGAAAAAGAAGAAGAGAAATGATAGAAAAAGGGAAAGAAAGAGCATGTGGTCTATAATTCTCCCTCCCGTCTTAGGTGAATGGACATATTAAAAGCTACTTGTTTTCAGCTGCAGATAATTGCAGCCTTTGCTTTGCCATGTTCTGCCTTAAATCCTTCTGTGTACTTTTTCCTCCAACACTGTTCCAGTAATTTCATTCACGAATAACCACAGTACTGAGTTTAACACAGAACTTCTAAGAGCTGTAGCCACGCGCGGAAAGGATTACATGTAACATTACAGGCAGAAAGGTGTCACACAGGCATTACACATTTACAATCAAATTACAGGAATAGCTATGATCCTTTGGGTTGGTATGCTTTTACAGAAAACCTTGCTAATTAAGAGAAAGTTGAACAACTGAGTTACTTAACAGGAACATCTCCTAGAGCTTGTAAGTCTTGACACCTTTTTCTTTCACTACAACATGTCATTTTATACAGTGTGCAAAACAGCACGTAAAATGCCCATAACATATTTAGGTACCCTTGCAAGTATATCATCTGCATTTTTTCTGCTGCTTCCTAGGAGACCCTTCTACAACATTAGCATCCAGCTTTGCCAATCAGCTGGAGATACAGAGGGTGAAATCCTGGCTCTCCTGAAGCCAAGTATATAGCAGCAAAACTTTCACTGATTTCTGTCAAGGTCAAGATTTTCTTCCAGTTTGCTGCACAGATAGAACGCTTTTATACAAAGAACTATGGTTCCTGATACCTCTTAACCCTGATGGAATCTCCCATAAGATGTTAGTGTTCATATCCTCCCCCATGACATTTGCATAACTACAGCAAATCTGTAGAAGCATGCAAATATTTGTATTTGAAGCCTCAAACACAGCTAAAGCACTGAGAACTCCCCTTACATACAGTTAACAGCAGCTCGAGTGTAAACAGTACCAAGCAGTTTACTTTCATCACGCTGGGGGAGATGATAGCAGTCTAAAACTTTATTTCAAATCCCAGCTACACAACCACCAAGAAGTGAGCAAGTACTGAGTTTTCTGAGGTATTTAGGAATTTCTCCTTTCTGCCCTACCAGTGCAGTGATACTGCGATTTCAAAAATGAGGCTAGCCACTGATTAACGGTGCCCTGCCAGAGATCACAGATCCACCTGCCTGCATAACAACATTTAGGTAAAGACACTGAAACAATCCAGGCTAAAAATGAACGCCTTAGTGAGGTGAGATCCAAAAAGGCCAGGCAGAACACATGGGAGGCTACAAACTGGTGCAGGGGAGGAACTTCTGAACCACAGCTTTGGTGCAGGAGCCAATGGATTGTTGAATCACAGACCAAGTCCTACTGAAAACAAACGTACATTCATCATTACACAGAAACATTAAATAACTCATTGGAAACACCACTTCTGAAAGAAAAGACAAGATCAAGACAGGCAAAACAACAGCACTATGTGTTAAGCTTTGGCTGCTAACGCAAAAAAGCTGGGAATCACTGCCAGAGCACATACCTCCAAGTAGCTCAAAAATGTGACATCATCTCTGAAATTAGTAGAAGCCCTAATTTTAATAGTATCTTTCCATTATGCCAGAGATTCACTGATCATTACTAAATGATTAGCAATTAATCCCAACTTTACATCCTCTATGAGGGGCTCTACCGAGTAGTTACTGAAGAAAGAGCTCTTGTAATCATTGTAGGTAGTTCTCTGAAAGTATCGGCTCCGTGCTCAGTAGCAGCGAGAAAGGCAAATTGAATATTAAAAGCCATTTGAAAAAAAGATAGCCCAAGCAGAAAAACCATTTTGTTACAGCATCAATATAGTTTGAGTATCCTATATTAAAAGTCTGAAGCAAGGCAACATACCAAAAGAGACACATAGGTGCACCTGCACACTTCAGAAGAAATAATTAAGCCAGCATCAACTGCCATGAAGACACAGACTCGACCCACGGAACACGCCTCTTACAGGACACTAGTAATTAGTAATCTTGTAATGCACACTGGAGACTTAATCAAAAGCCAATGACAGTGTTGGTTTGGTTTTTTTTCCCCCCTGCTTTGCCTTGCTTGTTTAAGCAGGACTCCGGTCACTCCCACACTGTAATGTCGAAGGTCCATGCCTTTACATTCCACCTCCTGTCCTCGCACACCTGCCTATAAAGGGGCATCATTACATCTGGCCATACTACTGCTGCTTACATTGCTCTCAGAGACAGGAAGGAACAGGAACCCAACCCCAAACCCAGTCCTGTTCCTCAAACAACAGTACTATTTAGATAAAAGCGCATGCTGTATTTCCCACTCTGGACTTCTCCATAATGATAAAGTATATTTGCCTAACCAGTTACTCTTTATGTTAAAGGGCTATTTTTGTATTACAAGTTTGGATCCTGCTGAACACCTACTTCTGGGTAAAAGCACCAGTAACTGTCACAAGGAGACAGAATTAGTAGCATTTGAGATGATTTTTAGACTGCAAAACATTGTTGATATGAAGACAGGCTTAATTTTTGATAATTGTCAAATAGCGAGCCCCAGTAACAGCCAGAATTGATATCCCCTAAAGCAGTTTACATGAGAATTTCTAAATAGCTATTTTACTTTTGAACGATATGTTAACCTAAATTAAATTTCTCAGGTAAATGAACAAAGCTCTTGCTAAGCTTAACTTGTGCATTCTGTGCTCCTGAAGGCACTCAATCTGTTTGGGCACACCGACTCTGGGGTAACGGAGTCATTGCCAAAGCTCACGAAAGTCATTCAGGGAGAGCACTCTGAATAAGAAACGTCCACCTAGGTAATGTAATTATAAAAACATGTGCCTACATAGTGGGCCAAGCCAATCAAAACCTCAAGAATAACTCCCTTCATAGAAAAACCATAAAAGCTGTTTCTATTGGCTTTTGATTACTCCTGTCTGAGATGTGTTTGGTTTCTTCTCAGCTTCCACATCAGAAACTCAGTGTCACATTTACTTCCAATTCATAATCTCAGCTCAAGAGACCTGCACAACAAACAAGGTCTGTTACCCCCAATGTTTATCAACATTCCCTATCTGGCATAGACACTTTGAACAGTGTAACAGCTAATTGTCTTTAATTGTTGGTGAAATAACTGGGTTTGTAAGATATTTTTTGTTATTGAAAGGGCATATCAAATTGTTTTTTTCACAAGTTATTTTTTTTAATATATTTTCTGAATAATCTTTGCCAGTAATTCTTTCAGTGCACTTTAAAGAAGTACAGCAGACATCACAGCATGAGGTCTTGTGATTAGCCATACTGGCTGACTGAAATGCCCTGTTGTCTGATGAGGCCCATCTTACAAAAAACTGGACTGTACACATGCTTAATGTTTCCCTGAACTGGGACCTGCATGAGTAACATTCAAAAATGCCTATTCGCACAATCTCCAGTTACAAATTTTTTTTTCCATTAAAATTCAACATGGATTCTTGCCAATGAACAAAGAAAGAAAGAAAACTACTACTTTTTGTTCATTTGTTTGCCTACCAATGGGGAAGCGTAGATCTACAATGCACTTTTTATGGTGAAGGAAGAGAGTGACACTAATAATTCCTAGCACAGTTTATGAATGAAGTGGGGCATAAGTATATGCAGTAAAGCTAT
This sequence comes from Psophia crepitans, assembly GCA_013399095.1. Classification (NCBI taxonomy): domain Eukaryota; kingdom Metazoa; phylum Chordata; class Aves; order Gruiformes; family Psophiidae; genus Psophia; species Psophia crepitans. The sequence goes on along the minus strand of VWZZ01007835.1, from coordinate 111,827 downwards.
TCCTCATGTTGCCTCAAGTTCATTTGCATTAACTGGATAAATGATGCTACATGCCTGTATATCTTTCTGAAAGTCTCTTTAGACATATTGAGACAGAATTGTTTTGTTTTTTTTAAAATAGCATTTTATAGTTTCGCTCCTTTAGGGCTGTAGAAGGTTCATTATCAGCTCTAATTGTACTAGGCAGGAAGAGAGCTAATAAGCCTAAAGATTTTGTCACATATCATTAACATTTTAAACTACTGCGGTTTGTCGCTAAACCCAAGCAATATGAATAGCATGTGAGGAAGTGATGCTATACATCAGGAAGCAAAAACATAAGCTTGCTTGTTTTGTGACTTCTAACCACAAAACTATAAATGTCTGCTAAATCATTTCAGGTAGAGCAGATAAATTCATGACATAAGACAATCAGAGAGTTCTCTGCCAGTAACTCACTCCCATTTGTACAATAAAATTTCTATTCAAGTGATTTGGTCCATTGTGATTGCTGCGCTATGGCATGTAAAATGACTTGCTGGGAAGCCATTCCCAGAGCACTCAGGATTTTATAGTTAGCATACTGAATTCCCCTGTCACCTAAAGGAAAGCAGTGCAAGTCAAGGAGCGCAGGTGTGGTTTACTCTATGTGTGAAACTGTACTTGGGAAAAGGCTCCCTCCTCCACGCTCACCCCACCTAGCTCGTTACTCTTTTGCAAATTTCCTTGTCTTATTTCCAACTCTTTCCTGACTAAATTTTTGAAACTACTATAAATAGGGAATATGTGGTTCAGAGAATATGGAACACCTGATGCAGATACTTCCTGAAAAATATTCCATTCTAAAAGGGAAGTTTTAGTTCCTTATCTCAAAGATGTAAAAAAATCCTACCCAATCTGGGTATTAAATAATTTCACATTACAGTGTCTTTAAAAAAAATGAAAACAAAAATTTCAAAATGCAAAGAGGTAAATCACAGATTTGGGTGAAAACATATCTATGTTACTTGGAGAATATGTTGTATCAGTAACAACCTGTAAAGTATTGAAAGTAGTATCCAGAACCACATTTGTCTGCTTTACCCAGTTGAGGGCAGGGGTAATAGACACCATAGGACAAGGTACTTTTATGTTTGATTCAATTTCAGGAATTGAGAGGTGCTTTTATTTAGGTAGTTATAAATAAAGCTATGTAAGAAAATACTACATGTATTAACTAAATTCATAACTTCATTACATTTTTTCATTGATGCATCACTATACATAAAATAGGGTGAGGGTTTTTAACTCAAAAATACAGTATAAGTGAGGAGAACCACAGACTGAACTGATGAAATTACCCAGATTGCCACCTGAACAATTCACTAGCCTAGCAGTTGAATTTACAGGTAACCACAAAAAGGAAATCATATAAAGACAACAGCAAATAAAAACAATGCATCTTAAGAAGTAATATTTTAACAAACCCAGGGAACTGACAGTCAAAGTTACCCAAGACAGACATATGGAAAAAAAGAAATCAAGAAAAGAGGCAACTTTTTTTTTAACAAAAAGAAAAATAAAGAAAAAAGGCAATGCTGATTTCCCCAATACAAAAGGCGGCTATAAACAATGACATGAATATTTCACATTTTAGTCATCTAGGCTAAAAGCTAATTTATTAGTTGATTTCAAGCATCAGATGTAAACATCTGAAAGTAGAAACTGTCAGATATAGGTATAAAAGAATAGTATGAGCATGCAAAGGCAGCGCCAGAAAAGTGAACAAACAAATTGAGGTACAATTAACAAGAAACAAAGGATGAAAAGAAATTCTACAAATGCTCTTCAGAGTAAGAGGAGGATCGAGGAAAACTACTGGTTGGTCAGCAGCTTGAAGGTGAAAGCAAACTATTGACATATTGTGCCAAGAAGTCTGAAGTGTTTACTGCTTTATTGGTGGTTGTCACAAAAAAGCTCAACTGCAATCAACTGTCTCTCACAAATAAAAGCTGCCAAAAAAGAAAAGAGAAAGAAAAAAAGGGGGGACACCATATCAGGCCAGAACAAGGAGAGAAAAGATTAGGAAAAATATGTAGGTCAAATAATTCAAAATTGGCTATGCCATATTAAATTGGCCCAAAGTCTTAGAGAAGTGGATGAGTATCAGAGCTGTTACTGTTTGAAAGTTGTTATCATTAGAATTATTTCTGAAAGCGTATGACGGTTGGGTATGGGCACAAAAGCCTTTAAAAGATGAAGAATAATACCAGCTTTAAAAGTAGAAGGATGAAATTATAGCCTGGTTATTTTAACTTTATTTACTGTCACAGTTTGTAAGTCACTTAGAAGAAAAACGAGAAATTAGTAACTGAGCACAAATTCATCAAGAACCAGGCATAACAAGCCTTGTAGTATGGGAAGTATTTGATGATACATTTCATGATTTTAGGAAGACTTTTGGCATCACTGCACAGGACAGTACTGTCTTCTAGTCTAACCAAGGAACATCATCTAAATAGTATTACTACACGTAAATATCTATAGACAAAAAGGATAGTAGAGATATCCGTGATTCACTGTCTAAAAGGAAGAAGGCATCAAATGAATTTCTTGGTCAGCACTGAATCCAGTACTCCGATAATGTTTGAAGGGAGATCTAAGCTAGGAAGGTCTGCAGGCACACCAGGGGACACAGAGTCTGAAAAAACCTCGGTAGAAATGGGTTGAAAAAGATTAACTGCGATTCAAGGATTGATAGATTATTTCTGACTCTCATAAATAATCAACTGCAGAAATGTAGGCTGAGAAATAGCATAACAGTTCTGCACTAAACAATCTGGATCAGAAGCTAAACCTGAATCTACGGAGGTATTGCAAATAATGCAGATGATATACTGGAAGCCTTATAAACAGAATAAAGCATGCCCTGAGTGCCACCTGAAATGATCTTTGTGCTTTACTTAGTGTTGATAAGGCCTTAAATGGATTACTTGTTAGTTATGGACACTTCTTGAAGGTTAAAAATAAGATTTAGTTAATTTGCAAAAGCAGCAGTCTAGAAAACAATCTACAAGAAAAGACTGAAATATTGGACCTTATCCTAGAAAAGACTTGAAAAACCCCACTTTAACACAACAGAAATATGCACCTATATTCCAGCAATGGAGATTTGAGTTAGACATTACCTCTGCAAAGTTTTGGGGCTTTTAAAGACAGATGTGCAAGGAAAACAGACAATCCCTGGATTGCTTTGGAAACCAGTTAGAAAAATGTCTGTCAGGAATGGTTTAGTTAAGAACAGATTCTGTATTTCTAAGGTTTCTTCACGACTTTTTTCCCCACTTATTCTTCTCTTAAAAATAATCATAAAACACAAAAGTAGCCGAAAATAAAATTTCATCAAATCCTGTTAAAATTCTTACATATATCAAGATTCAATGCAACTTTTCCTCAAACTTCATAAAGTCAGAACACTAAGCCAAACAGAATCAATTTTACTCTTCTTACAGGATCACTTGTCCTCAAAGGGCTAGTAACAATCATATACCTCTCTTCCTAAACCTTCCTCTAACTTCTGAGCCTTCAGGTGCATCAATCAAACTTGAAACCTCATCACAAGCACCTCTGAACTTACGAAATAAGCCTGAATTTGCTCACATATAGGACTACAGCATCAAGTCCAAATAACCCCACACATTACAAAATTCTGTATAAATAGCCTGAAGTAGATAATCCAGCACATGAAGAGACAATGCTCAGTAATCTTAATACTTGGAAAGCTTCTTCAATACTAATTAAACAAATTAAATAAACATATCTTGCTATAACCTCTGGCCATGTCATCGCTGTACCAATAGAACGGTTGCATGTTGTTCTTTAACTGGACTTCTACGTTCCAGCCTAACACAAGTGATTTCCACATTCTGACAACTTCAGTTTCAATTACCATGACAACACAAACACATAATTATATACATGCATTAAAAGCAAAAGCAGAGAAGTAGAAAGCATCCAGAGAACTTAGTGTGTGTGCCCGCATGCTAAACAACCCCAACCAACCTGGACTGGAATGTATTTCTTTTAAATGTATTTTTACAGGGGAACGTAATAGTTAGCAAAATAGTGAACTAAATTTATTTGAATTCAGTGAAACATGACTTAAACAATATGAATACCTCAAGCATCATTTTATTACATTTTTTTCAATTCCACTAGAAAAACTCAAAAAGTTAACTAAAAAAAAGGTTTCTAGGCAGTGCAGATTTTGAATGAGATCTCATATAATGATAAATATTTGTTAGGTTGTTCAGAACTGATTTGTGTTAGTGGTTTCATCTGGTAATTTATTATCAAAATAAATGAGTTAAACACCTTATTATCATTGTGAAAGTATTCTAATACCTCCTTTTTTGGTAAATATTGCTTTCCTGAATTGGAATAATAAGCTTAAAAAATTGTGTCTTCTATTATTTTTAAGGAACACTTTAAAGAAATCCCCACTTTTTCTTAAATATCACAGCCTGGTCATCTCTTTCTAGAGTAAGATATTTCAACACAGTTGTGAATAATTCTAATTTCAGTCTTTATGCCTATTTATTGCTGATTTTTCAACCCTCTGGTGGTATCAACATACACTTCAGTTATTATCAATTAGTAGTGGCTGTGGTAGGTTTTGAGGTTAAAGAAAAAAAAAAAAAGATGTCTTTAGACAAGGACTGAAGTCACCAAACTCATTTAACTAGGACACACTGAAGTTGGTAGCTAACTTGGGCATAAGTTTCAGCTGTAGAGCAGGGAGCAGAAGTCTATTACTGTACCTCTGAGAACACAGTCCAGTTCATCAAGTTATATTTGTGCAATTTCCCTGACATCTAGTTTTTTGGATGCAGGAAAAAAAAAAAAATTTTGCTGTACAATATCAAAGTGAAAAGGAGTTGTGTCTTCAGAAGTATAGGACTGGTCACTGACTATTTTCCCTAGAGAAAACACCCACCTTTTCTCAGAATGCAGAAACTTCCACCATTACAAGCTCTGGCATTCTCAGGACATGGGATGTGGCCTCTGCTCCCAGAGTCAGGAGATCAGATGCTCCTTGCCAGTAACATTTATTGCTCCCTGGTATTTGGAAGCGGCTTTGATATTCCTATTTTCCCAGACTGTTGTTCTGAAGGAGCTTGGCTGGATAACAAACTTAACCCAGAAATAGGAAATAGCACGCACCAAGCCAATTTCAAAGAGCAGCACTTATATTATTGAACTGATAAGACTACTCATATGCCTAACTTGTCAAAATGAATAGAATCAATGTTTTTGAATGTCTTTCAGAATAGGGTACAGAAAAGGAAATCTCACACAGGTATGAAAACATTAAACAAGAACTTCCACTGGCGGGAAAAAAAAAGACAGAAGAATTTTAGTTCATTTAAATGAATGATAGTACCCTCCTGGACCTTTAATGGGAGCTGGATTTTGTCTGAGATGAGACCCAAAGAGACAATGAGCTAGTGTATGAAAGTGGAAAGTTATTTCTGACAGTAATGAATAAAATTAGGATTCATTCACTAAACAAAAGTCTTTCAAGAAACAAGAGAGATAGTAAGAAGACAAGCATTTCACTGACAGTGCCTCTATGACAATACATGTCATCATGGACTATTTAATCCACACTCACAACAATCCAGAAGGAGCTCTGATCCTATGAAAGTTTTTTAATGTGATCACACCTCCAAAACATCAAAAACAATGCCTTCACTAGCAAGGTAGCGGGTATCAGTGAGAAAGTCAGCTGTGCAGACATTTAGAAACAAACTGCACTCTTTTCCTTCAGGTGATAGCCAGGAAATGAGTTATTTCTGTTCTAATTTGACTGTACCAAGTCAAAGAACATTAATATTAATATGACATATTCACCAAATTTAGTAGGTAGGATCATTTGACCAGACAAAGTATTCAAACTACAAATAAGAACGTTAAAGGAGTAAGAAAAGCAAATAGAGAAGATCAAGAAAGGTTTCAAAATGTTAGAACAAGACCAGCAGCTTTTTAGACAAAGAACCAAGACAGCGGTCAAATATCTTAAACAAAATAAACAAATCGGTATCCCAAAAGCTGTAATATTGCTCAAACCTGCTGATAAAGTAGATCCATAATAACAGATAACAAGGTTTCAGTCTTAAGAAAACTGTTTCTGCCATGGATAAGGCTGAGGTAATTAGCATGCTTTTCTAATAGAGTCCATTTTTAGGTATGATTTTTTTTTTGTTTGCATATAGTCACTAACATTAACAAACTATAAACATGAATGTTTAGTTCTAAAGAAAATTAAATTAGCTTAAGAGCATCTTGCTTGGAAAGTCCATTGAGAATAACACTTAAAAATGGTTCTGCAAATCTAGGTTTGATTGTTTGCAGATCCTTTGGAAAGTTCTTAGATTATCCAAGCAAACAAAACCCTTATCAGGAAAAAAACCCAAACACCACAAATCCATTAGGATCGAAGTCTCTGAAAACACAGTGTGCTTCCTTCTGAATTAGAGAACAAGCTTTCGTGTGTATAAAATTGCAAATTGGATCCATTCAAATTACTCAGTGGCCACTAGTACCAAAAAAGAGTATAGGAGGAAATACAGGCAAAGGCACAGCACACTTCTAAACACATAAGAAACTGATCTAAATTAGCTTTATAACACACCAAAAAACCCCAACATATTCAGACATTTAAGAACACATATACGGATATATATTTAAAAAAACCCAAAATAACTCACTTCCCATTTAAATTTAAAGATGCAAACAGAACATACCAGAGCCAACATCCCTCTCAGCTCTACGCTGGGTCTCACAGGATAAGGTTTTGCATTTGCTTTAGCAGGTTGGGTGGGGCTGAGGTAAATTAATTGATTACAGCTGGCAACAACTGTGACTGGGGAAGGGCAGGAGGGGGGGGTTACATGTGTGCTTTCCACTGCTCCCCCCACCCCATGGTTCTGTAGGTTTCAGGGATAACAAAGCTATGTCCATAATGTATTGACTCAGTTGTAGCACCAAGTTCATGGCATATTTTAAAGAAATAATGCATATCAGGATGGTCACATTTATAGCAGAGCTTCAGCCATTATCATTCAGGTCTAATTTCTCCCAAAGGACTGTGTTTACCTTTGAATGATTTCATCACACTAATGAATTCAAAAGATTTTGCTATTTCCTAAGTGGTGATGGGAACAGTAGTTTGATATCAGAGAAAATAATGAATTTAACCAGCTTCCTGATTTACCACACCAAATTTTACATTCCCTGTGCAGCTGAGGTAACGTCAGTTCTTATCCTGTAAGCTATAAAGCTTCAGCTACTTTTGTCCCTACTTTTTTATGAGGAAGCTTTTGATCTTCAGTAGATTCTTACAAGAGCTACAGAGGTATTTTCCTTGCATGAAGAATTTCAGGGGTCAAGAATAGGCAAAGAAATGTTTGATCTGATGACCTTACAGGCAACTTTGTTTAAATTTTTTCAAGTGCTTAAATAAAACTTTTACAAAGGGATTTGGAAGTTGCATGCATAGCTATAATGAAAGACAAGGTGTTTCTATCTACAGCATGGAGACAGAGAAAACAGGTCTTTCAAAGACACTAGAAATTACTTTTTCCTTTTCTCCTGACAATATCACCCTCAGCCAGTGTGACACATACTATATTCCCAAGGTTTGGTCTCCTCCTCTATATCCAGGCTGTCAAAATAACCATTAGCTTAGAAATGCACTCCCTTTTAACTTTAGGAGACTAGAAATCAGGACCACCTGTACTGGATGTTGGTGGTGAGGTGTCACCAGCGGGGGCTGCAGGGGCCTCTGTGAGGAGAGGTCAAGGCTGCCCGGTCCTGGACACAGCCGGTTCCAGCTGGTTCCAGCCGGTTCCAGCCAGCTCCAAAGCGGCCCCGCCACAGGGCACCGCTGAGCCACACGGGTGGCATCGCTGGGAAAGTGTACTGAAGAAAGAGCAAAACACTGCCCAGCAGTGTTTTCCTCACAGAACTGAGGAAAAACAGTTTGAGAAACAGCCCTGCAAGAGCCCAGGTCAGTAAAAAAGGAAGGGGAGGAGGTGCTGCAGGTGCCAGAGCACGGACTGCCCTGCAGCACGCGGGGAGACTATGGTGGAGCAAGTTGTCCCTCTGCAGCTTGTGGAGAGGCCATATTGGATCACATATCCACACCACAGACTTGGAAACCTAAAAACTGCTTGCAGGCAGTGTCAGTCTGTACCTTTGGATAATTTTTATGGAATAATGAACTCAAAAGTTTTTGCAATTTTCTATGCAGTGACAAAATCGGCAGATTGCTTGATGTCCTAACAAATAATTTAACCAGCTCCTGATCGATCATTCATAGAAGTTTACGTTCACTGGGAATTTTAATTTGCTTGTCAGAGACCTGTAGTCATCTTCTAATGCTGTCAAAAAGGTGTCTTGGACACAAAAATGTTCAGGTAAAATTGTGTTTGGCAATCAGCATTGCCAAGAATCCTTGGCGTCCATTGCATGCTTTGTAGGGACGTGGGGATCGTGGTCAGATTGTGACAGTTCCTCTCTGCTGCTCCTTCACCCTCATGCTCCTCACCCAACACAGGTCCTTCCCATGGGCTGCAGTCCTTCAAGAACTGTTCTTGCATGGGTTCTGTGCAGGCTGCAGTTCTTCTGGATAAATCTGGTCCAGCATGAGCTCTCCATGGGCCACAGTTTGTTCAGGGAATATCTACCTGCTGGATATTCCCTGAACATACCTCACAAGTCATAAACAGAGTAAATGAGAATGTATCTTTAGCTGTTACTGAAAAGCAAGGTCCTTTATTTTCTGTCATTCTCCACTACACTGAAATAAATCCCACAAAAGAACAATGTACTCTTTTACATTTCACTTAAGTCTAGAACAGAATAAGTAAATATATAGTCTCCCAAAAGGCTGAGAAGTCCCAAGTCGTAGTAACTGGCAAACCCAACAGTTTGGGATGCTGCCTACAGATGGTGTACTCTTGCTCTGAACATCAATTAGAGAAGAGAAGGGTCTTTTTGCTCAGTGTTTGAATTCACTTGAGATTCTTTAATAAGGAATCAGAACTTGGCTTTCTCGTACGCACTAGGTACAGGAATTGCTGGATGAAAGTGCAATACGTAGCAGTAAATAGCAGGACCATTTCTGAAAAACAGGAACAAATCAGAAAAGTGTACTGCCCTACTCAAGCATGGCTCCCTGTAATGTGTAAACATAGTTGGGGTAATTGATAATATTTTAACAACACTACGTTGTCAGTTGGATTATACAGTTTATATAGTGTATATGTAAACATAAACTCAGAAAATTTTAATTTTTTTTTAATCTGTGCAAAAACATAACCTCAAAACTATGCACTTCATCGTATAGCTAAAAGTTTAGGTAGTGTATCTTGGAGATATACCAAGAATAAATTAGATTAAATAGGAAAAAGATTAAAATATTCTGCTTGTTGGACACTTGGAAGTTTTAAGACCTCATATAAGTTGGTTTTAATCATCAAATTTAAGAAAATGAAGATATACTCAATCAGCATGGTCCACTGAATACCAACTGGTTCTAGGTCTGGGCCCTATCCTTATTTCTCTCCATAAATCACTTCTTGCCTCAGAGAAGATACATGCAACCACAGAATTATTTTAGGTACATAACTCCTCAGTCATCATACCTGTGATTTGAAAACAACATTGTGGATCATGAGTTTAAGCTTCTGAAACACCAAGAAATGGAGATGTTAATCTCTCTCTGAATATATTTCTACAAACAAAATAGTTAACAATGTGGTATTTATATGAAAGTACAAACGTAGCCTGCATCCTACCTTCTAGTTCACCATATCACTAAAAACAGGTAAGCAAAAGTTCTTCTTTCAAGGTATAGAAACAGTTAGTCATGTGTAATTTATAACAGCCCTCTCATTATAGAGAACCTTTTCACCATATGATTGTGTGTATAAGAATTAAAGAAATTCATAATTCTCAGTATTTTCTTTAAATGAGCTTACTGGCTGTGAAAGGTGTTGGTCTGACGGCTCTGATGAGTTAAGTCCTCCATCTTCTGAGTTGATACAGTACAGAGTAGCAATGCAATTTTCGTTCACACTCTCCCGGGTATGTAATTTATCCTTGACCTTGAGAAGTGCCTGTTTAATCATTAGCCTCTCTACTGAAACTGCTAACAAGAAAGGCAACCACAGTGGCACAAGGCACCTGTTCATTAGGGAGCAGACTGAAAAAGAGCATCAGCTCATCACAGCACAGAACACCACGCAGAAAGAACTCTGGTTCTCTCGAAGGATCGTGGTTGATCCTTCCCTCTGCAAGTAACACCAGTACTGTCAGTAATATATTTTATACAGTTGCAGGCTCACATTTTCCTTGGTTGAAAGGAACCTATAGCAAGAAATACCTAATCATTTAAGCATTTCATATGTTCATGCTGTCTGCATAAGTGACAATGAACTATGAAGTTCTTCACAGATGCATATTCTCGCTATTTATAAGATTGAAAAAGGTATGAGACATTTGGGTTTGTTTTCCTCTTTAGAAGTATACGGTACTCTTTCAGTGTTTGTGTCCTGGTTTCAGCTGAGAGAGAGTTAATTTTCTTCATAGCAGCCAGTACGGGGCTGTGTTTTGGGTTTGTGCTGGAAGCAGCGTTGATAGTGGAGAGATGTTTTTGCTGTTGTTGAGCGATGCTTACACAGAGCCAAGGTCTTTTCTGCTTCTCACACGGCCCCGCCGGTGGGATGGCTGGGGAGTGCGCGGGGAGTTGGGAGGGGACAGACAGGGCAGCTGACCCAAACTNCTTGCATCTGAACCCACAAAATTTTCTCACTTTCACTCTTCTGATTCTCTCGTCCTTTCCAATGACGGGGACCGAGCGAGCGTCTGCGTGGTGCCCAGCCACTGGCTGGGGTAAAACCACAACAGTTTGATATAATATTTGAGGGAAAAACGTCTCTGCCTGAAGTCATCTGTGTTTTGCTGCACAATTGAAAAAATATTAATTAAGGAAGGAGAAAAAAAGATCTGGAACAGATATGAACAAGCAACATGCAAATTTGTTGAACGGGTTGCTTTATTGTTCAACAACAATGCACAATTTTAATCTCAGATAAACAATTTCAGTATTAAGAACAACAGAATCTACATATAAAAGTATGTTTAACAAGACATTACGAGTCAGATCCAGTCTTAAAATTCTCATCTGATGGTAACTGTCACACAAGAAATAGGCATTAAATACCTCTGTGTATCTTCAATCTTTTAATTCAGAAGAGTGAAGAGGCCAAATACTTTCATATATTAGTGATGAAAATAGAAGACTAAAGAGAAAAAAGAGGAAAGGAGGCAGAAAAGTTAAAATTTTTAAAACCCAAAATTAAATTTAAATTATATCTATAATCTGTGAGACATTAACAATGAGATATGAAATTTATCATGTGAAGTGTCTACGCACATTATTAAAACACTTATTTAGCAAAGATTTTTGAAGTGAAAGCTTCAAATTTGAATGTATATGAGCAAAACAGAAGTAAAGGTTTTCTGCGTGCTATTTTGTAATTGTAGGTGAAATTCATACTGTGTGTGACTGCAAAACAAAAAGCAGGCAACACTTCCTCTAGGAATCTCAATGGGATTTTTATTCACAGTCCAGTTGTGGAAAATGTACTGAATAATGGTATTTGATATTCAGTGTCTCCTGCAAACTGTCAGTGTTGGAATTTCCCTTCCTGAAAGCATATATTTGATCTCTGGGCTTCTTTTTTACCCACCCCCCCGCTCATTTATATGTGTGTGGTTCTCCTTTTAACCCACACCCTTTTTTAGTTTAAATAAAACTCTGGAATAAAAAAAAAAAAAAGAAACAGAAGATCACAGGATGGGAAGATGCCATTCTGGGAACTAGCAAGCAGTCTCAACAGTAAAAGAAGCCAAGTGATCTTTCAAGTGGGCTATTACTGTAGTTGTGGGAGCAGAATAATGAAACTGAACAGAATAATTGGCCTAAATATCTGGTTAGAGGGTTGGTACAGAGAAAAGAGCATGAAAGGCTCTACTAAAACCACAGAAAGGTGGGTGTTCCTGCAATCAGCACAGAAAAAAAAAGCATTGGAGAAGTCTGTAAACTAAAGAAGAGGGGGAGGGGAACCATTGGAAAGAAATCCAAGCAAAGAGAGGAAAAAAATACCCACTAAATCTGAAAGTCTAAAGGAAAAGAAAGCAGTTGATTGTATCTGCTGACATTCCAAGGATGGCAGTTGGGAAACAGCTATCAGAGCTGCAGTATCAGGAGGTACACACTATGAGAGAAATATGGGTGGTGGCTGAGATACATGTACGAACACTTTTATGTATTTTTAAAACAGGGACAAAGACACAGGTTGGCTGAATAGTCTTGTATAACGAAATATTGTCAAAAGAAGGACTTCAGCTATCACTGCAAAGAGAAAATAAACCAACATCCTCTCTAAACTGGTCATTTCTATGAGGTGAAGACTTAACAAATGACTTCTGAATAGAAAAGCAGTGAAGTCAGTTTGCGCAGATGTTATGACCATCCATGTTCAAGTCAACACCTTATTACATTAGAAAACATGTGAAGATAAAAAATCCAGTTTAACCATGCTATATACATATATCTATCAGTGATTCTTACAGGTATTGAGATGAGAGATTAAGCTACTAGCATTTTCCACACCCTTACCCAGAGTTCTGAAGGTAGCTCTGTAAGTTACCATAAACAGTCCAAACGCAAATATATCCTATTTACAGTTCTGAAAACAGAAACACACAATGCAGTTGATATTTCTGTTGTTAATGAACAATGATTATAATGACAGTATCAATAGATGATAATTACAATGGCAATATCATACTTTCAAAGAACTATAGCAAGGTATTTTCTATGTAATGAGCATTCCAAATTTTAAGTGACATCATAGAAAATAAGTGGCTTTTCATTGTCTGGTTTGTATTAGAGTTCCTTAAATAATATACAGATCAAGATCCATTAGTAGGAGTCTTAGATTCTTCACAGATGCAAGGAGCATGAGAGTGCTAATGACATCAATACAGAGAGACATGGCCCAAATGCAAGTTTAAAGCATTTACTAATAAACCAGTGAAACTTCTGAAGTCTAGATGATATTTTGAATACTAATCCATATGTTAACAGATAAATAAAAGCAGCTACAGGAAAGTGATTAACAAACAAAATCATGTGTTAATGTCATAAATATATTGAGAAGGAAACCTATGTCTAGGTCAAGATGCAAAATATACAGCAAGAGGTAATACCTTTATGTAGACTAGCTGTGATGATTTGAAGACATGACTTGGGGTGCAAAAGCCTCTGCCTAAAACATGCATGTATTTCTGAAGGCATCTCTATTTTTTAAAATTCTTCCAATAAAAGATATCACTGCTTTCTATGAAAAATTTGCTTCACTTATACTGATAGATGATCATAGCTACAACAGTACTACTAGATTAAAATAAGCAAGTGACCAAGCAGCCCTCTCTTGGCAAACAAAGCTAAGCTTTGAACACAAAGTACAAATCTTCTTTTTAAATGCATACAGTAAAACAAAGAAACAAACAAAACTATTCTGTACCCAGTTAAAACCTTTCCTCCTGTGTCTTTTGAGCTGTTAGCTCCAGAATGCATCACACAGTTGCACCCAAGCTAAGACTGAACACAGTTTTTGGGGGATCTAGGTCTCATGAAATCTCATGCAACTCACTCAGAATGGATGCAATGAAAAATAAAATTGAAAATGAAATATAAGGAAAAATCATGTAAGACCATTTTTGCTTTATGTCACTAAAAATGGAAGGCAGAACAGTAAGTAAAGATCCTTAGTGATAGCTATGCAGCATCACTTTTGTCTCATAACTATAGCTTCAGTAATAATTACACCATTAATTTTCTTGGAGATATGTCTCCTGTTAGACAACTGCGTTTATTTAAGAACAATCAGAAATAATAGAAATAGCACCTGGTTCTCTCCCTTTGATCTCTTTTGCTTTCCACATGACTAACTTATTCTGTACATTAAGAAGAACACACACAAGGGACAATGTCACTTGAACAAACTACTACCATTACTATTTCAAGGATACTTTTCAGGCAAACACACTTCAACTGCTTCCAATGATTATGCCCTTAATAATCTATCTTGGCAAAAATAATAACAGAAGTCTCTGTTTCTAAGAATTTTCAGTAATCAATAAACAGTGCTTCAGCTTGCAAGCAATTTATTCACACTGAGAATATCCAGTGAGAATCCCATCAGATAAAACTAATTAACAAGTTTCATTTCAGAAATGCTCAGATTGTAAGACTAAGGAGTTTATAAATATATATTTTTATCACTGCTTGTACTACAGTGGCCTCTAGAATTTTATCTGAGATCAGAACTCTTACGTTAAGCAGCCTACAAACTCATATGACATAAAAAAAGGTCTACTATTTTTCAATTCAGTGATTACGGCACAGGTCAATCAGGATGAAAATAAAAGAAAATTTATTCAAAGCCACTGTTGAAATATGCATTTAGAAGCAGGACAGCTAATTAAACTGTGACTACAAACTACAGAACTAAACATGAACGTCACAAACAGAATGGAGTAAATATAGACATATTTTAAAGAGAACTAATTCCAAAGGAAAAGACCTTGATGTCATCAGAATATAGGAATGATATAGAAAAAAAGTTGAGGTGAATGCATTTTCACAAATGTTCCTGGATCTATTTATTTTACTCAATTACTGTTGTACACTGCATATCATGCCTGCATTTGTTTGGGCAACCCTACCATCTTACGTGCATCCTTCACATTATTATATTCACTATATCCTGAGGAAGCTACTACTTTCCCAGGTCTCTCATTTTTCATGCAGAGAAACTATGAAAAAAGAAATCCCATCTCCATTAAAATCAGTGGCACAACTATCACTGACTTAAATGGAACGAGAACTCCACCTGAGAGTTGTTCAAGGTCATATACACATTCCGTGCTATAGCAAAGAACTGAATATCACTTTCAGAGTACCCAGCACATGCATTAGTAACTGACCTTACCTTTTTTCTCATAGCTAATGGCTCCCCTAAAAAGCTTTCTGGTAATACCTTCAGCTGAAAAGGCTGAATCAGAAAAAAAAAAAAAAAGAGAGGAAAAAAAAGAAAGAAAAAAAAAAGATTACTTGGCTGAGAAGAAAAACAAACAAACCAACTGCAGAAATAACCTGCACTATAGCTCCACTCACTCTGTATACCCTACCGTCATGATTTGCCTTGTTAAGAGATTCTTCTTCCCTCCCAGAATTGCTGAGGGTTACAAATGATAAAGCAGTTTAGTAAAAGTAATTTCTTTTACTGGAGCTGGAGGAGCTGGAGCTGGTACTGTGTTTGCTTCACTTTTCCCATGTAGCTAATTGATAGTCCATTTCATAAAAGCAAGGTAAAAGCATGGTATGAAATAATTGTATAAAGTGACAAAAATAATTAATAGGTGCAGATTCATAATTCTGAGCAATGTCTCTTTAAATCACTCTTTGTTGTTTGAACTTCATCTTAAAACTTACTAACTCCCAGAAAACGGCAACCTGATGGTGCTAAGGCTGCACTTTAGTATGGCACAAGAATACACGGACTTAACCTAAAAATCTCCAATTTACTTCTAGGGAGTTTGCATTAAGGGCTGCATGCCCTTAGGCAATAGTAAAACCAGTACCATCGGAAAGTTTAACTCTGTAGAAACATGACAGAATCTATATAAATTGATACTTCCAGAGAGCAAAAGTCTCTTTAATCATTCTACAAAACCAAATACTATTGAAATTCCAAGCATTGATAAATAAGGCATTTTTAGAGAGGTCCTTCCCACATGAGGTTACAACTTCATTCAGAGGATTTAAGGCCAGAAGAAACCTGTATGATCATCTAGTATGACCTCCTGCATTACAAAGTCTGCAGAATTTCATGAAGTGGGCAGTAGTTCTGGCTAAAATATAGCATATGCCTAACTTATGCCTGAAAAGAAACAAAACCAAGATGTGTAGTGATAGAAAAGATAAACGTTATTATTCACGTGAAACATTTCTTTGTGCTTATACATATATATGGGAGAAAAAGAAATCACAGATTGAGAGTGCGAGTGCATTAATTCTTATTTTGTAATTTATCAGCTTCTTACATAAGAGCAGTGCTGGAGAGCAATTTCTGGAAAAACAAGAAAGTGTTTCATAGAACTGTTACGTAACATTGCAAAATAGGATATTGTAAATAATTAATCCAAATGAAAGAACTGGGGGCTCTTTCGGCAGGGATCAAACATAAAAAGGACAATGATTGGACTCTATCTTTTTTGAAAAAAATAATCCAAAGAAATCAACAGCGTTAATGTCTTCCAGCGTTTTTGTAGGGCTTTTATTGTTTTAGAAGTTTTAAAGATAAAGTGTATTGTCTCTTAAAGGTCTTTTCCACCTAAATGATTCTATGATTCTATTATATTAAAAAGAAACTAGGAATAGTTATGTAATTGTTGCCTAAACCCCTCTTAAATGGAGAAGTCACGGTCTTTCAAGGCCAGTAGATTTCACTCTTAGTTTTAGAGATACGTACATGTTTATCTGTGCCCTAAACTGAATGTTTCAATAAAATATCACTTCATCTCAAGCAAAATTTTAAGGTTCAGATTAAAACCAAGAACATGACTGATAACTTACTGCAACACAGTAAATTGGAACATAAAGGAGCTGCTCAAATACATTTTAAAAATTAGTAAGGTTCTACCTGGCTAAATCAAGTTATTGCATAAGCCATCATATCGCATCCATCAGAAGTCTGCTGTCATCCACCATCACAAAGTAGTTTCATCTTTCTGAGCCTTCAGAAACTACTAACAGTGAAAATCATCCCTGTAAACAAAAACTGAGAACTTTCTCACAAGATTTTTTCAGAGTTAATTTAGTTTTGGATTATTTATTGCAAAGCTCATAAAATTTTCACTGGCTAAGCAGATCATCTAAGAAGTTGCTTCAAAGAGCCGTAAAGCCAAACCCATCTCTGGCCAAAGCCTATCCACTACTGTCAGCATGTCACCCGAGCAGGGAATCTGGCCCACATTTCTGCTTAACATAAAAGGTTTCCCTGAATCACCAGCTTTGCTATCATAAAACACCTGCAGAGCTTTTTCCACAGAATGTATTTACTATGGAAGTGATACTCTCTAATCATATTCAGACTCACTCAGACAGTCTTTCTGCATTTCCAGGGGGGGAGAGGGGAAGATGATAGGTATTTAAGCTGTAGACCAATGTAGCAACATGTTGTTGCTTTGTATTTACTCAGGCCATAACATAAATAGTGTAGGCAACACGTTCTCTAGCTGTGAAGTTAC
Organism: Psophia crepitans; assembly: GCA_013399095.1. Classification (NCBI taxonomy): domain Eukaryota; kingdom Metazoa; phylum Chordata; class Aves; order Gruiformes; family Psophiidae; genus Psophia; species Psophia crepitans. The sequence goes on along the minus strand of VWZZ01007835.1, from coordinate 94,418 downwards.
TGAAGCTTTAGAGCAGGGATGTTTAAAGGCATCTGAGGAACATCAACGATGCCATGTCCACCACAATTAAAATCTTGAAAACTCCAGTACTGCAAATGTTCTGCAGTCAGAATATATGCTGGGAAGCAGGTAGAGTTTTTGGATGTTTTAATCTATTGCAGACTTACTGGTAGGGTATCTTCCTGTTCCGGGGCAGGGAGGGGAAATCCATATTCTATTCTAAAAGCCTATGTTAAACATTTATTTTAAATAAAGGATTTGGTTTCATGCTTCCTCACAAAACCACAAGCCTTTCTAGATATTTCAAAGATCAGTTAAAAGTCATCTCTTGTTTGCAAAGCTCTCAATTTACTTTTTTTTCCACTGACATACTTGGTTAATCCTAAATTGTTCCTTCCACTTTTACAGAATCTTCAGGAATTTTTCCCTCTATGACTCAGAACCCTTCTCTGCATCTTCTGTCTTTTCAGACTACTTGCTTGTCTCTCTGCCTCACTGACTCCATAATTACAAATCATATATGAAAATAATTCTTCTTTCCTAATATTTTTCTTGGCTCTGTTCATGAGAAGAGTGCTTTGCTGGTCATTATGCAGATTCTCTTTCCGGTTGTATTTAACTCTAATATCTTCTGGAATCCAGTACGTAAAACAAATGCTATGAAGCATTGTGTATGCACGGCATACAAATACAAATGAAATGTGTGAGTTATGGGGATTATTAACAAAAGAACAAGATTAGAGGGGAATCACTGGTAGTTACAGAGAAGCATTAAGGCACTTGACACCACAAGTCTCCATTAGACCTCAATAGGATTTGTATTTCTAATACCCTTTGGTTCATATTCGTTTTGTTTTAAATTCTAGTAGTAGTAATAAACAACCAGCACTTTATTATACTATAGTCTTACACAAAATTCATCATTAAGGTTCAGTACCTTGAAGTAAAATAGTGTTACATGAAAATATTAACAATAGAAACTCAGGAAATTTAGACTAAAAATAAAGACCTGAAGCTTCTGAATATACTGAAATTCATAATTAAAGACAACAAAAGATTCTCTGACCACATAGTAACACTCTTTATCTTCCCTTTTATCTTCCTCTCTTAATACAGTTGTAGTGTTACTTGTGCATGAAGGAAATTTTGTTTGCAGTTTTGTTTGAGTTTTTTTAACTGCTGTAAGCAGTTTCAAGGCACAAACTAATCACGAGTGGCACTTGGGATTTTTTTTTAGAAGTCATAAAGCAGAATTTCATAACTGTTTTCACACATAGCGTGAGCACTCTTAGAAACTGACTACAAGGATATATACATTTCAATAACATTATATGTTCCAAACATACAAGATCATCTATCAGTCTGTAAAGTCTCCTAACAAACAGTTTAGGCATATCTTACTGTACCAATCTCTAGCCCTGTTGATGTTGCCCTAAAAAATTCCAGTGACTCCTAATTAATTTTTCAGCTAAGACTCAAGTGTAATGCTGTCACATAACACAAGTTTTTTCTTTTCAAAACCAGCTATGGGAAACATTAACCCCCACTGCACCTAGGTTTCTATCTGGAGAGTGCCAAGTTTCATGGATTTGGCAGTCTCAGTCTTGCATACACAAGAGGATATTAGCTCTGTAATTCATTTTATGTGCGTGAAAGCATAAATATATATGGATACACATTTTGTCATCTGCTTCTTTCCTTTAATGAAGATTGTGATTCCATGAGATGAAGAAAATTCTCTCTTCTGCTGAGTCACTGTAATGGGAGTAGAGATCCAGACAAGTGGTTGAAGTGATGCTGAAGAAAAATTGGCTGCTGTCTCTATTTTGCACAGTACTAAATATTGCATCAGCATGCACCAAAGGACTCAAAATTTCATCTCTGAAATAAAAAATTACAAGAGCTCATCACCTCTGCTGCTTTTGAAGCTTTTCCACTATGAGAAGACTGATAGTGTTCAAACCCATTAGTAAAGTGAATAAGCACCAGCATCTCATACCATTAAGCACATCATGGGGAAACCCTTTTCAAGAGAAGGAGGTAACTGGCATTATTTTAAAGCAAAAATCGTCGTCATTGTCATAAGCCCTAATTAAAGATGAATAATCAAGGAGAAACACATACAACATTTCACAAGAAAGTTTTGGAGATGCTCTACTTTCCCTGTTAAGGTTTTGGATTCCACTCAACTAACATTGTTTTATCAAGGGCTAAAAGTTCTTGATGGTCTCTTTCATCCTCTTTCTCAGAAGGACAGGAATTCATTCAGTCAAAATTGCTTTGCATTTCCAGCAACACAGAGAACCATGCAAACAGTGTGATTTGTTGCTTAACCTACTAACAAATGCAGCCTACAACAGAACAAGACACTAAACTGGAGACCAACAAATTACATTATTTTTTTCCAGTGCCAAGTCATGTTCCAAGGCAGACTGGAGCTGGTGCAGACATGCTCCTTTCAACTCATGATCTTTTTAATAGATTTTTCTTTTCAATTTGTCAATGCCGTGCATTATTGCCATGCATTAATTTTGCAGGTGCGGACTTAAAACCATGTTCCTATCAACGCAGTGTTTTCCATTTCAAGCACAGTCACTGGACTTACTTTATACTCCATGGGAGTATACAATTATATCTCTGCAAGGTATTTTAATCTATGGCAGCTAATGACGCTGCCTCTTCACTTAGCTCCAAATATAGTGTGAAGCTGCATTCTAAATCATTGCAATATTATCAAAGATGTCAATGTTAAAATGCATTTATATGTCCCAAATCAATTGCAACTGAAAATAATAATAATTTAGCAGTGATTACAATTGTTTTGATAATGTAATTGAGAAATTTCAATACTTATTAGTCCTGAACAAAATCTTACAAAGCACCTTTGTCCATTTGCCCATCCCCCATTTTGCTCTCTAGTATTCAGATTGTTGTGAGACATTTGTAAAAATTATCTGCAATCTTTCTATTGTCACAACACAGATAATCCACCAGTTCTCTTCAGGAACTGCAGAAACAAAAGCAAGTACCTTTCCATGCCGCGCACTATTGTGCATTTTTGCCATCTCAAGCAAACGCACATTTGATAAGGCTCTCAGTAGAGTTGCAGTGAGCGATATTTCTAATGCCATTTGATGGAGAGTTTGATCCTGGTTGGTTACAGTAAAATATAATCTGAAATAGAGGTTTAGAACCGTGGCATATTTTTAACTTCCTGACATACGCAGCATAGTCTGCTATTGAGGAATTTTCCTCTCACCAAAGTGATGAGCAGACAAGGCAACACTAATGCTACTCCACGCTTTGCTCAGTGGGAGGTAATGCAAAATCAGTGCAGTAGCAAATATTATATTAATAATGTGGTGCTCCTTTTCCCTTCCCTCCCCCACCTCAGTTTCAGAGTTGGAAAGTGATAACATACAGGACAGACTACATTCTTCTTCAAGGAAAAGGAATGAAGAGAAATAATTTGCTAAGTGATTGCTAGGAAAACAGAATTTACTAAAAATGCACTGGCTGATGGTAAATAACTGACATCTGTATTCAGTACACAGCTGAGCAGCCACAGCCAGTGATATAACCTGTTATATCAACATGGGACCAAACTAATCTCTCAGTCATACTGATGTCACTGAGGGTTCTCTAAATTCATATCTGGTGTTTC
>VWZZ01007835.1:78254-85754 GCA_013399095.1 Psophia crepitans | reverse complement strand
ATTTGTACACATGAAAGCAAATTTACTATAAATCATAGAATCACAGCTGGTATGGGTTGGAAGAAACCTTAAAGATCATCTAGTTCCACCCTCCACGCCATGAGCAGCAACACCCTACACTAGACCAGGTTGCCCAAAGCCCCATCCAACCTGGTCTTGAAAACTTCCAGGGATGGGGCCTACACAGCTTCTCTGGGCCACTTCAGGTACTGAAAGGCTGCTATAAGCTCTCCCCAGAGCCTTCTCTTCTCCAGACTGAACAACCCCAACTCTCCTAACCTGTCTTCACAGGAGAGGTGCTCCAGCCCTCTGATCACCTTTGTGGCCTCCTCTGGACTCACTCCAACTGGGGATTCCAGAGCTGGACGTTGTACTCCAGGTGGGATCTCACGAGAGGGAAGTAGATGGGGAGAATCATTTCCCTTGACCTGCTGGTCACGCTTCTTTTGATGTGGTTCAGGATATGGTTGGCTTTCTGGGCTGCAAGCACACATGGCTAGGTCATACTGAGCTTTTCATCAGCCAACACCCCCAAGTCCTCCTCCTCAGGGCTGCTCTCAATCCATTCTTGGCCTAGCCTGTAGCTGTGCTTGAGATTGCCCTGACCCATGTGCAGGACCATGTTCTTGGCCTTGTTAAATTTCATGAAGCTCACAGGGGCCCACCTCTCAAGCCTGTCAAGGTCCCTCTGGATGGCATCCTTTCCCTCCAGTGTGTCGATCACATCACACAGCTTGGTGTTGTCAGCAAATTTGCTGAGAGTGAACTCAATCCCACTGTCCATGTCATCGATAAAGATGTTAAACAGTGTCAGTCCCAATACCGAATCCCTGAGGAACATAACTTGTCTCTACTTGGACACTGAGCCATTGACTGCAACTTTCTGAGTACGACCATCCAGCCAATTCCTTATCCAGTTCCTCATCTGCCCATCAAATCCATGTCTCTCCAATTTAGAGACAAGAATGTCACACAGGACAGTGTCAAATGCTTTGCACAAGTCCAGGTAGATGATGTCACTTGCTCTTCACTTATCCACAAATGCTGTAACCCTATCGTATAAGACTACCTCATTTGTCATGCGCGATTTGTCCTTAGTGAAGCCATGTTGGCTGTCACCAATCACCTCCTTATTTTCCATGTGGCTGAGCAGTTTCCAGGAGGATCTGCTCCATGATCTTGCTGGGCACAGAGGTGAGACTGTCTGGCCCATAGTTCCTGGGATTTTCCTTTTTTCTGTTTTTAAAAATGAGCATTGTGTTGCCCCTTTTCCAATGTGAACTTCACCGGACTGCCACAACTATCCAAATATGATGGAGAGTAGCTTACCAACTTCATCTGCCGTTTCCCTCTGGACCCACAAATGCATCTCACCAGGTCCCATGGACTTGTGTACCTTCAGGTTCCTTAGATAGTCTCAAACCTTCCCAGTCCCTGCCTTTGCCTTCTGTGACTTGGGTGGTGTGACTCAAGCACTTGCTGGTGAAGACCGAGGCAAAAAAGTCACTGAGTACCTCAGCCTTCTCCATATCCCAAATAACCAGGTCTCCCCTTTCCTTCTGGAGAGGGCCCATGTTTTCCCCAGTCTTCTTGATCACTGACATATCTATAGAAGCTTTTCTTGCTGCCCTTGACATCCCTGGACAGATTTAATTCTGTCAGGGCTTTATCTTTCCTAACCTGATCCCTGGCTGCTTGGACAATTTCTTTGTATTCCTCCCAGGCTACCTGCCCTTGCTTCTACCCTCTGTAGGCTACCTACAGTGTATATATGCAATTCATACAATAAAATATACAATGAAAAAAATCTCTGAATTAAGAAGCAGAATGAGTACTGACAAAAAAATCAGTATCATATTCAAGCTTAGACTTACAGCAAATGACACTGTAAATTCAATTCACAACATGTTTAGCTTGTTCACACTCATCAATGCACTTTCTATACGAGTATGTTGGCACATATGGAGACTTAAGGCATGGGCTGCATGAATTTAACACAGACTGAACAAGAACACATCTTCTAGCAGATGAATTGCATAATTAACAGGAAAATCCATCAAATTGTTCTATAAATTCAAATGAGCCAGTTGCAGAAGTTTTTTTTGGTTTGTTTTTTTTTTCTGTGAAGGCAAAACCAATACACATTCTGTACATTTCACAATTTGTATTTAAATTATTAACAAAGAAAGATAAATTAACAGCAAACCAAAATAAGAGTTGTGTACAAAACAAAAGCTGTGTACAGAATGGACAGTTTTGGAAAATTAGAAGACCCTAACTGCTGAAAGTGCATTAACGTCAATGTTATCTGTACCCTCTTCCTTCACCGCATTTTCCTAAAGAGAAGGAAAAACAGAACTTGCAAATTCACTCTATAATATTCTTACAGCCTACACTAATATCACACCTAGGCATTTCAATGGTTTTGCCTTTTACAACGTGAAGGAAGCAAACACTGTTTTAGAGGTGCTAAAGTGAGGACAAAGGTTACCTGTGCCCTACTGCAGCTGCACATGCTCTCTAGCCATTGGTGTGTGCCTCCACCTAGAATGCATGCGCCTGCCTCAGATGGGAACTGTGGGATCCCCTGAAGGCATAACACGGTCAGGACCTGAAGGAACATTTCAGAGCATTAGAAGGCAAGCCTAGATAAACCCCCCAAAATTTAGTGACTTTTTTGTTTCACAAACAGGTCACTGGTGAAGACACTTAAACTAGCAGGGCAATGTAACATGCAAACCCAACGCTGCCCATTACAGCTTCCATCATCAACCTCTGCTTTACAGTTTGAACTTTAAACCTTAACATCACCAACAAAACTGCAAAACCCTTCACTTTCTCCTCAGAAAAACAATGTCTAGAGAAAGCTCCTTATAAACTCATGGCTGAAGAATGACATCAAAACTTTCCTTTAGGCTTGTAGCTTTCTTCTTCTTGCTCTTCCCCCACCTTCTCCTATCTGCTCTGCCCAAATTTTCCTTGCTGGATGACAATGCTGACATTTCAATTATAATCTTTATGTAGGAGAGGAGCAGATTCTGTTGCAAATCTGAACCTACATTATACAAAGGGACCAGAGCCTACCTGACAGCTCAGTCAGGTAGTCTTGATCCTGTGCTAACCTCCATGTGAGGGTAACCTAAGAAGCAGGACCTTCATTTTGAAGCACTATTGCTCACTACGATTCATTGTCAGTGTACATAAAGGCTTTGCGCTTTCCAATTTCTTTGCTACAACTAGCACAAGCTTGTTTTCCTAATACTCAATAGAGTTTTAAAGCACAGACATGCAAGTTTTCGTGCCAATCCAGGCAGAATACAAATTTCAGAAATGAAGACTCAAGAGTAACAACAATCAACATAAAACCAAAAATAACATAGTAGTCCTGGTAAAATACGCCACCACTATCTCATTGCTTCTTCCTCAAATAAGAAGCATACAATGCAAGTAAAAGATAAGTATTGAACTTAACTTTAGAAATTATTGAGAGGGAACATATTCACATCCAGATTCTGTACTCCTTCTTCAGGGAATTTTGTTACAATAACAAAATAATTTACTAACAATTACAAACCTTGCCCCTCCATCATTTTCCAACAGTCTTACCTGTTTTTTAACTGAGCTAGGAAGTCAAATAATGCCCACTGCAACTCAGACAGATTCTCTTGTGATTGTCATGAACACAGATATGCTACCTGCCACACACAAACACTTCATACCTGGTGTCAAATTACAGTAAAATCTTGCTTTGTTTGATGAAAAAAATTCTCAACCATTCTTACCAAGTGAGAGAACCTCAGTTTATGATTAATGTTATCCACACTTTGCTCTAATAATTATGATCATTATTATCAATTTAATGACAAAGTGATGCTGCATATGCCAAGCTAATTTAGCCACATATAAAAGAGGGTGGCATTGTATTCTGGTACAGATGTTGAGTACACAAAAAGATAGAATCTCAAAAAGGATGAAAAAAAGAAAAGAGGTATGAAACATATAATTGGCAGACTGGCATAGCCAAAAAAGGTGTAATACGGGCAAAAAGCAGAAAAAAGTTTGCAGGAAAAAAAATGCCAAGATATTCTACCTAAACTTTATTTTTTCAATATATATCTTAAAATATAAATAGATAATGTGCTTAAGAGCGCCTGAGATTCTGTATCTTGGTACAGTAATAACTACTATTTTCACATTGTGCTCCTGTGTCTATATGGCCACCAATATGGCCATAAAGTTCTACCTGTAGTAGCTTGAAGGACCAAGGCTTAAAAACCATGAGGTTACCTGTTGTGTAACAAGCACAAGATTAATATTTATATACAGACCTGAACAAAATCAACTTCCAGCATTTGGCAAAACTTAAAATACCATTTGCCAAGAGGGGCATCTAGATGAGTAGTTTCTGGAGAACACAAACAATAATTCATAAACCTTATGGTTTCAGAAATAATATATCACAGCTCTGATTGTTCAAGCACTTGTTATTAAGGCTACTCAGATATATAAGTGTTTACTGACTTTGTGTGTTGAAATGTGAAGTGACACAAACGTAAGCACAGCTTTTCAATGCCCAGTCCCTTTCTGCACTGCATGTTCAGGTTTCCTGAGCAGCAGAGTAAGAAAAGCGAATAGATTTAGACAAGCTTAGAGCAGGTATTTGCAAATTTATGCACTGAAAACTTATTTTAATTCTGATACAGATTTGAAAATCTTAGTGGCATTTAGGTACTGTGGTCCTTAAAGAGATACAATAGCTGACAGCCATCGTCCATGCCAAAGTACTCTAGAGATGGGAGGTGCTAAGGAGCATAAAGCACTGTTTCTCCCTTCAGCTAGCAGAAGGTAGAAGAATATTTCATGTATCATATACCTTCTAGAAACACACAGCACTTAAAGAAGCCTTGAAAAAAGACCATAGTCAAAACGTTAGAAGTCTCCAAAACATCTCTTCCTTAGCAAGCATGGCGTTTTGTAACTCTGGCTTTATTTTCTTCATCCAACATAATGTGCTCACAGTGACATCCAAGCTAGTGTATGATGACATATCTAGTTCTTTAGTTCTGATTTGGAAGTGCAAGGAACTGTGGGAAGAAATGAAGTTTGGATTGTTTCATAGAGTAAAAATAGATGTAGCATATTTTAAAGGAGTTATGACATTTCATCTTCAAATGCTGTATTATAAATTATTTCATTTAATAATAAAAAAATGAATTATTCCACCTCTAGGCTCAGCTAACAGTCTTGTCCAACTGTTGGTATTAAACAGGTACCAATAATGCAAATTACCCTACACTCTGGTCTAGTGTAGGGTGTCCCTGCCCATGGCACGGGGTTGGAACTAGATGATCCTTGTGGTCCTTTACAACTCAAACCATTCTATGATTCTATGACTCTATGAAATTCCTCCACCCCACCTCAACTCTTGCCAGGCGTTCCCACTTTCTTCCCACTACTGAGGAGAATGGAAATTTCTCCTAAAGACGAAATCTCTCTCAAGCAAGCAGAGGCTTCCCAAGATCACCCTTTCTGGCCTTTCTTTACAGGGTTATCACAGGAGAAGGATTAGGTATTAGTCATTAACCCACTCCCAACCCAGGTGGAAGCTTGCACATTTCATAATGTCTGTCCTTTTTTTCTAAAGATGAGAAATTTCACAATAGAAATAGAAAGAATAAATCTGTAAAATCCTCTTTGCATGTAGGAACTGGTGAAAATGAGGAAGTAATAAAATGAAACAAAACTCCCTTTCAGGATAGTTTTCTCCTGAAAGCCACTAAGATCTGGATCTGCCAAAAGACTCTGTCAAGATGGACGAATCAAAACTCACGTAATTAATCACAAGGAGTCCCTGTCTCTTACTTGATTGGTTTAGATGATATGAAAAATTAAACACTAGTCATGCCCCAGTAAAGTCATTAGCTTGGACAGCTCTAACCCTCCTTTTTTGATAGAAAAGGGACAGAGAAGAAATCACCTTAAACCAAATCTACTTCTACATGTAAAGAAACTCTAGTTAGCTGCCAGATCCATATGTCTCTACAGACTTCGTTTCCCCAGAAAACAAACATTCAGTTGTTTTCCACTTGCTAGCTCTCCTTTCCACCTTTGAAAAGGACTTGGAGGCTGTCAGGGCTCTTGTGCTCTGCAATGAATGAATCTGATTCCTTTATCAAACATAGAAGTTTCCTTTAACTTCCATCTTATGAAACAGTTGTACCTTAACCAAAATCTTTCTTCTATCCTCTTTAAAAGGCAGCAGGCTGGTTTTTGTTTTTGTTTTTGGTGGGTTTTTTTGTGGTGTTAGGGAAGGAAAGAGACAGGACACTTTGGATGACAGGAAGGAAAGAGATAGGACACTATCTCCAAACATTATCTCAGAAGACATTAAGTCAGGCACTTGAAATTTCAGTGAAAAAAAAACACAATTCAAGCTCAAACTGAAATTATGACATATTCAAAGTGAACACAGTACTCACAAAACTTACAGAGCAGAAACGAAGAATTCTATCTTCCGCTGCAAGAGCCAGCAAAATTACAAGCTGCTTAGCCAACAACCAGCTCACACTAAACTGCTTAGGAGGTTTGTGAATGCAAGGCCTTACGCAACCAAAAGCTGCCTGCCTTTGATCACCAGGTCCTCCAGGAGCCCACGAGGACACTGACACGTTCTACCAGCACAGAGGATGACACTAAGGCTTTTCACTCCTGCAAACCAATTATCAATCAGGCAGTCGTACTCTGGGCTTCGGGTTGTGACAGTTTGAAGTCGGACCTTAGGGCTGAAGGCTGGCACGGTCTCACTGCTGCGTTAACTGTTTCCAAACCTGTGACTTCAGACTAGAACTACAGACAGATGGACACTCAGCTCGCGCTGCGCATGGCACTGTATTAATAGGTGACACTAGGTTATTAATAATATTCAAATACAAGTACCAGGCCTGTAATTCTCCTTAATTTCATAGTAATCTTCAGCAATCAAATAACTGAGCTTGTCCATCTGGAACCAGTGCCTGAGGTGATGTCCCCACAGCCGGCCGGAGCGCTCAGCGCCCTGTGCGGACCGCGCAGCAGGGAAGGCTCCGTTACGGCCAAGCCTCCAGCCCCGGGGTAACGCACCAGGGACAGAAAGGAGGTGGGAAGGGCGCAGCCCTGGAAAACGGGCCTAAGACAGGGAGCGAACTACTAGGATAAAAGACAAGAAAAATGGGATGGAAGAAAAACTAGATTTTCTAAAAAACAGATCTGTTGTGCAAGGCGGTTCTAGATCAGGGACAAGATCGCTCGTTTACATCACGAGTAAGATCTGTACTACCGTTTCCATGACGCCCTAACGCTGTGCTCTGCCTCTCTTGCAGCCACGACTGCCCAAGGCCCACGGCAGACCTCTCCCGAGCCCATCTCGGTAGGACACCCGTCAGTGCCAGCTCCGTGCCGGACCGCGCCAGGACCGGAGGTCTCCAGACGTCGCCAGGCCGCGGTGATGACACCCTCCCCTGG
>VWZZ01007835.1:36217-77879 GCA_013399095.1 Psophia crepitans | reverse complement strand
GCGGGGAGGGCGCTGCCCCGCACAGGCTGCGGCGGGACCGTTGACTCCTGCTTCGGCCTCGGTGCCTCCGGGTTTAATGCGGGGCCGCCGAGCGAGACGGTGTAGCCGGGCTGGGTTTCTCTCGTCCCCCGCAGCTGTGGGTTCCTGCCTGAGCCCCAGCCCCACCGCTTTCGCCGTGCCCCTGCCGTCACTCGGAGCAGCGCAGCTGAAGTAAATTGTATCATGGCTGCGTTTGCCCTCGTCATGTTTTCAACGTGTATACTACTCTGACCTGCTTTAGAGATTGCTGGGTGGGCTTTTTTTCCTTTTCCTTTAGTAAACAAGCACTTTATGTCTTCCCTGTGTAGGCCAGTACAATGGTGGCGGTTGGTTTGACCATAGCAGCAGCTGGATTTGCAGGTTTGTAGATGATGGGAGGACACTGAACACCCAGTTGTACTTACCATTGCCTGCTTCAGTACTAATGAATTTTAAGGTGGTTTAATAGCTGATACGGGAGGCTCTTTTGGGAGAGCCTGTATTGAGAAACATGGCTGTAATTAAAGATTGAAGTTGCTATTTTTTTGTGGCCCCAACAGGTTCATTCCACATTCCAATCCACAAGTTACCAGTTGTACTGAATTGCTAGATCTCGATGAAACTTTATACTTAGCCTTGTTCAACACTGATTTTTTTTAAGGTCGCTATGCACTAAAGGCTATGAAGCAAATGGAGCCACAAGTAAAACAAGCACTTCAGAATCTACCAAAACCTGTAAGTTTTTGTTTTATCAGTAGCATATTTTTATTTGAAAGTTTACTTTGTGAAATAACTACAGGCTATCATCTCTGTATAAGATTGCTATATTTTCTTCTAATATCAAACAAAATTTTGTCAGTAATAACACAATCTCAGTGATTCTGGTGGTGGTTGACTAATAGCTTGTTTTGGCAAGTCTACTCAAATAATAGTACTCCAACTGACTTTCTTACTACAAGTGCAAAAGAAGCTTCACAGTATTCTTACAGACTGAAAGCTCAGCAGCTACTGAAACAATAAGGAGCTGTTTTAACTGATAAAGTTGAACTTAAAAATTAATGGGTTTTAAACTGACACGTTTTCTCTTTCAGGCCTTCAGTGGTTATTACAGAGGTGGATTTGAACCCAAAATGACTAAACGAGAAGCAGCTTTAATACTAGGAGTGAGGTAAAAGGAGATTTATTAGAAATGAAAGGTAAAAAGGAGGCTACAGTATTACCTCAGGGCTGGCTTGGTTTGAAAAGGATGTAATCCTCAGTGCATAAGACTGTCCTATGCCCGGCTTCCCGTGGGAGCGTCACTGCCAAGGCAGGAAATGTGAAGCGGCCTGTCAGTATTTTCTGCACTTATTGGGGTACTTTGCTGCATGTTAGCTTGCTTAAAGCTAACCCTTGCTGGACTTCCATACATCTGCAAATCCCTAGCACATTCAAAAGCCACGTGCAGGTCCTGGTGAATACCCCGTTTACCAGAAGTCTTGGGGTTTACTCGGTTTGGGGAGCGCAGTTGTGCTGTTTGCTTCAGTTCCTGTCACTGCTGGTGAATTTTGGACAGATGTGGTGTGAAGGTGCCGCAAACCTATCTGCATGTGGAGTAAATTCATCACTTCTAGAATATCTTAGATATGACTATGGTAGCTATCCCTGCCAAAATTTAAAGGACTTAAGACCAAATACACAAATTCATCTAATAAGATATTTGAAGGCAACTTCCAACTGTGAAGTTTGTATAAAACCAGTTTGTTGTCTGTGGTTTTTTTAAAATAAATCAAGGGCAAATTTTATTATTTTCCTCCGGCCTTTACGTAGTTGTCCCACTAAAAATGTTACAACATAGTTCTGTTTGTTTTCAACCATGTGAATGTCCCCCACCATATCAGACTGCTATAACATGGCTCTTCAGCATACAGGGCTTTGGAGAAAACTTACAAACCCTCACCAGGACTTAGATGCTACACATAACAATAGGAAAAGAAAAACATACGTGTAAGCCAAAGAGTTTGTGGATAAGGCAGTGCTTCCTTGTTCTAAGTCATCTTTTAAAGATCTGGGGGATTTTATGAGATTCCCTTAAGTAATTTTTTTTTTCTTTTAAAGCCCTACAGCCAACAGAAATAAAATTAGAGAAGCTCACAGACGGATCATGCTTCTGAATCATCCAGATAAAGGTAAGTAAATTAAGTCACATTAATTAATACATGTTTTAACACAGATTAGTAGAACTGTGTAGGGAAAAAGTGACTGACGTATGAGTATCTCATCTACAACAAAAAACCTCCAGAAAACTTGTGAGTGAAAACAAATTTTAGGGTGCCTTATCCCTGTGGTTTTAGAGCATATTTTTGTGTTAGAATGCTCTCAAGCAAGCAGACGGATTCAGCAGGTCAGTCTGTTACTTGCTCTGTCTTCTGTGCGTATCAGACTAAAGTATGACTTGATAAAATGAGACTTAAGATCATCTTAATTTTAGATGAAAGACCGTAGTATGTTTGTGTACTTTATGTTCCATCTGAGTTTGATTTCATTTGAAAGCATTGGGAATTCACCATAAATGGCAGGTATTGAGCCTTAAGACATGAAAATGTGAACTATTAGTGTTCGTGGTATTCTGGAGGCTCAGAATCTAGTTATGCTTAAAGTTAGTAAGGCATCTATACCTCTCAAATTCCTTTTGCTTCGTTGAGTTAGAATCATGTGTTAGTGCTTGGCATTTAACTTTTTAACCCTCACTTAAAAGGTAAAATGGCTTCCTTTAAAGTGACTGTTGAACTTCATTACTTTACTTTTATGCACCAAAATCCAAAATAATCCTTGGGATTTGCCTTTCGTAGATAATGCCAAGCAGAAGTTAACTCCAAAATTAACTTTATTGAACAACACATGCAGAACCTAAAAGATTGCTAGGAGCATTTTACACGTTTTACGTGACCTAAGTAAGTTGAATTGAGCTTCAAGTGAACAGAGTAATTTAAGTGCCAGTAGAATCTTTGCCAAAACAAATCTTTGCACCTTATGGTCAGTTACAGTTTCAGTTCGTTTGCGTTGTGGGTTCTGTTCCAGCATCTTCTGAAGTCATTTGTGTATCATGTTTAAAAGCTGAACGAGCCCGTTGGCACAGCAGCAGTTCTGCTGCTGGCCTTGAATGAGGGGGAAAGGTTTATCTGCAGGCTTGTTAGTTTAATGCTTCTGTATTCACAAGCAGCTCTGTGCAAGTCATTAGTGACCACATCATTTATGACTGATAAAACTGGAGGGGGAAAAAAAAACCCCACTCCAGTAAACTAAAAGCAACCCAACAGGACTGAGCTGTCTGCACGGTTAGCTGCTGCAGTGACCATATGTGTAAACCTGCATGGATTCAGTCACGAATTTATTGTTTAACCTGAAAAACTTCCAGACCATATTCTCAGGTTTTTTTCCTGTGCACTGTGGCATTACTAACAATGCAGAATTTTTTTTTTTTTCATCTGCCGTGACATGAAGTTATCTTTCTTCTAGGTGGTTCTCCATATGTAGCAGCCAAAATCAATGAAGCTAAAGATTTACTGGAAGACCAAGCTAAAAAATGAGAGAAAATCAGAGGGTTTGTCTGTGCAAATGATTATTTTTGATAAATGGTTTAAGAAAGTTCTAACATCAGTCTTTGACTTAATATAAATGAAGCTGGAACTGTGAATCCAGGGAGCTGCTTCCCTCCCCTCTTACTTCTTAGAGAAACTTGTGAGGAAGTGAGGCTTAAAGTTGTCTTTTTTCCATAGCTGTTTTTTATTAAGCAGCAAAATCTGCCACACAAATATTTTCAGTGTAAAAGAGTAATAACTTGGTTTGGCCGATGCATGTTACCAGGTACAGGTAGACCTACATGCTGTTACCTAATTCCTGTTAAACTAGCTCTGTTATCATGCTGCTCTTCTTCCATATGCCAAAGTTAGCACAATTAGCCTGTTTGGGGAGGGAAAAAATCAAGAGGATTTATTTGATGGGAAGAACTGGGACAGATGTGTGGTTGTCTCTGACTGAAGAAATAAAGTGTAGGAAACGGTGTACTCAGTTGTCTTTGCCTTGTGAAAAACAAGGGCAGTTGAGCTGAAGCGTTACTGATGGGTCTGTAATGTCCCATCTTTTCAGTAACTTCCACTTTTTAATGGATTTTATAGCATTTAATAAATTTGAAATGTGTAATCAGTACTGTAGTTTTATACATGACCTTACACTGCAAAGTTAGAATGCACGTAATAAGGCTTGCATTTATAGTAATTAGGCAACAGGAACTCCTTACCACTGAAGATCCCTGAGCTGGATTTACATGAAGCCCAAGGTACCCCAGCGGATGTCTGTAAGTATCTCATTAGGGCCCAAGAGTTGGGTCATACTCCTGAGACTCTTGCCAGTCTTTCCACAACTAGGGTGAAACTGCTGTACAGCATGGGTAAGAGTTCATAAATGCGGTGGCTTTTAGAGCTTTTGCAGAACCAAGCAGCCTCTACTTCACAGCAGTGTAGGTAGCTAATGAATGCTGCACAGAGAGAAGGCCAACTTTGCTTTACTACAGAATTTAAGTGGGGTGAAAAACCCAGCTGGAATGTTGCCATGCTGCAGTCCCAGGGCCTGCCTATTTCAAGCCACATGCAGAATGTCACTGCATTGAAGTTTATCCCTGCTAAATAATACTTGTTCAAACATAGTGCAGCTCTTCCCTATTTTTTCAGTGTTCTCCACTCTTGTGGCTGCCTAATCAGTCAAGACACTTGTGCACACTTCAGTTGTAACAACTTAACTGTTTGTTCTCCAGGAGGGAACACTTTTTGGTGAGTGTCAATACTTAAGTCATTAAAAACTGCACATCGCCTTAAATGACATACGTACCCAAACTGAGTCAGTGCAGCTCTTCTGTGGCTGTATCTGGCAGAGCAGCTGGAGTCACACGCCGTTCAGAGTACTGGTTTTGTCCTTACTCACTTCTGATGAAATCAGGTAAGACAGAATTTTTCTTTCAAGTCAGCACAACTGCAGCACTACAGGTTTGCTCTGACTTCATACATCATCTTGCTGCCCAGGTGTTTTCCCATACCTGATTTCTGCTTCGTTGCTCTTGCTCAGGTGCCTGAAAAGATGGGTTAGTGTGTCATGCCTCTAACTCCTCAAACAGTACATCTGCATTAATTCCTATATATGTTAGTCAGGTTAGGTGATTTTCCAAGTTAAGTCTGGTTTTAGACTCATGTTTCACATCACCTTAAAGAATGGAAGGTGTTAGCACATTAGAAGACTCTTGTGAAAGAGTAAAAGGTTCAAGCTGCTTAGCAAGTAAGTTCCAATTGTTAGTGGCAACAGCTTGAAAGCCTCAAAGTCAATAGTAATTTAAATTTTTGATAGAAACAGTCAACAGATGGAAGATCAAAGTTTATTTTCTTTTACTACCAGCATACAAAAAAAACATATTGCACATCAAACAACCAAAACAAAAATAAAAATACTCTACTAAGGACTAACATATGTAGTTTATACAGAATAAACTTTCTGGAAATTGATCTTTTCAGTAGTTCAGGTTATGTCTTAATGGACATGACTAATTCAGCTTAGTGTTAACTAAAGCTATGTTTGATTTTTAAATACTGTACAGTTTAATAAATAAACCAAACAAAGCCTCAATGTAGAACAGTCACTGCCAATGTCACCCAGTATCCCTGCAGATTATGAGAATTTAACAAATGTATTCCAGTGGTCTGCAGATTTTTCCTCTACATACAGCATTTAAAAAACATGTATTAAAACAGACCAGTTTCCAGACTAAACTAATGGAGAAATTACATTTCAGTGCAAAATATTTTAGACTGCATTTCTTTCTAGTATTCCTCAGGTGAAGAAGTGGTTGCATATTATTAAAAATGTAACAAAAGCAGCTAATGCTTTCATAAAGAGTATTATGTTAGGGATCCCCCTCACATCTTTGCCATATTTTGAAAACAAAATAACATTTCCTATAGCCAGCAATTTTGTTTATTTAAATGTTACATATACTATCTCAAGGCACATCTGATGATATATTTATAACACAGTAGGTGTCAAAGTATGTTTAACATATGATTTCTTCAGGATCCCTCCCCTTTCTGTATTCCAAAATGGAGGAACTGAAAGTGCGGTGTCAAGACTGGCGATCCATATTCTATCTTTGGCAAGCTTATACAAGCACTATTTTAAATGTAATGTAAAAGAACTGTAAACTAGGAACTTCAGTTTATGAAACACCATTCAGCACTGCTTCTTCCTGATTATTTCCATCTTCTTGAACGGTAACCTTCTTTTCATCAGGACTGTGCTGTAGTTTAGAAGGCTCATCCCCAGAAGTTGTAGCAGGACCATTCACTGCTTTTTCAGAAGGGCTGTTCTCATCAATCGCATCTTTTGCCTTATAAAAACAAAACCAGGATAGTATTAAAAATGCTGTAAAAATACAGAGTGTCATCTGACTTTCCCTCGTCTGTGCCGGTATCCCACCATTTATAGCATCCTATTACCTGCCATCTATGGGACACCTGTCTCAGACACTTGGGAGGAAATCATGCCAGGGTGACCCCAGACAGCGCAGCCCCCTCGGCATGTTTTATTTCACAATTTGTTTGTTTAAGCCAATGAAGAAGTTAACTGACAAGTTGAGTTTTACACCCCTCTCAAAGTCTACAGTAAGATTAGATTTTCTTAATCATACAGCAACAGATCTGTCTTATTTTGCTAAACTCAGGCATAATGTGGGGCAATAAGTTCAATATTACTACAGAAATAAAGGAATTCCACTTTATTCATTCCAAGTATGATTATTTATGTATGTAAGGTCACCAATCCTTTAAGGATCTGCAGTCTACAATCTGTAACATTATTTCCTTCTAAAATAGTTTGTACAAGTCACTAAACACGCTACCTAGTATCCTCTATTTAAAAAGTATTTCAGTAGTAGTTCTCAAGGCTCATCCATGGATAATTTCCACATTTTATTATGTAATGCTACATTAGTAAAAGTAATATTTTAAAATGCGTAAAGACTTAATTTGAGCATTACATTGCTCACTAAAGTCTGCAATGACAGCCTGCAAGTCAGCGTCAGTTCCCTTTACTCTGGGCCATTTTTGCTTTTAATGATTTAGTCGTGAACTCCAATGCACTTCTAGTCAA
The DNA here is from genome assembly GCA_013399095.1 of Psophia crepitans. Taxonomy (NCBI): domain Eukaryota; kingdom Metazoa; phylum Chordata; class Aves; order Gruiformes; family Psophiidae; genus Psophia; species Psophia crepitans. The sequence continues at coordinate 70,691 of VWZZ01007835.1, read as the reverse complement.
ATGAAGCAATGTGAATGAAGCACTCTGTACTGTCCCGCTGCAAGGGAAGGGGAAAAAACCAGACAGGCATTAGAAAAAAAAAAAGAAATCTTACCGTTTCTTTCTTGGTTTTGGCTAGCGTCTCCTTGGGAGGGTTTCTCTGTCTACTTTGAGATTCAGCTCGTGATATATAATCAGCTACTGTTACTGTTCAAGGAAAAAGATTACAGTGATGCTCACATCAGAATTCTGATTTAGCATTAAGCTTCATAGGTCTTTTCTGTACAAGTTAAGCTGTAAGTGGGAGATATCTCACAAAAGGCCTTCACACTTACAGGTATCAACTACAGAGCAAAGATCAATTTGTTAAATATCACTTTCACTAAAATCAGTAGTAACATGGCTATCTGAAGGTGGAATCTTAACATTAATAAAACAGTAATTTGGGTCCAATTGTAAGTTTTATTGGAAAATAAGGGCTTTCTGTACTGGGCTTGAAGAGATCAGACTCAGGCTCTTTAAACTACAGACTGTGCTCGTCATTTTTTACTATCTTGAGTAGCAACAAATGTCACACTAATGAAATGAAGGTAACTTAAAATATAGAAAGAACCGGGGAAGGTTCAGAGTACAGTATCACTTACGATAGAGCAGCATTCAAATCTCTGTAACTTCATGAAGCAATTAGCAAGAGAACTCGCCCTCTTCCTGGTATTCAAAATGCACTCCACACCGTTAACTCAGGCTTGTGGGAGGTGGATTAACTGTGGTGTGTGTACAGACACCGGAAGTGGCTCTGTATGAACGAGCCCGCGCTCAAAAGCGGGACAGCCATGTTTGCGCTGTTACGACTACACTTACTGGATGCCGGTCAGGGGTGTTCTGACCTCTTCTTACCACCTCAGCACACGTTCTTGTGGCCTGGTTTTGTCTTATCCTGCCCTCTTGTAACCACACCAACTGAGAGTCAGTTCTATCTTTAGAACAGATAGTACTACAAATTTAAACATACACTTGTATCTTTGATGAGCTGAAGCAATTAGGGTTGGCAAGCATTATCTACTGAACAGTGCAGTCCGTTATATTTAGTATATCATGCATTCAGGTGAACTATTCTTCTGGATTTAGGAATGATTGTGAATAAAGCCTACATCAAAATGGGAAGTACTGCACATGAGTTTGTTACGGTAACTGGACTTCTTACAGCTGGGTCCTCGCATAATTGTCAAGACCAAGTGAGTTTCTGCACTGGGAGAATTATTTCTTTAAGATGAGGTTCTGTACCCAGCTCCTCTGATGTAAAGATGAAGCGTATTTTATGCACACAGTATATGACACCGATTCTTAATATTCATATATATGTAGTAGGAACCCAAAACGTACAGCAATGTCAGTCAAATATAACACCGTACTTCAGTCACGTAGTTGACATTGGGGGTAGGAGGGTTCCTTCTGTCTTAATTTCACTCACTATACCCTCAGTAAGTATTTCTGAGGAGAATGAATTATTAGAGCATTTTTCACGAAGGCAGTGTAACTAACTACCAATGCTCTTCTGTTGAATTTAAAAATATTTATTACGCAAACTGAAAGCGGTATCTTGAGCAAAGACATCAAAAGGAAAAATACCCTGAGCAATCTTACTTGGGAAGTTGTTTTGTTCTTAGAATACCTGGATTTAAAAGAAAAACACCATAGCGTTTATAGAGATGACCAGCATCTTTATGTTGCTGGCTGAAATTAGTTTCCTTAAAAGCAAAAGCCAAAATCCATTTTTATTTTTTTATCTCCTTTATAAACTCGTATCACTGTTACAAAACCAGAACGTTGAGAAGTAATGGGCTACTTTGGGGTTGGGTTTTTTTAGGGGGGCAGGGTGTTTGGGGTTTTTTTCTGCCCCCAGGTTTTAATTAGTGGAATGCAATAACTTTTTCCTTCTTAATCAATTCTGCATGGGCACCACAGGTATAAGGAAGGCAAATATAGGTGAAATTTTGAGCCTGTCAATCTAGAAGACCTTCTGTTACTACCTTACACCATGTAAGTACAAGCATTTTCTAGATAGGGCAGTACACTGAAAATGAGCTAGTTCACCTTTAACATTTCAAGTGTTAGTACACACAAAAGAAATGCAACAAGCCACAACAAAAAAAATTGGAAACATGCAATTTCATTGAAATTCCTCCTCCTTCCCACCCTCAATTTGTAGATGACTTGCAAATATTCACAAAAGCCGAGGGCCGATAGCAGCAGTTTGATACAGGCACGGGACTGGCAGATGCCAGGTGAGTCACCCACACCCTGCCATTCCACCTCTCGGCTTCTCAGCCAGTGCCACATTCAGTGCAGGTGCACAGATGCAAGTGGGTGCAGATGATGAGCCCTCACGTCTGGCTCGATCTCGGACCACTGGAGTCAACAGCAGTTTGGCTATTGACTTCAATGCGAGCCGGATCGGAAGCGTAACTCATATGTCCAAGCAAAAAGTTAGACATCATAAATTAGTTTCATTAGACAGATTAAGAACTTAAAAAAGTTCTCCTAGTAGAAGAAATGTCTTTCATCTTTATCTAGTAGTCTTATTAGTTATCGAGTAACCTTTGATATTATGCAGCTATATGTAAAACAGCAGACACAACATTCTCTCATGCTTTTGACCTGCGATTACCCACAGCTCCACTCGAATTACCTGGCTGTCTATCTTCTGCCTGACCCCTGAAGCGACGCCTGCGGCTACGATTGCGTCGCTGGGGTTTTTTGTCACTATCATCTGCAATTGCAAAGTTTACCATGAACTATTTCTGATGATTAAATAAATTCTTCAGCAGTTTCAGCATGGGGCATTTAAAATCGCTTCTGTTAAAGAGACAGGCTAAATAAGACAGGCTGAAAGATAAACATAATTTTATACTGAAAGCATAGACAATAATGCAAAAGCTAGATTGTACTTTTTTTGCTCTTAATGTTGGCTCATTAAAACATTTAGGCATATGCTTAATGACCTCAGATTTCATTTATTTAATATGTAACCATATGTCAAACTTTAGCCACATAACCCACGAAAGAAGAGGTTTTTTTCTACATTAGTAAGCAACAGATTATATTCTTGTCCCAGTGCGTATCAAGAGAATTTACTGAGGGAAAGTACTTAAGCAGAAGAGACAAGTTAACAGCCACTTAAGTAGCTTTCCTACACTGAGACTGAGGTTACAAGGACAAAACAGAACGCTGATCCAACAGCACTGTTCCTATGAAAACAGCAGTACCAATGGGAAACAACGAGTTAGTCTTTGGTGTCTCCATCAGACAGTTTTTACAAAGAGAGGCACATGAAAATACTAGTGGAGCTCAGCCAACAGATTTCATGGCCGAGCCATGGAGGAAGTCTCTCTTTAATCAGACAGCAATCTTTAACAGAACGACGATTCATCACTAACAGAAATGAACAAGCATTTCACTACACTTACATGGACAACACGTTTTTTCTTAGCTTGTTCTGGGACTATCATCCAACTGTTTACATACCTAAACCATTCTCATTAACAGAGGCTGTATCAGACTCTGTCATTCCATCCATAAGAACAGCATCTTCGTCAGTCCTTCGCCGGCGTGACCTCCTGCGGCGGTTACTACTGTGGTGGGATTCGCTAGCATCGGTATCCACCGTCTGGTCTGACTCTGTGTTATCAAGCAAGCTGTAAGGGTTGCTGTCCGGATCTTTAAGCACTAAACAAACAAGAAGTTTCCATCTCAGACACTGTATTGACATATAATTTAATTTCCTGGCTGACTTAGATCTGTATTTGAAAATATAAAGCAACTTTATGAAAAGGTATAATAGACAGAACGACAGTATCCATGATGTCACACTGGCTCCTCTTGACTCCAATCCAACGGGAAGTATATTCTGAGGCACCACAGCAGGCACTTGTATGATTTCATCACAAAGATTTCCAAAATGAATTTAGAACTTCTTCTCAAAACTGCTAAATGCGTAAGATACACCTCTCACTTCATAGCAGCATGGTGCTTCTCACACTAGTGAAGCGTTACGAATTAGCAGAGTCAAATTCTGATAAAACATAAGAGAACTTCCGTTCTGTGATTTCTCCTCTCATTCCGCATCTCAACGCAAGCGCAACTGCGAAGGCAGCCATAGGGAACATGCCAAAGGCTTACAAACTTCAGTAACACCACTCGTGTGCGTGTGTGTGTGGAGTAGAGCAAGGAAATGAAGGTCACCATGAGCAGAAGATAAAAAAAATTCTAACAACGTGGTGTATGACAAGAATCTATCACACAACCCTACTGAAACCCCAAGGTATGTGATGTAAATGTAAAAATGGAGTATTTTAACATAGTAGGAGGTTATACAGAAAATTGCCAGGAGCCAAAACTAAATTCAAAATACACCTGAAAGACAGTACCAGAGCTAATGGATGACTTGCCACCACGAGGTCCACCACGCCCACGCCCTCCAGACACACTACGTCCTCGTCCGCCAGGACGTCGTCTATTGTCACGTTGATGTCTGCTTTCTCTGTCATCTTCTCCTGCCAAGGACCAGTCACTAAGTTCATCTTTTCTCTCAGATTCTGTTTCAGAGGGATTAGAGAGCTCAGAGTTTGTACCTTGTACAAGAAGGAAAAGAAAATTGGAAAGGAATATGAAATTTTCGATTACATTCTGGTTTCAGATTCTCACAGAAGTCTTCCAGCCAGCATGGCTGGTTATACACACATACATGTGTTACACGTACAAATACTGAAATTAAGCTTATCAATATATGCTTATAAAAGTATAGAAATGTATTTTATATATACTCATACATAAAAATGTATTAAAAAATACAGATAGAGCGTTAAGTTTCTAAGATTCTCAACCTAAGTCAGTTTGCAATAACCTGAGAAATCAGGGCTCAAAGATTACCAAATCTGCAATTTATGTACCCAGCTCAATCAAGGATTAAGCAGCATTTCGCCTCTTTGTGTACCCACTGCAGGCATTTGGTGCAGTTTCTAGGCAACTTCTCTGAAATTCCCAAGGACAACTTTATAGCTGATGGCTGTTGCTAAGCAACCTCTCCAGGCTGTTGTAATGCTGCTCCAACAATTTAACTGTTTATACTCAATACCGGCCAGAACATCCCACCATTTGAGCTAACCAAACCCACACAGCCTTTTACCTCTTAAAAACTCAACACCTACTCTTTATTTTAAACATCCAGGAAATCTCCCTCCTAACCATTCTGGAATAAAGACATTTAGACCTATATAGTTCTAACATGCAATTCTTGCAATTTTTGGGGGAAAAAAAAGAAGTATTAAGTTTTCCAAATGAAGGTCTGTGAGTATATAAACAAAACAACTGCATTACAGTTTAGTCAAACAATTCAGTGGGAAATAGTTTAAAAAAAAAATAAAAAAAGAGTCAAACATGGGCATTGTCATCACAATAAATGTGACCAACATGGCGTGATCCTGGAATCTACAGTCCGTGACAGACTATAAAACCCAAAAGAACTTGTCTCGCGTTGTAAAGGACATGAGCTACGTGCAGGTGATGAAGAGTAATTTACCATATTGAATAAACAGATTTTTTATTTATTTTTATTTTCTGGAGCACCTATTGCTGCTTTGTGAAATACGTCTGCATTCAGATGCAGACCGTCTCCATTTGGGGAGCTGCTGCTGCAGAGGGGATGTGCACACCTCTAGGGAGCCAAGCTGCAGTTCCTTCTTAATTTAAAAACACATCAGGATATCTAAACAGCATACATACATCTTAAACAAATCCAGTTAGTTCCTGATCAAATTAAAAAAAAACAAACAAAACAAAACAAAAACACCACTCCCCAAAGCCAGGATTTTGTGCCATCTTCATTTTAAATTACTTTGCTTTACTGTTCAGAAAGATGTTCATAACAACAGCAGAGACAAGTGTTATTTCTGCTCCTCAATCCAGATTCTAATTTCAGGTTTTTTTTCTTGTGTCTCCTGAAGCGTATCTGCAGGTCTTTTTCCCAGCTTTGTATAGCCACTACTGTTGAAGGACAAGATCTTACCAGAGTTCGCTTTGCTCATTTTTGCAATCTAAATCTTAACTTCAAGAACAGAAATCTAATTAGGTGTTTTGACTTAGGTAAAAAATAAAATGGTGATTCTCAGTTTTCACCCCTACCTTCACTCAACTACGCTGACCACAAACCTAGAGACAGTCGTGGATTCAGCAGTACACTGAGGACTCGCTTGGCAGACGCTCAGGAAAACTCACCGTAACCAGACGTGTAATTGGGGCCCCTGCGGCCTCTGCCTCTTCCGCTGTAGGATCTGGAACCTTGCACTGAGGAGAGGGTGCTCTCGTCAGTTGTATAACCCTTTTCTTTTTCAGGAACTCTAGCAGAGGAAGGTCTGAAACCCATACCGATCTGACGCAGTTGTTCATCAATCTGGAGTCTTTCCAGTCGCAGTTGTTCTACCTCCTATATAAAAGGAAATAAAAAAAAATTGCTGATAAAGAAATGGTCTTCCCCCCCACAAAATACCATCACCCATCCAGTCAGCTTAAAAACAACCATTCCTGTAGGAGTTAACACCACCTTGGAGGTGACCGCAAATAACAATTCAACTACGAGTTCTGCAACGTCTGAGTTTTGGAAGAAATCTAAAACCTTCCTCTTAAACCACCATGCTGAAAGACTATTTTTAAGACTATTATTACCTTCCCTAACTACATTTCACCACACGTTTTCTACTCAAATTTGGGGGGGGAAAAAAAAAAAAAAAGGTAAACTGACAAAATAACATGACTGAAAGTCACTCGTTATTTAAGTCAACAGAACTCCACACAAAACCAACCAATCTAAATGGATAATTGCTCTGATACTACACAGTACTAGCAGGATACTATTAGAAATTCCATCCTACCCCAACAGAGCATTAACCTCAGAACAACAGAGCCTTAACAGACCAAAAAACCCCGAAAGGCCTATCACTTCTCAAATGCCACTTCAAACTGTTCTTCACAGCCCAATCCGTTCAGCACTGACAGTACCAAGTAACCCGGACAGCGTATTTAAGGCCTCCGTAAGACCTATAGGCAAGGGGTGGGTTCAAGGCACCAAACCACAGATCCTGATACCTAGAGGAACAGTTTGTTAACTGCACATCTCACCATAGCTGTTGCTCAAGAATTCTGTTATTTCAATCAAAGTTTCCTCTACAGATTCTTTCTTCTGAACTACACTTACCTTCAGGTATGCGATGTGGTATTCTAAGAGAACTTGGACATTTCCAATGCTTTCTTTAGTACCAACAAATACAAACGGTACCATTCCCTATAGAAACAAAGTATCAAATTTTATTTTTCAGGAAGAACATCATCATCATCAAACCCATGCTTTCTATTTAAACTATTAAAAAAAAAATCTGTTTAATTACAAAACTGAGCTAAGCAAGCACAGTAACTGGATCTTGGGCTGCACAAATGCGCTAGAAATAGCTCAGTTGGGGTGAGGGTAGGCACTCGTACGTTAAGGACTTTCGACTGTCCAGGTTTCCCAACAACCTACTCTGGCAGCTGAGGTAACTGGACATACAGTGTTTATATTCCCTCCCATGCAACACAACTGCTGTGTGTGTTCAGCACAGCACATGTGCAGCAGCACCCATAGTTTACCATGAACTGTCCAGCAGTTAATTAAACCAACTTTACAAGATGAAGCACACTTTAGAAGATTTTGTCTTATGTTCTCACATATTTAGAATAGGTGAATACTATTAACTATCAATCCCAGATCAGTTACGCAGCTAAAGTAGATAAAGGAGAAAGATTTTATTTTTTTTTTTTAATAAGTTCCTGCTTCAGCAGCAAGAAATCTTTCTTGAATTGTTTCATATGAAATTTACTTCAAGACACCAGTCTGGAAAAAAATCCCCACTCAAAAATTGCTCTCCATGTCCACAAAAGGGTTATAAAACTGGCTTTATGAAATAACCCACAAGCATCTATCCTAGAAACCTACCCAAACCACAGACACCATCTTTTTGTCACAGGGACATCATCACCACTACAGGTTAGCCATCAGCAGAACAAGGGTGCACAGGCCACACAGGCTGTATTTACACACTGCACAATGGCGCAGAGATGGAACAGTTGTCCCATTCTGATGCCGTAAGGCAGCGCTTTTAACGCACCCGAGTTACGCCTCTGAAATTCTCACTTTCTGCATAATTTTCCTTCATATTCTTTGTTAAAAGATTCAACATGACTCGTTTTGAAAATAAAAACTTCATCATAGGAAGAAAGAATAAAGTACTTACATCTTCACGGGGCAGTTTATTTTCATTATCTCCTTCAATTCTCACCCTGACGACTCCAGACTTGTCTACAATCTCCTGAATCACTTTTCCATTTTTTCCAATAACTTTTCCTTCAGAGGGCAAGAATGGTTAATTTTGCACCCACGTGCAAAATATTTTAATGGGTTTCTTGATAGTTTAAGTCATGTATAACATAATTGTAACAACCACCTGACTCTCCTTTACCATTTGTTTCAAAGTTTTCCTACTTCACAGAGGTGCAAAAAAAACCCCGAAGAAAACACCACACTGTGCCAGAAGAGGTGAAAACTTCCAAAATTAAACTCTCTCTCTCCATATGCATACAATGACATGTAACAATGAATATGACCACTGCATACAAATTTCAAGCGGACCCAGACTAAAATGGCACAAGAAGATTTGCAAATGACTATTTTAAATGTATATATCAAAATTATTTGAATCCCCTGACTCCTCATGTACCGTCATTCAAACATTCCTGGCGTTTTGACAGGCCTAGACAATATACCTTTGTTGGGAGCCTCTTAGTATTAAAAAAACTACACCATTGTTTTCTGAACATTAATTTTGCCTTTACAAACATGAACACTACCCATACTACCTTTAAAATACTTATTTTGAGATCATGTGTGCGATCTAACCCAAAAGGTTCTTCAGAACTTGTATGTTTCAATCTCAAAAAGAGGGACTCCTTTGCTCCCATACCAAAAGAATTTAGCTCTTCCTTAAACCAAAATTGTGCAGAAACATTGCTTCATCCCAGCTGCAGATACTGGGCAGTTAAAAACATTAATGTTGAAGTTATGAGGAAGGAAAGGTAGAGCCTTTGAAAAAGAGGCGTAACAGTCAAAGCGTGACAGAACACTCCATAAAGAACATTCTTTACAGCAGATATCAATGTGATACAAAGTGCGAAAAGCATTAGAAATTGTTTCCTTCCCTCAACAGTTCCATTAGCTCAGCAGCTAGTTTTTTGTTACCTTTTTGTCTTAAAAAAACCATGCTCCAGCTAATTGTTCTGTGTGTCTCCAGTTTCATTTTGCACACTGATCCCGTTACTACTACTAAAAGAAACCACACGCACTACAGAGTTTAACAATTTCCTACGGATAATGGCAAGGCGGTATTGGGGAAAAAAGTCCTCAGCCCCACGGAGCTTCAGCAGCTGAAACTGGCGGTTCAGCAGATGGCACTCTTCCCTCTTGGCACAGAAAGGCAGGCACTGGGCACAGAGCGGTTATCTCCGACCTGAGCCATTAGTCATCACTGCACTTCTGGTAACTTGGGTGTCTTCATAAAGTGCAGCTAAACGTCTGCTTACGGTGTGACCACGGGTGATTTGGACAAGATGTCTGCCTTCGTCACACACTGGTGCTGTACTTGTGTAAAAGTAGCATTTTCAGTTAAACGTGCTGCTCTGACTCATGCCATGACTCCTATGTGGGTATATTCACGTTAGTTAGAATGCCATTCAAATGCCCCAGACCCTCAATTTGTAAAACATTAGATTTAGGGAAGTTCCTTGGTTCAACTAGGTTTGCTGAGTGGGATTACAGGAAAAAAAGTGTTCATGTACAAACTAACAATTAATTTGCCGAATGTTGATACAAGCTTTAACACTTGGTAGATGACAGAATCATCAGTTACATAATTTGCACAAGTCCTATAAAAAAAACCCTAACAAAATGCTACACTTTAAAGTGTTTATAACTCGAGTAAGTTAAAGTCTAATTTTTAGGAGTCTGCACATGAATTATTTAAATTGTGTAATCTAGAATATGCAGGTTCTAACCTCCTGTGGGCTTAGGCTCAAAGCACAGCTTTTAATTTCTGCCTCGGATAACCCAAGCTGCTGTTGAATCTCGTACACCACCTGCACCCTTACTGCTCCCATCACCCTCGCACTGCCTGGGAGCTGGTAACGCAGGGCAGGAAGCTGCCAGACACAGAGAGCGCAAGCAGAAGGCAAAGAGGAGCAGAAGGAAACGGAAAAAGGTCCCTGCGAGGGCCAGACTAGGGAAAGAATTTTTTCTCTTGCAGGGCAACAGAGATTAGCCCCACCTTTAGGTAGCTTATGATACAGAAATTACCATAAAATGCATTTACAGATTTTTTGGCAAGCTACACCTTCATAAAACTGGAACATGGAAAAATGCCCGTGTCCAGCCTGAGGATAAGCCTGACAAATACTTATTTACACAGCAACACACCACCACCCAACCACCACCTCCAACAAATCTCAACCCAGGAAGGAGCAGTAACATTGTCGGGCATCACTCTTGCAACTCAGCTGTAGTACTTCCACGTTAAATGCTGGTATTTAGTTTCAGCACTTTTAGGTAGTTATTTGAAGTTCAGATTCTAGTAAAGAAACTAAATTAGTACAGTTAAATTAGATAGTACAAGTCTGTAACCAAATGATTTTACATGTTAAAATCCTGACAAAGTATTATTCAACAATAAAATAATTCCCTGATACATCCAGTTTTAAGAGATTAATCACTTTCTACGTAAATGTAGAAATCAAATATTGTACTGGCACCTAAATCTTCTTTGCGGAGTCATGCTGATTAGGCTCCCTTTCCCCAAGTTTTCAAGTTTTAGCAGTATTACATACCAACAAGATTTCTGGGAACTTGAATAAAATCCTCCACAAATTCCAAGTAACTTCTGGCCTTTTTTACTGCATCAGCAGTCTGGAAATGAATTAAAAAAAAAAAGAGTTTACTTGTGAATGCAGTGTTAAAAATAAAACCTTGGAGCAACAGCTGTAAGCCTTCAAAACCAAGAAAACTAGTTTCAAAATGAGTAGAGACAAGATTAATTTAGTTTTCAACTGAATCTTAAAATAAATAATTGACTAAAACACTCAGAAACAATACTCAGTAGCAAAGCTATCAGAATAAACCAACTTCTTCCATGATATTTTAAGACATTTTAAAATATGATCTGCAACTTATCATGAATAAACCTCAGACATAAAATACCTTACAGATAGATCTTGCAGCAGTTTCTGGCAGACATTAACTGAGGAAATCCAGCTAACTGATTTCTTTTTTCTTCAAGATCAAGAGACAATTTTCAAATCTAGACTCCATTTGTTAAAAAAAAAATAAAAACCAACATAACAATTATAACAAAGATTCTGTATTGAAAAGAAATAAGTTTGTGAGAAGTCCTACCCGCGCTCATAGAAACCTGAAGCTTACAAGAAGAGTACATTAAAGAAACTTTGGATCGTACATCTGACCTCACCTGACGTCGCAGTGAATGAGAAGTTGTATGGCTGCAAATGGATGGGCAAGCCATAAAACTACAGTGTAACCTCTGCATTTTCCTCTGAACTACTTTCAAAGCATCCAGATTTCCTCAGCAGAAACTGTGTTACCATCCATATTGTCAGCCACATAAATTTATTTTTGCAATTTTTAACATCATTTTTAACATGTAACACACTATTACGTTTCCCAGAGGGCTGCATGCGGAAAAACAGGCAAGGAGAAAATGAAATTTACGCTCATTTGTCTCTTCATAGTATGTAAAGATTATGTCACCTGATAAAGAGAAGACACCTCCAAGGTTGAAGAGCAATCTCTCCACAGAACGTGACAGGCTCACTCTAAGCAGTGACTGGCTTTACAGCCTTTTCCATTAGAAAGGTATACTGATTATTCAGAACAGCCTAAATAAACAGCTGTTAGAAATTCTCCCCTCTACCAAGTTTCTGTTCTCTTACTCCGTATTCAAGAGAACAGAAAGAAAACAAAATCAATCACGAAACCCTTGTTGTAACAGATAAATCCATTTTGCGTGCAAGTCTTAATACCACGTACTGTTTGAAAATACACATTAATCCTCAGTGAATAAACGCTGCCAAAATGACAAAGGTAGCTCCTCCTCTAGGCATGCGCACACTCACAAGGCTCACCCGTCACACAGCCCACTTGGATCTGCAGGAAAGGGACTCACAGCGAGAGCACAGTGCTCTGCAGGGGAATTTGGCAGCAGTCAGGCAAACGGGGATTCAAAGGTGCACCAACGCTGCAGGAAGACAGAGGAGTGCACAGACACAGCACACCCAACCTGTTTAGAGCTGGCTACAGGTAGGAAAGTTTCTGTTTTCTTTAGAAAAAACTCTGACTTCTGTTTCTCTCCTGTCCTAACCCTGACAGGAAGCTAAGCCTGAATAACAAGCACCTTCAGACAAACTCTCTCCTGTAACGGCAGGTAAGTTACACTAGCGCAGCCTGAATTCTACAGTGATCAGTAAAGTCGTGTACTGCACTAAGGAACCTGTCCTGCTTGTGTCACCTCTGCAAGTACCGTTACAACCACAGAACTGATCTTCCAAAACGCTGGTTTCTGGCCACAGTTTGTCCACAATGTTTTCCAAGACAGTAGTTCTCCCCACTAACCAATGACACTATCCTACAAATACTTTCTTAAAGCTTTATTATTAAATGACAAATTAATTGACAGTTAATTGAGACTGTACAGATGCTGAAACAAGAAACAAAGCTTCAAATTAGCAACAGCACAAGTTTAGAATTAAGGAATGAATATCAGCATCCAGTCAGTACTGACAGTTTTTGAGCACAGTTCCCATTTTACACTAATGCCTCAGCCCTTTCATCTGCCATTTTTTTAGGCAACATATGAAGTAAGAGTAACACCAGCTCCTGCACCTTTTCATCAAATTAGGGAAGTCCTAGAAGAACAAAAAATTTATAAACCTCTGTTTCTGGCAGAGGTCAAAATGACTGCAAGAGAAACATGGGCGAACTGGATTTCAAGATAATGAAACAAGCAGTAACATACAGAACCCAAAGGAACACGAAGTCATTGCAGAGAACAGAGGCTACGCTGCAAACTCAAAGCAACTGCTGAAGTGATACAAACTTCAACACACATTAGCAATTTTTCATCTTTAGTGAACTCTACAAATAGGACACAATTACCCAGAGTCCACAATGTCGTGCCTCACAGGTATGTTTATCACTTCTTTCCCAAATAAAGATGGAGGAACAGTGACTGCTTTCACAGAAGCAGAGTCAGGGTGAGAAACAACTGCCAGTCACTGCAGTTCCCCAGTGTGCCCATGTGCATTATCCACACTGTGCTGCAAGCGCTCGGAATTTTTACGCAAGTACAACCCGTGTGACTCATTCACACCCCAACGTGAGAGAGCATAGAAAGCTGATCTGGACAATGTATTCTCAGTTCTTCACAGTCAGTAATTCAGAAGAGGACAAGAAAAGTAATTTATCTCTCTCTAAAAATCGGTGTGCACACGGCTTAAAGACCTCAAAGAATTCTGGTTACTAGTCACTATCTTTCTAACTTTGAATTAGAGTCTATACATCCATTTGTGCTCTGGTTACTTCACATAGTAGCCCAAACAATCAAGACACATTCATATTACTGGAAGAGTCTTCAACAGACAGATCAAATACAGTGTATTTTTCTAAACTTGGCATTATTTTTGCAGCATGAGAGTTCTAAATGAGTGTGGAACAAGAACTGTATGGTTGCAAGTTTTAGGGAAAATGTTTTCTAACACAGTCACTTATGTAGATCTAGTGGCTACGCACTGGTGGAGTGCACTCCTGTTACAAATGGTGGATCTCTCTCGGGAGTCTCGCATCAGTTTCCAAGACAAGGTTTTGAAAGTCTCTCCAAAGTCCTGGTAGTTCTTTTGGACCTTCCTGAATGGACTAAACAGAACTACCTCTGTGAATCATCTGAAAAGTCTTATTCCCATGCAGATAAAGACAAAGCCCTCGCAAGTCATGGCAGGGAACAATACTTTCTCCATTCCGATATGAGTCTTTTTTTCAAGAAAATAAAACATGTATTAGTCTCCTAGTTCCAACGGAACTGAGCTAATGAAAGCTCCAAAGGGAAAAATGAGTTTTCTTGTTTTTTTTCAATGAGAACACAAGTAGTAACAGTCTCCTGAAAAAGCCAGGACAGGATCTTGCTGTCCTTCTATCTTAAGGAACAGTTATGATACAGTTGAGTATCTTTAAAAAAGGTGTAAAAGGGAAGAAGCTCAAGTGTTAAGAATTGCACAAGAATTGAATGCAATTCAATTTTGACAGTAACAAAAGTCTAAGAGAAGCTTTTCTTTCTGATAAGGCGCTCTGTCTCTGGGGAAGCACAAGATTTCAAAAGTAGGGAATCACTGTCCGAGCTCTGAAGTTCTTAGTACCATGGTCTCCATAACAGCAGTTCAGGCAGAAAGGGAAGGGTCTTGGAACCAGAGTGGTCTTGATCAGACAGGGAAAAAGCACGAACAGCATCCCATGCAGTTCAGCTTCCTTCTAATCATACAGCTTTCCAATGTTCTTTACAATTTATCTACCTGTTCCTTCCCTCAAAGATCCTGGCCCTGCACAACACTGAACTTCTATTTGTATGCCAAACATTAGCTATGGGAGACCCTCAGGTCCCAACTACAATGTCAGGAACACTGGATCACTACTCCCACACATCTCGCAGCCTAAAATTGTCTGTCCATGCATTCAGCCATTAAAGGCTGGCTGCTTGCCAGCTTCAACTGAAAACAGGCAAAAAGCATAGACCAGTATACCTAGATAACCGAAACCCTCATCACATGGAGTATTTAGGTTGCCCAGCTTTTTTAGCAGCAGCTATCACTTCTTGGAAATACAAGGCTGGATGTGTCTAAAGGCATTTTTATTCAGGGGGCATCTGGTATTTATAATCATTGCTGTGTGCTACTGTAAGAGGCTGGTGACAGTCATAACCTTTCCACAAGTTTCAGCATCACATCATTCATGCTAAAGACATGGCAACTCGAATACACAAACATTCTACTGCCTTTGAACTTGTTCAATTCTTTGTGAACTGCGAGATGAGATTTACTAGTAGCACTAGGTCAAAGAAAGATCTGTGGCCACCCTGATACCCTGGAAGTGTTTAAGTTTTGGGTTTGCTTCAGATATACTGAAGAGTACAGAAGTTTGTCATCTTCTCGGCAACATCAACTTCCTCTGAGCCTTGGATCACAACCACGTTCTACTCCTGACATGCATGGAGCATAATTCAAGACCATAGCTTCCTCAAACACTAGACAACCAAGGATTTCCAAAAACATTAACACCAGAGACTCAGGTGTTAGTGACACCCATAGAGCTGGTAACCTGGGATTAAAAACCCCCAAGGAATGTTCTGACAGGGCCCTGGTGACAGTGGCATCTTTGTTACTACCCCTCTGCCTCCTGAACGTACCATTGCTTCAGTCCAAAGACCAGCTACGTGTCAAAGCACTTGTGAGATTTAAAGTACGTCAGTCAGTCACATAAACAACTAACTTGGAGCAAACCAGCATGATTTTGTTAAAGTCACCATTAAATTGCCAAAATAAAAAGCTTAGAAGGAGCAGATATGTGCATTAACACATCTGGCTAGGTCACAGGAGTAGACACCACACAGCAAAACACACATGAACTACAAAGGGGGGAAGGGGAGAACCAACACGAACAGCATATACAGTCCGAAGGGGGGAAAAAATTACAAAAATCTGTGATCAAGCAAAACAGCAGCAAGCGATACTTTGCTCAGGCTGAGATGTACCATGCAGTTACAGAATTTGTGCATCAGCACACGGAGCTGTTAGGACAGAACACATCTCATGCAAGTCACCACTGCGCTGAAATCTCATATTTCAAATACAGGTAGTACAAGCTGCCAGAGGGTGAACATGCGTATAGACACTCAGACAGCTACTCAGCTGCTTCCAGTTCTTGGTTCTGGGTACAGCTCTCACCACTCTAAAAGCAGATACAGAGTGAAATGCTCATCAGATTCACACAAAGTTTCCCCCTTACCTCGCCATAGATTCTGAAAGTACCAGTATCCTCCTCAAGTTCAATGGCAGTAACTCCTGGAACCTTTCTGGCTTGTTGTATGTTACTGCCATGCGTTCCTATAGCAAGTCCCATTAAATCTTCTCTGACAACAAATTCCTCATGAAATGCTGCAGCAAGCTGTTTTGTGCACTGAAGGGAAAACAAAATAAGACTCATCCACATGCACTCAATGCAACATACAGGTACACACTCAGTTTCAGGCAACAACAATCACAAGCTATGGCTTACTTCTAAGTGTTTTGTAGCTTCTTCGTTTCTTGACATAAGCATAAGCTTGGTACGAATGCTGCGCAAATGCATGTCACTCAGTATATTCACTCTCTTCACTGTTGCTTCACTGGCAGACTACAAAAGAAAAGGAACAAAATTTCATTTTTAAGCAAATCCACATTTAAAGCATAAATCAGGAACCTATTTAAACTAAATCCAGTACTTACATGGTCATTGTTCCTCCTCAAAACAAAGCATGAGAAATTCAGCACCTCTGCAAGCTGACAGTTTTCTGTTCTCACCCACAGTATATTTTACACTAAAGATTTTGCTGCTGGATACACACTCTTTCCCCTTGACATCCCCCAGACAGATCAAGTCAGTATCACTCTACCATATACATACTTGTCAGGTATGACTGAAAGGCAGAGCTAAGGCAATAGGCAGGAAAACAGTTCTGGAGAGTGAGGTTCAAGTGGATGACATTAAGTGAACAGAACTGTGAGGAGAAACTAGTACTAGGGACAGTTGAATAAGAGAAAACTGTCACGAAAGAATCTAAGTGACCAATTCCTTAATGGTTATGCTGAACTGGAGCAGTTCATGTGGGAATCCAGCTGCAGGTCAAAGTGCACAGTGTAATACAGTATGGGGGAAATGCATCTGCACAAATCAGTGAAACGACACTCAGTTGTTGGTGACAGAACTCATAGAAACAGTGAGACTTAAAACTGCTCCTAAATTTAGGCTGTATGCAGTGCAGTACCTGCACCCCTCCAAAAGGGCCTCCACCCAAAGATTAAATTTAAAGACATCTAGTTATATTAAATCTCTCACAATTCACATAGCTTGACAAGTTAAACCATTTTCCATTCAAATACACAGTTGGTTACATAGTTCCCATAAATAATATACTGAAAATTCATGCAACATTTACACATAAATAATTTACTTACCAGTATTATTAGTTGAGCAGTTTCAGCATGGTAAAAAATTCGACACGCTCCCACAGCTTTCTTAAAATCCTTGTGTGCATTTTCATTAGCACACCTAAGGAGACAAAATGATTGTTATTTTGACAAGCTGCATCAAAACAGAACAGGTAATATCATGATCAGAACCAAGAATGTTTCACAGTATTTATGGCAAAGACTGTTCAAAACCCGGAACATTTCTGTTCTCCTTAACATGGTTCCAGAGCTTATTTCTCTGCAGACTATATGCCACCATGGTTATTTGGCAAGTTTCAGCACCACAGGCCCACTGGGAAAGCATCACCTGCAGGAGCCTAAAGCAAGACCTGAAGTTCTCATCTCAGAACTTGCTTTTTGTCCCCACTCCAAAAGCTTAGCAGGGATCCCAGTTGGTACTTTCTAAACCAGCCACTGCAGCCACAGCCACCCTTAGGGATCTTCGTTAGCCACGCGGGGTTTCCTTCCCACCCCCCAAATACAATAAATGCCTTAAGGGGAGGAGAGCTACTCACGCATCTCTCAGATCCTCAGGAACATCCACTGTGCACTTGAAAAAGGTGTTCTTTTTGACAGTTTTGTTTTGATTCACAGGTCGGAGTCGTTCATAAGTGACAATTTCATTGTAAGTGGCATCACAAGCAGCGTATTCAATGACATAAAACTATGGAAGAATTTATTTTTAAACAGTAACTTCAGTAAATATCAACAAAGACACGGTAACATTACCAGCATCGCCAAGAAAGTACAGAAAATGAATATATAGACTAAAACATAAATCTGAGTCAATATAATCCTACAATTCTACACAAATGAATCTGGACATACTTCAGTATCCATCTGGTACCTCAGTGAAGTCAGGGCACCATATTAGCATAATTTCAGTCCCCCACAAAAGCACCTTTGACTTTTCTCATGCTCATCTTCTCTTCAAATACCTACTTCAGTTCAAGTTCCAAACTGTAAATGTTTTCTGGAGCTCTAATTCTAAAAAAATATCTAATAGAAAAGCAAACATGCTCACTCTTCACTGAAAAACCTGCTCTGCGACACTTAAATAATGAAAAAGGCAAATCCTCTGATTCAATGGGCAAACTACCTACGAAACACGTGAGATCAAAAGGAAAATCAAAATTCAATCTTTTCGATACAAACTATCCCAAATTTAGGAAGGCAAAAGAACTAAGAAGCCTTAACAGCTGCCAATAATGTACTCCTACAGTTCCACCCAACACATGCAAGCATGAAGAAGCTTGTGTGCACAGTATCCCTGAAGCCTGCTGGAATGCAGCAGTACTTTCTCCTCTTCCTCCCTGAAAACTGGTATCTGTTTTCGTCAACTCATGCAGTTTACTCAATTATCAGGAAAAAGCAAATCACTAAGGTTGTGACATACTTTTCCACATGCTATTTTCCAGTTTTAAGTTTAGTTTGGGTATCATCCTAATTATATAAAGCTGCTTTGGAACATACCACAAAACAAGTATTAATAATAAAATAAATACTAATCAGACAGCTAAATTTAAGAGAACTACCACTCTATGCTTAAAAAATTACCTCCCATAGTTGAAGATAACATGGTTATCAAAACAACCACAAAGCTAACCATCATTAGACACATGGGTTGTTCGCAAATTTCACATTTATTTCGAAGAAAAAAACCCTGAAGATGGAACCATATTAGACTGTACAAAGTTGCCAACATTGAACTATGAGGGTTTTTTTGGGGACGATTCCATACAATAACAAGTTTGACAATATATATATGCTGTATAAAGACATAAGCCATCTGAGATGACCAGTTTTTTTTTTAATTTAAAAAAATAATTTAGCACCAAGTTCAATTCACAAAGTGGGTTGGCTAGAAGTCCTGTTTTGATGCATTGATACAGTCCTCCAAGCAATTAAACTACTGATAATGGAAGGGACTCGCTCAACCATACAAACACAACCCTCCATTGTGTAATGCAGCACAGGTCATTCCAAAGTGATTTCAACTTATTTGGGTTTGTCATGTTTGTGTATTGGTAGTACTTTATTAGTATTTTTTCCAATCAAAAAGACCTTTCATATTTACTGTATGTAACAAAACAGCATAAAATCAGTAGGTTTTGTAACAATTTACCTCTCCTTTCATCATTCGAACTTTTGCCAGCCACCAGCCACAAGGTTCTTGGTCATTTGCTCTAGAATAAACCTGAAAATGAAAGTAGTAAGAAACACTGAAAGCCCACACAGACAGAATTCATCTGCCTGCACGTATAAAGAAGAAAGAACATCCAACTTTTCTGATTTTCATTAAAAGGGAAGAGTATGCTACACAAAAGTAATTTTTGCGTAAGTTATCCAGGCACATACTTCTTGCACAAATTTTTTTAGTTTGCACCACAAGAACTGTGAACGGATTTCCTTTGCATACACTGACACTTCTGTAGGGATTTCTAAAAGGAAGGTAAAACCTTGACTCAATGCTTAATCAGGGGCAATTCCTCACTAAATTTCAACACTGTCTTCACACTGAAAATTCACACACAGAAGTAACTCCACAATTGAAATTGTTTTGTCCTTGGCTTACTTGATACAACCTAGGACTACTGAAGTGAACCAAGTCATCAGTATCCCATACTTCAACACTACCAAGTTAATGCCAGATCAGATCTAGAGCAGAGGACTTCTGAAACTTTCATTTCCTTCATCTTCTAAGTTTCATTTACTCCTTATATACTTCTGACAGGCCAAAGTCACTTGCATGCAGACTAAACAAGAAACCTTGCAACAGCAAGGAGGTAGAAAATAATCCTTTACATTTAACCTCCAACAAAGCCAACAAACAGCACGCATTTCAAAGAAAATGCAGAAATCCAGCACCTATTATTACATTGTTTCTTAGATTACTAGCTGAAAACTAGAATGGTATCTTGAAGAAACTCATTACTTCAATTTTAAAGACAAGTGAAAAGCAGAAGTTAAATTTAATTAATAAATTACTGCAGATACTACAGTGAGCTGGGAACAGAACACGCACCTTTTAATTTCCTGGTTTAATACACTGTTTCTAATTAACACTGCTACTCTGTAAAACAATATTATTCACAATCTCCTACCAGATTGTATCAAGTGTTTCTCTTGTAATTGGGAGAGCTTTATTACATTTTCACATCTAAAATGTTTCCAACAGTTACATTCCAGATCAAAAATGCTAATAATTCTGAAACATTCTCAGCGATTTTAAGTTTTAGATTCTGAGAAAGTTCCATTGGTAATTCTGTGAAAAAAATGGCATGTCACAGTTTCACTGAAAGTTTAATAAAATCCACTACTACAGACATGCTCTGTTTTAAATCTTCACTTTACTAAAGTACTTACAATCATCATCACCACCTTGAACAGACAATTGGTCACATACCAGGACAGTTCATTAGGATAAACTCACCTCCACTTCATCTCCTTCACCAATTTCTTTCTTGATATCAGGGGGTGGTGGTAATCTGACTTCATTAAAGGGTACCTGGCGCTCCGGTTGCCAACTGCAAGTTGAAGAGACATTACACATTATTTCTACAGTTTTCCTGTTGTTTTCCAAAGTTTTATTTTTTAGAACTCTCAAGTTTAGTTAGAACTGACTCTTTCCATAAAAGCAAGTCTGTTTCTTCATTGCTAGAAAGCAAATCTTACAAGCAAAGGGAAACAATACCCTGTCAAGAGAAGAACAGTATCTGCGAGGATATTTAATGATAAAATAATTTTTAAATTAACTTAAAAACTTGACTGGGTCCACTAAATCGCTTTCACAAAATCCCAGTGAAAAGATTATTAGATGATGTACTTATATTTCCACTGTTCAAGTCGTAAAGCCTTTATACAGATGTAAGTTCATCTGTGAACCCACCATGGGGTTCATCCATTTCTTTACCTCACACTTAACATTTTCCTAACTTTCCAACTGCTTACCATTGATGTTTTAAAGTATTCCCTGAAAATCAGAGTCTGATCATTAAAAAAACTTTGCATTTCTACCTACGACCTTGCTAACACCCCTCAGCAAGTGTCTGGCAAACAGACTTGGTTCAAAATGTACCTTTATAACCAGTTAGCAATACCAATCGCTATTAGGCATATAAAATTAAAATTTTACCTTATTGTACAGAAAGGCTATTTATTTTACCGTAGCTTGCTCTACAAAGCATTTTAGTGGATGAAGTGCGTGTGCATTTTATGAAGACTACTGGAGCAATTCACATCCTCTGTGTTTTAAAGTTCTCTTCCCTCCACTCTGTGAATGTCACAGAATACCATCAGCTGTTCCTCATTCTTTTAGTCAGAAACTCAACTAAGTCTACAGAGGTTGAAATAAAACGAATCCAAGAAAACCCTTATTAACTCAAAATATCTGAGGGAATTTGATGGTATCTGTCAAAGCATTCCAGTGTCTATCGTTTACGCCCATCTTGAAGTTCACATCAGGTACAGACAGGATCCAGAAGCAACTTACAATACTAAAGATTATGGCAAGTAATTTGTTATACTTAGTTCTAACAGGTGTAGACCAAAGCAGCCTAAGTTAGTGGAACAAGTCTCAGTGTTTAGAGCAATTGTACTTCTGCAGCTTTTTTACAAGACGGATACATGTTTTCTCTGGAAAGACAGCTCATGCTCAAGTACTTCGCTTCATGAAGATGTGAGGTACACATACAGTTTTGCTCTATCCATTATTATATACTTTATTTTTCTTCTAGCTATAGTGGAACTCTGAAGTACAAAAATCCCCATGAAGATTATGGATAGCTTTTGTTGACTTTGGAAGGTCTTTTGGCCACAAAACATCACTTAAATTTCATTTTATTTCTGAAAAATGGTGAAGGAGGCTGGCAAAAATCACTTGCAATTCAGTTGCCCTTGTTGCAACAATAATGGTCACTAAACTCAGGGTTTGGGTTTTTTCCTTCCCCTCCCTGTCTCTGCAAAGTTATTACTCTCGCAGACGCAAAAGCACATAGTTAGACTTGAGGACAAAATGCATTCCCTAAATTATAGGGTATATCGAATTTCAGTTTAGAAACAATATGATCATAATAATCATAACTGAACAACAGTATAAAAAATGTTGCAAACTCAAATGAGCTACTTAAAGTTCTCCTGAGAATTTCAACTGTGCCTTGTAGTTAAAAAAATCTAATAAATGTGAGCTTACAGAAAAACTGGCCATAATGAGATGCAACGATTGAAGAGACCTTGTACCTTCAATAAAATCCTCTTGAAGTTACAGCAAGCTAATTTTGGTTCCATCTCTAATCAGGAACACCACCCACTAGAAACAGATGGGGCAGTAATGTCTTACCCCTATCAGCTGCAAGATGATTTGGTATTTTTTAACAGAACAGAGCAAAACTGCACAGAAGGTTCAGTTCTCAGAATACGAGGAGTCAAAGTTTTGACAGCTAAAAGTCCAAAAGTGGAGCATCTCACTGGTGAAGTGCAAAAAACAAGATCTTTAAGAAATGACTTGTGACTGGCCACAAGTTACCTACTAAGAGGATCTGACAGAACTGACATCTAAGAGTCAGAAGAATTATCGCGAGTATCTGGCACAAATTACAAAAAAGGGAGGTGCTTGCTTCTTCCAAGAGAGAAGCCTTTCTTTCAATATGACTGTGTTACACTCCAATGGATCCATATGAAATTGCACCCCAGCATCCAATTTTCTATTTTACACAGTAATAAGTTTCTGGTTCTGAAGCTTCTGTATTAATTATCAGTCTTCTTACCTCCAAAAAATTGCTCTGAAAAGAATCAAGGCTATCTGTCCCAAGATTAATTATTGCTATGGCCACAAAATGATCATTAGTAGTCTGCGCTAGTACATCAACTTTGGGAACTTTACAATAGCTGTAGATAAAGACTAGTTAACAATCACAGAAAATGCAGACTAACAATTTAGATTGCCTTTAGCAGAGTAGATGTGTTTACTTTGTTAGTATTGATCACTGTTACAACAGAATGATGCATTCAGGACACACTTGCCAGCTTTGATTCTATTCAAGCCCTTACAAATTTAACTTAGGAAAAAGGGTAATCATTTATCAGATTGACATCACAGAACAATTTGACTAGAACTATATGCACACTTCCTGGTAAGTCCTATTTTTGGTGAATAAAACATTCAACATATGTTGTAGCCCATCCTTTTTGGAACATGGCTGCTGCTGCCAGACTTTCAGTAAAACACATAGATGACACGGATACTAAACACTAGGAAAGTGTTTGCCAACAATTAGACCCCTGCTGTGAACCATAGGCACTTCCTTCAGCTTACTTGGTTTCTCATGTGAAAGCATATGCACTGAAGGCAAAGAGCCGCCTACCTTAAAAAAAAAGTAATATGGATGTTGAATACAGAACTGAAGATTTGTCACATCTTGGGATGAAGAATCCCATTTGTTTTTTGCCGTTTGTTGGGTTTTGGGGTGGGGGTATGAAAGCCTAGCAGACAGTAACAACTTCCATAACCACCTCAGTAAGTGTTAGTAAAATTATGGTTGCCACCTGATCTAAATATTTTTCATAAAAGGAGGGCTAGAAAACACAGGTTAGAAAGAAACAAAGACTGGACTTTGCAGAGTAAACCCTAGGGTTACTTCTCCTCTGCCTCCCAATTTATTTTTATACACGGATACATGTACTCACATATGTATACACATACACACCCTAGGATTATATACTCAGGATTATAAAATACTGTTTGCAACAAATACACACTCGCACACTCCCTAGTACTACCCAGCAATCTTTCTTGAAGAAAGGCTCAAAGACTAATCTACAGGTCGGTGCTGGCAGAGTTTATAACAATTTTCACATCAAAAGCTGACACATTTTTAGGATCTCCACCTAGCAACTGGAAGGGAAACAGGAAAGAAGATGTAGCTCCCAAAACATCTTAAACTAGCCCTGGAATCTCCCATGTAATCCACAGTGTTATCAGTCTGAACACTGAACAACAAGTATTCATTTGTACTTCACCATCCCATGGATTATCTTTGACTTGCCACTACAAGTCCCTAGTAGCTTTGCTGGGTTTATATGCTAAATGAAGAGGGCCTCATGGCTAATTTTTTTAGAGATTTGCTTACAGATTTACACTCTCTTCCACTACAAAAAAGATTTGTGTCTTTAGACTGGATATGTACGTACCTTTTTTTTTCTTAATAGTTAAAAAGAAAAAAAATCTATCACCATCAGCATACTTCTATTTCCCTGATTAAGAACACCGACCAACATTTCTCAGATTAGAAATATAGAGAATTGTTTATCTAATAGAAGTACTATAGTATATTCAATCTTTTCCTGCTTTAGTACAAAAGAGTATCAGGCCTCTGACACTGATAATCGTTTTAAATTTGGTTGTCACATCTATGGGCATCATCAAAAACCATAAAGGACTGTGTAACTGACGAGCTGAACTCTGATACAGCAATTCAACAAAGCGGTTCAAGGAGACTCTGAACAGAATAGTGACCCTGTACTTCTAGAACTATACCTTTCTAATGAAACCTACTTCTTTCTAATGTCAAAACAAACAAATAAAAACCACCAAACCCACAAAACCCAGACAACCACCTAATACTCAAATGATTTAATAAAATACTTACTTGTTTTCAAATACAACTGTGAGCGAGTCCTCATGAACATCTTTGATAAATCCCTAAAACAAAAACATTTTTGTTATAAGAATGCATAACGCACGTGAAATCAAGACAAGGCAGCAATTTCAATACAGCCTGAAACTACGCCAAACAGCAGAGCACCACTAATACCATAGTTCCAATTTAGGAAAGTTCCAAGACACGACCCCACTGTTCAGATGAGGTTGCTGATATTCTTAGTTGGCTATTCTAAGAAATACAGTGCATAGGGATTGTTTCAAATGACTGCCCAAATCAGACCAGCACATTTACAACTGAAATCTCCCTATCAGGTGTTTTACCTACAGGCGTGCACAACTGTTTTACAGGAACAAGATGAAAGCAATCCAGGGCAATTAGTACAACTCACAATAAATGTCAAATAGCTGTGCATAGCGCTATTTGCTTTATAGGTGTTCTTCTCAACACAAAACTGAATCCCAAACAACTGTCCTTCAGAAGAGTAGGACAGCAAGTTTGGATAAAATTTGGCAATACAGACTGCCATACAGCTAGTTATGCTATCATCTTTCAAGTACCAAATTGGGGACTGTAGGAGGCCAAATACCTATAGGACCTCACAGGAAAACAAAGGAATACATATTTCACTACTTCTGTGTATCACATTATTATGATCTCAGGAACAATTGAGGGGAAATTCCACTTCCCTTTGTTTCTTTTTAAAAACAAAGTGCTTCTTTAGGGAGCACTGATTATGTCAAAAACCTGAAGACGTAGAACAACCCAATAGACACAGTTGTACTCAAGTATTCATGCCGAAATTAAGTTCCTACATCTCTTGGTTAAGGCAGGTGGGCACGTTGCCAAAAAAAAAAAAAAAAAAAGCTAAGAAAGATCTTTCAGACTGCTCCTGCTTTTGCTATAGCCTGGTATTTGCCCAAGCACAGGACATCAAGGAGGAACCTGCAGTTTTAAAGGAGAGAGCGAGCTGCACAGCTGTGTCAAAAGAAGTTCCAGGAAATCTGCTGAAGGGATTATATCCATTTAAGAAACTGCCAACTGAGGAGGACGAAGTACGTATCAACTGTGCAAGGAGCAACCAGCCCACAGAGGTATTATATGTCAGTGCAGGGAAAGATAAATTTTGACACAGGAGATCCCTCCATGTAACGACAGACAGTAAAGGAGCCCATACTGACAGCTGGTTGCAGAGAGCCTATACAGACAAATCTCCTTTTACCTGAACTCACACTTAGGTAATGCTGCGAAGGCACACTCTTAAAACCTGCTTTTCTGCTCTCTGAGCTTCACTCAAAACCATCTGCTAGCAACACAGAAGACTGGTTCTAGCAGAAAGCATACTGGTAATCCTGAACAAAGCAGGTCACCAGAAATCACCTCACTGAGCCACCTAGTGTGTTCCTAATAAAATAAACCCTTTCAAAGGCCGCCCTGCCACTGCAAGGGGAAGGCAGGCAAATCTCTTTGAAAGATATGCAACAGAAACAGCTGGCACTGAAATACACCTGTAATCAGGGACTTCCAGTTCCAACAAAGTTTCTGGACAGGTGAAATGGACAGGAATACTAAAGTTTAAAGATGCAAAGAACATAAAATTTAACTGCCTGCAGTACGTCTTAGTAACAACAAGGTAAAGCAGAACTTGTACTAAGTTAATGCTACCAAGGTCCCTTCTAAACATGCCCCAACACAGGGAAGAATTAACATGGCATAAAGAGCAGAAAACCAGAGTTGTTCTACTACAATTCATTCAAACTCTATCCAAGTCACAGTACTACACACCGAGTTCATGCTGTCCCATGTTCTGCCGAATGGCAACTTATCAAGAGAAAGCAGTATTTACAGCAAGAGATTGAACTCTCTATTATGGGTAGCCATTTATCTGCACTCCAAAAGTCTGTGATTTAATATTAGTCTTTGCCTCATTATGCTGCTTTATCTCATAGCTGAACCTTACCTCTTATTTCCAACATATTTATGTTATTACGTTCTCTCACAATACTCAACTTTGGGGGGGATAAATATATTTAATTTCTATAGGTCAGCCTATAGAGTTTATTCTGCAGATCTGAATTCAGTTATCTTTCCTCTGTTAAAAAACAGAAGTTCCAATTCAAGAAAGATTCAAAATCAGGTACCATAAACTACCTGAAAAACATTCATAACATAACGCTCTGCAAAGTTTAGAAAATCATGAATCCACGGACTAGCTGTAGGTTTCATTAGTAAGACAAAATAAGTGGGAAAAAGGAATCCCAAGCATTGAACCTCCAGGATTTCAGACAATTAGTCCATCACTAGGTAAAGTCTGGCTTTCTGCGTTACGGTTCAAACAGGTTCACAAACTATTCACAACTGATTTTCAAGCCAACATCCTGCTGAAGAGTGGGAAAGCTGAAGTGGAACAATAATGCAGATATGACTAGCAGCAGACTAACAGCTGACACTGCACAAACGTCAGCTGCATAAACAGAAATACTGAACACTTTTTAATAAAATTTAAAGTACAAATTCCAACAAAGAGCCTGTATATTTTACACCACCATGTGGGTCTCAGGAACTCCTTCACAGAAGGAAGTCCCAGGTCAAAGTGTGCACACAGCTCTTCCCATACGAGAATATAATGCAGACTCATGGCTAGCACACATATATGCAGGAACTTGCCTGAAGTTATCATCTCAACAGCATTTTTAATTGGCATTCTCAAACTCTTTTACTCCACAGTATTTATGTATGAGAAACACCCAAATAAAACATTTATTTGGTATGCACTTCAGGTCACAAATGGACGTATGTAAAGCAATAAAAAAAGACATAATTAATTAATTATATTGCTGTGAAGCCTGAAAAAAGTCTGGGGGTCTAATCGTACAAATACAAGACTAACAGTGAAGGAGTAACAAAAGTAAAAACTACTGTTATCAATTTCTCTACAGCTGTAGGGAAGAAATCACATTTACACTAAGTGAAGCACAGCAGTCTATGAGGTATCATAGATTGTATGATTCATTTGTAATTCAACTAGAAATAATCAGAATTCAATATAGGTTTTAAATAGTTTTATAAGAAATTATTCCACTATTGCCAAGAAACATGCCAAAAGTATCATCAAAACATTTGTTGAAAATAAAAGCTCCTGCATACTACCTTCCTGCCTACAACCCTGACCTTTACTACTATAAGCATTATCAGCTGTCACAACTCCATGATAAAAACAGAGAAACGGATTTCATGCATGTCAGGATAAGATTTAGTGTAATTTTTACAGTGCTCCAAGAGCCTGGAGATTGTTTTTTTAAAAAAAGGCTTAACAAAAAACCTGTGATATTAAGGTATTTTGAAATGCAAAGCAGGGGTTTTTTTTACATTAAAAGTTATATTAAATCCTATAAATTCACAAGGATTTCTTCAGAAAGGCTGTGATGAACATACAATATAAAAGGAAATATCCTGGTTTTCAGCTAGGAATTTTGAAGGGAGTTCTTTATCAGTGAGGTAACCTATATAAATATATTTGTACTCTAAGCTTGTACTAGTCACGTCTGATACTGTACCAAAAACATTTTCTACTAAATTAAGTAATGATGCATCATCTTAACTTTTGCTCAAGTGAACAAGGTACTCCACTACTGAAATTAATGTCGCTTAAGATAGATAATGTCGATATGTTAGTTTGAAATGTTCTATGTTCCTTACATATCACTCCATGTACTCTCATTCCAAACAGAAGTCATGATGCACAGCTAACAAGAGACCACCAAACACATCATCAATAAATACACTGACATCAAAACCACATACTGATGAACTGTATTATCAGCAAGTAAGCTTATACGTAACATCTGTGTGTGTTTTACACCACATACAAAACTGTGGAGGGCAGGAAGGAAAGAAAATTGATGTGACTTCATCTTGCCAGACGTTTGATTTGGACTGGCCAGATATTAGCGTCAGTCATTCAGTTTACGCTGCAAGCTGGATCTCTGGAAGTCCATGTATGCCCTGCTTGCTGCAGGTCAGCTCACGAGGCCGAGAGGAGACTATACTGTACTACAGGCTATTAATGTCTCCTGGCTCCACAGGCACTTTGGTACAGACCTGTCTCTGCCACTCACTTGGCAGAAGCCAGGCTCCCAACACTAGCACCTGTAAAATGAGGAGTAATATTGCTAGGACTCTTGCCTAGGTTTGGGATCAGAGATCCAGCAAATCTAACGCAGGGTCATACCATGCTAAATATGAAAAGAAGGCCACGAAACAACAAACGGATCATTTGCCACCAAAATCACTACAGTTGAGACTTCTTCATCTTGTAACACACAAGCACTCTTTCCTTTTTACCTGGGTTTTGCTCGTGGATTTAGGATTAGGATCTGCTGATAACATAAACGGATCAAGACTTACTGAAGTGCCCTTACAGTGAACTGTATGTCTCTGTGTATATATATATACACACACTTTTTTTTTTTTTTAAATCCAGTTTCACACAAAAATCACAAAATCTGCGTAACAGGCAGATGCAATCCAAGTTCCCTCTTTGTCCTGCTTTATCTGACCCCCAAGTAGGATGGTCCAATCTAAAAGCGAGCTGCTGTTAGTTTAGCTGTAAAGATTCTTTCCATGGATAGCCACTGTGCTGGCTTTTGAGTCACACATACCCACACACTAAAAACTATACTAAGATCACCCTACCTACTGCTGAGTAAATTTCAAAGAGTAAATGCTTTGGTACCATGAACTATGGCTGAATCAGTGACATAAAGGTACAAGAAGCCTACATCCAATCACCAATCCTTTCACTCCTTTCAGAAGGAAGAACCAGTAGTATTTTTAACTAACATCCATACGCAACTGCTTCATGTAACAAATACATGAAATATAATTATTACTAAGGATGTATGCCATGTTGATCCCCCAGAAAAAAAAGAAATAATAAAAATCAAAGCAGTAAATAATCAAATCACTGCACAAGACTGAAATTCATAAATACTGTTTTCATTAGAAATGGCTACCTGCATCTGCTTATAAAAGGAATTGACCAAAGAAAGCAGATCTAGCTTGCCACAAAACATAAAACATTACAAGTAAGCATCAGGTAAGAAAGATCTTGAACTACTATATATCCATTTTAGCAACCACAGTTTCATCTATGACATTACTGCTTCTTTCCATTCACAATCATAACTATATGTAAATTCAAGGGTCCTTATGACAGGCAAGAACTTCAGCACTGAATCCCTTGGTTTAGGCTTAGTCCTCAAAGTCTACAATGACTCACATTACTTACACTGCCTTCTTTTACACAAATTACCAAATGGCAAAACTTCTGAAATATACCCTTCACTGGTTATGTACATCAGCAGTCAATAACCACTGCCTGTGGCACCTCCCTTTTATCAGCTTAAAAGGGTCAAACAAATGGCTCGTCACCAGCAATCATGCCTACAGATACTTTTCGCATCAGTCTACACAACTTTCAAGAGATCAGTAACAACTTTAAAATGTCTGAAATTTCCCACCCATTAGGGCTAGATATGATAAATAAATGCTGAACATTCTAAGACAGTTGAGATCTTTAAAGAACAGAAAGTCATTCTAGTCGCCATGTTTCCTGGTGCAGTAACGGGATACAAACAGCTGCGTAAGCTGTACTCAATGGCAGTTTCCTATTTTAATAACTGTCAAGTTAAACACCATTCAGAAGAACTCCTTAGTTGTTTTCACAGCCACAAATTAAAAATTGTAAGAAAAATTAAAAAGCCTTTTTTTTTAATTGATACGTAAATCTTCTCACACGCAGAATTGCTCATCATGCTTTGACACTGTACATGTGGAGAAATGCTGTGTACTTCTCTTTGATGATTTTTTCCCTTAGTAATATCTTGGCTAGTTTCTACCTTGAGGCCTATGCCAACTCCTGCTACCAGAACAACTGCACCTCTTGAAAGAGGAACAGACCGACACGGAAGCACTTTAGAACTTGTAAATTAAAGGTTCAGTTTGATTCTAATTCACATTTTTATCTATTTCATGCCCTTGCATAACCTCAACAGCTACTACTCTAAAACAGAAAGAGCACAAGGGCATGCAACACAGCAGAGCTGGTTTTTCAGCACGTGTTAGTGCCTACAATGAAGGACACAACAGATCTTTCACAGTTACTCAGATGCCGCTGAAGGATTCACGTTGAGGAAGTTATCTGGTGTTCGATTTACGTACCTTGGTCTCATTTTATTGTAAGACCAATCTATTTAACATAAGCTGACATATTAACTCACAAATAACGTGCCAAACCAGGGCTCTAATTCGCATGCAAGTGAGCATACGCAGGCTGAGGGAGATACTGGATAAAACAGAAGCTTTCACCTTGTTCTTGCCAAGATCTGCACAGACACCCTTCACAACTGGCAGGACCACAGGCAATGGGCACAAACTGAAAACACAGGATGCTCTGTATGAACACCAGGAAATATTATTTTTTTTTATTGAGAGGGTGACTAAGCATGGGCACAGGTTGCCCAGGGATGTCTGGGAGTCTCCATCCTCACAGATATTAAAAAGCTGTCTGGACACAGTCCTGGACTCTAGGTGGCCCTGCTTGAGCAGAGGCATAGACCAGATGACCTCCCTCAGTCTCTGCCAGCCTCAATCATCTGTGATTCCATGAATTAACGACCTTAATGACACAGAGAATCACCATCCTTAAAACACTGCAGTCAGGCCAAGAAGCAGCTGGGAGTATTCAACTTCAACTCTCTCCAATCCACTTAGCAAAAAAATACCTGGATTTCTTTGGGGTCTACGTCACATAAACCAGCAAAGTCTACTCTAATGCCCCAAAGATAAAAACTAACACGCAACCTAGCACTGACCTAGAAAGCATCAACTGATCTGTTCTCAGAGTCCTCACCACAACTCCAATATACACAAACCCTTAACTAGTAGGGTTCATCAACCCTGTCCATTCTCCTCCCTGTTCCACAACACAAGCATCACCTTTTTTCAGAAGACCACAAGCATGTTGAGCCCCTTAAGTGCTATCTGTTTTCTAAAGACAATGGGTGTTCAATACTGTGATATAGGCAAAGGCTTCTGAGCTGCAAGGAGTTGCTGAACATTGGCTCTGCTGTATGCTGGTTGAGAACCTGGCATAAAACACAAGATAAATGCTGCCCTACTCTCCAGATTATATTACCTATTTAAAGCAAAAACACCCCCATCAATTAGTTTGGAGATTTACAAATAAAAGGTTAAATTTAGATCGTAATATTTTTGTACAGGACAGAACATTACGGTTGTCTACCATAAACACAGTTACTGTGCACTGATTTATGCATCATGAAGAATATTTTGACCTTTCATGTATTTTAATAAAGAACACAATTTTCCTTACTAATTTAAAGCAAACATAGTGTATACATATAAATACACATACAAAAAATTCCCTGCTAAAATTTAATATTACTAAAATGAATAACAATTATAAGAGGAACAAAACCACCTATAAAGAATATCATTTACCACGGTCATACCTCTAGTAACTACTGAAAATCCCACTATAATGCTCCAAATCTAATCACTACATTTGTTCTACTACAACAAAGTTGCAGATCATATTAGCAATTCATTACAAAAATTATGTCATGTAATTGTTTACATAATTATTTTAGGTTTTATCTCTGTTGGCATAGCAGAATCCTTCTCATCTCATTTACCAGGAGGTACGCTGTGCTAATGAATCTGAATTCAAACTGATCTGAGGGCAAATCTCAAATTTCATTCTCTCTCTCAAATCCTGCATTTCACTTCAGAAAATTTTTTGCCACCTCCTATACAGTGACATGCGGCTTAGACAAGGTATGAGCCTGTTCTCATTATCTTACAAATGCTATTATCAATGCTATCAGTGCCCAAAATAGGATACTTTCCAAACATGACTGACACACCTCTCTCTGCTTCAGAAACTTTAAACAGAAAGTTACTTAGCTCCACCATGCCTGCACAACCTCTGCCTACCACAACAGTAAGCTAGGCAAAATGGAGTCAGACACACACATCTCACTGCATTCAGCTCACAAGAACAATCTTCTGAAATTGTATTTCAGTTTGATTTATTCAGTTTTGGTTTTTGAGGGATTCTGCGCTATGTTCTCCACACACACACCCCCCACGTACACACTAACAGAGATTCTCAGTTGGGGCTTTGGTCACTATGGACCCAATCACTCTAACCTGACTTCATCCACCATGAAGATGTCATCGCTGAATTTAATCCCCACTTCATTGATATGAAAGCCATCAATGCCATTTTAAAAGTAAAAATTCTGCTTTGGTTAAGTCACTGTTCATAGGGCTAAAACAAATGATGGAGCTAATCTAAGCCTGACAATTCTGACTTAGGAGGAGACGTCATTGTTGCAGATGTTAAATCAGGCTTATTGTAACAAATTCTGTGCACACAGATCTCTCCAGTCCAAGAATTCAGTACACCTCCTAATACTCCTGTTAGTCTCACATTCCTCTTAAATAGAAGAAACTAATCCATAGTTTATAAAGTTGTCGAAGATCACAAGGTAGAAAATGGATAGCTAAGAAGAGTGTCTCCAAATTCTGGACTTCGTAATGGAAAAAGAAAAAAAAAACAACAAAAAATATTCTATTTAGGAGTATATTGTCCTAAATGCAAATGATTCTGATGTGGGTTCTGTGTGGTATTTCAAGTCCAACTAAAAATGTATACTATTCACAAAATTTACTATCTGATAATAGTAAAAATTTAAGAGGTTCACCTAGCAAGGGGATATAGCTTACCCCGTTGCGTTCTTTCCTCATAAGAGTATATCCTATTTGTCTCTTTTAATAGCCAGTTGAAAAAACTAACTCCTGAAGTCAGCTGGTTACAATACTTTAAGCACCAACTGCCTTTGCATACTGTACGATTACCACATGACTTCCAAGCCAAATCCACAGCTGCACACAGGAAATCCAGGGGAGGGGGGAAAAAAAAAAAAAAAGATACCCCCACACCCCTGAGTGCAACACCACGCTGTGTATGCGGTTAGGCACAGTCACTGAACAGTCCTGAGATTAAATACTCCCAGAACATAGCTACACTGCGTGCTCACAATACTGGCTGGAATCAGCCCTCCTGGAAAGGAAGACAGAAGGCTCTTGCCATAAAAAGAGCTGGGATTCTTAAACATCTGAAGCCAGGCTTAGGGGAAAATGACTGACGGGCAACAGCTGAGAGTATTTTGCATTGATCCTGTAACATCCTGACATTCCAGGGGGGGTGACGCTGAAGGAAGCTTTCTGATGACATAAATAAACTCGAAATCTTTAAAGATTTATTTAAAATGTTTTAAAACCATTATTTTCGGCTTAGTTCACCCCATCCCACCCAAAGCCCCTACTGT
>VWZZ01007835.1:8308-35666 GCA_013399095.1 Psophia crepitans | reverse complement strand
CCACCTTCCCTCCCCCCGACCTGCCCCCGCGGCCCTCGGGAGTGGGAGCGGCCGGCGCGGCGGCTGCGGGGCGGGGGGGGGGGTGGTCTGCAGCGCCTACGGCCGTCCCGCCTTCCCGCCCTCTTTCTCTCCCTTCCGCCCTGAGGCGCAGGTGCCCTGGCAACCTCGTTCTGGCCCCGCGGGAGCGGCCGCCGTGGGGCAATGGAGGAAGTAGCGGCGCTGGTGCTGCAGGCCGCAGTCAGTGCTGCAGGGAAAATGCGGCTTTTTGTTTGTTTTTGTTGGGGTTTTTTTTTGTTTGGCTTTTTTTTTTTTTACATGACTAACGATTCAAAAGGCCGGGCCTTGGGGGACGCGTTGCGTTCCCGAGCCGCCGCAGGCCGCCTGGCTCGCCGCCCGGTGCAATCAAGATGGTGCCCGTCATCCACCCATGCAGTCCGCTTTCATGTCCGCATCGCTCGGCTGCCTTTGTCCCGCCGGTGCCCGGCCTGGCGCTGGGGGCGGGGAGCGCCTCCCCCTGCCTCGGCACTAGGGCCCACGCCGAGCGGCCCCCGCCCCACGGGCCCGGCCCCCGGGGAGCGGCCCCGTACCGCGGCACGGAGTGGGGAATCGCCCTGTTGTTGCGTCCTTCCGTCCTCCGTCTGCTGCTGCAGAGAAAAAAAAGAGATACAAAATGACTCTGCTATTCGATGACCCTCACAACAATCAGCCGTAGTTTTGCTGTGAGCTCAATGCTCACATAAGCTTAGTCATGCAGAGCTTGATGAAAGGCCTGTATCACTGCCAAATGCACATACATCTTCTGCAATAGCTTCAAATATCAATAAGTACTTTCCAATGCCCTTTCTGCTGGTATTTCCTGTTAGATGTCGGCCCCAAACGAACAGGAATACGTGATGGTATTTTACCCATCAAATGTTTTGCTTTTTTGTCTCTCCATATTAATCTCCCACAGTAACTTTTTTGCCAGTTTTACCCCTGTCTGTCAGAGGGGTGAGGATTTCTGGTGGTACAGGCCTGGAAGCTCTGAGAAAGCTGCCTGCTGGGTAAGGAGACAAATGCGCACAGCTGATGAGAGGGGTTCAACATCATCGCCTTAGCCCGCGTGCTGCTGGCTCACCCGCACTCGTGCCGGATGGTTAGCACGCAACTCTGAGCGTTCGTACTCTGCGCTTGTGTTGTCCAGCGAGTAATTTGAGGGTATGGGGATGAGCTGCGAGGGTTCTGCTGGAGAAGAACTGAAGATCATAGGTGGAGCCCAAGTCATAGGCTCTGTGGACAGTAGAACCTTGAGTCATTGTGGTGAAGCATGAAGGAAAATGAGGCACCAATTAATTGGGGGGAAAAAAACCTCCGATAAGCTCTGCTTGTTCCAGAGAACACCATGCTTTTTCTACTCAGTAACTTGTATCTTTGGCTATGGAGTAGCATTTTAAAAAAAAGCAATTATGTGGTCTACCCTTTTCCCATGCATCAATATTCTCATTCTTGCATAATTTCTATAGGAATGTTGGAAGGTACCTTTTATTATAAATATTGTTTAAATCTTCAGAAGTGACCCACAATTTATTATGTCAGTGGTGCCTAGGCCACAGACAGGTAAGAGAGCCCTTCATGGAAAATGATAGGTGCTGCCTTTCCTATTAGCAGAGGGCACTCAGGGCTTTCCAGGAGAACGTATGAGACATGATAAAATCAAGCAAACAGTTATGCCACAAAAATTCTAGCCAAAAGTTTTCATCGCCCCAAGATTGAATAGCCTGAGGTTCATTTATTCAGCTTCTAAGACACAGACTCTCAATGTTCTAAAACAAAGGTGTTTGAGGTTTAAAAAAAAAAAAAGCAAAACCAAACTATTCATGAGCAAAACAGGACACAGATAATAAGTAGAAATTACTTCAGAACTGCATGAGGTGCCTGGGTGTCCACATTTGCAAAATGGCAGACAGTTCTGGTCAATAATGATAACGAGAACTGGCTTGAGCCAATGCAATTTGCATCTGAATTTGCCTGATAAAATTTGGTTTTCTGGAAATGTGCACGTGATCGTTGTTAGAGTGACTGGGTTGTTTACAGAATAATATTGGGGCAGATTGCTATACCTAGGTGAAAATGGGGATAGAAGAGAGTCATTATTATGTTGTGGGTCATAGTAGTTCGCAGCACACCAGCCAGACTGGCAACGATGAATTCGTTCCAAGTTTTGTTTACACTTAATGTAAAGCAGAAGTAACTACTAAATTAAATGACTTTGAGTATCTACTGAAATAAGGGAGGCTCTTTTCTCTATTCAGGCTCAAGAGTCTTCCTCTGATAGTAGCTACTTACAACTTTTTTCACAAGACTATGTAAGGTGATTATTTTTATGTTTTCATCTTGTAACACCCACAGCAAAACTGCCACATACATTTCATAAAGGAGTTCTGGTCAGCAAGATGCTATGAGTAAATCTAGTTGAACCACTCCCTGTCCTCTATTGGAACTGTTCGGCAATGCAGGAGGAAGAGCAAGCTTCGTCATGCTGAAAGGATTGTAAGCAAGAAACGGCAGGATTCTGCATCCTCGGGGTACCTTGGTTGGAAAGAGCAGAAAAAAGATCTGCTTATTTAAGTGAGCAAAACAAAGGTTGAAGGATTAAACACTGAAGGATTAGGATTGTTGTCTTTAAATCGATCAAGGCGCACAGAGGGGATGACAATCAATGGGAGACTAAGGCTGTAAAAGACAGAAAACAAGACCAGCAAAAAGACTCCCAAGTAAGTATAGGCTGACCATTAATAAATTTAGTCTGGAAATTAGAGTTTAAAAACTGGAGGTTGAGGATTTTTCTGGAACAGCCTTTCAGAATGAAGTAATGAAAGTTAATAAAGCCTGCCTACTTTCAGGATGGAAAAAACATTTATGATGGTGATAGATTATGAACAATATAAACCATATTTTCAAATAGGAGACTTCGAAAGTATTGATTTCACCAAATAAACAACCAACCCCCACTCCCATCCTTTCAAATGCTGTTGTCTAAAATTCAGGAAGTATGTGGACAAACTGGAGAGGATTCAGGAAAAAGCCACAAAAATAAGGACTGAAAATGTAACTCACGGCAAAACAGTATCATGGCAGAATTTTAACATTTTGAAATAATGATTTTTGGCCACAATCTGCAAGTACTCCAGGTAGGAGAAAAGATTAAAGGCCTCTTTAGATTCCTATCTCTAGCCACTTCCAAATCAAGATTGGATATACTCTGATTCATACAAATATGAATTAATGGAAATCTTATTTGTGTAACTGAAGGTCAGAATGGAATTGTCATTCTGGGACCTTCTGACATCATACTCTGTTAAATGTTCATCTTACCCAAAAGCAGACAAATTTTAGCCATTTTCAGGCACTTGGAAAGGAGTGAGAGCACTTAGAAATCAACAACGTAACTCCTCAGAATAGTGATCTTTTTAACTAAGATTATATTGTTATGAAAAACTGCACAAATTCATAGCCCTCTTAAACTACTAGTAGGCTCATAGTTTATTTTTGAAAAAAATTTGGTAGTTTTAAACTAATCAGTTACTTCTAAGGCAATTAACTTCAGTGTCTTTGCTGATACCAAAACAAGAGGTATTGCTCTGTTTCACTGCACATATTCCCTACCCTTCAGTAAAATAAAACCCTAAAAGCTTACATTCATTAGCATATTTTGTAAAAAATAATTAGGCAGGAATCAAGGTCAACTAAATTCAGACTTTACTTACAAATGCAGAGTGTAATCACCTGGGTCTTACACTCCATTCAGTGAAGGGAAATGCTGACACTTAGAAACTTGTGCCATAAAAAAATAAAATAATGATAAAAAGAATATTAATCTAGCTTTGCCTTTTCTCAAGTGGGTAAAAACCTCTTTGGTTCAGTTGCTCACTCTGAGATTTGGGCAGAAGGCTGGTGCCTATGACGGACTATCCAGAGACTTCTGACCTTAGCAGCAGCTTAGGCAACTGGCAGCACTTACACCCTCTGTAAATTACTGTGCATCCCTAATCTTCAGTGGAGACAAGCAACTCCATGATGAATATTGGAAGGATATTATGAGACAAGATCATATTGGCCTCACGTCTTACCAAATGACAAAATACAACTCAGAAAAAGTCTCGGAGAAGTTCTTTTGAAAAATCACATGCTTCCAAGCGTGTGGGGGTTTACTTATTTATGTGTATGTTCTCTTTGTTCCACATATTGTACTTGGGTAGCAGAAGGAAGTTTGTGAGATGTAAAATCAGCTCCAGTAGACTTGTGCAAGTAGAGCAGGGGATCTAATATTTTGTGGCACAACATTGGTATTAAGGCAAATGGTCTCGATAAAGATCATCATGTTGGGCTGTCACGGTATAAAGGGCCAGTGGTTTGTTGTAAAAATGGAAAGAAAACTCCTAAAGAGGAGCTTGAGTTCTATTTTGTCCTTCGCTGTGATTTTTCCACTATTTCAATATTGAGCTGGAGAAGAATCTCCACCCATTTTCGGCCACCTTTTACAAATGCATTCCTGACCTTTACAAATGAATGAATATTTGTCTGGAGGTTAGCTGAGCTGAGTGTGCCATACCCAGATACATCTGCAAGTACTGTAAGCAGACACCGCTTCTGAAAATAGGACCCACAAAAGGTGTTGCTAAGTGAGCATATGTAAAAACATTTTTGTGGAGTGCAGTTTAAAACCCTCCGTCTGGTATGGAAATCAGAGGAAAAACGGAATCATAAGTGTCCCTATAATTGCAAATAAGCATTCGTGATTATTTGCACCTATCTTGAAAGGGAAAAAATCTTCAGAGCTAGTTTATTTTGTATGTGTTACAGCTGATAGCACTCACATTTATCTGTCTTTGTCTAGACACGATGGACTTAAAATGTTTCATAGTTGTAGGGTTAAGAACTCCGGACATTTAGTAGGATAAAAAGTGTTAATAATCTACAAATACAGTAGGCGTTTACTATTATATTCTACTTCCTGTTACTGTGATCTGAAAGAGAAAAAGTCACTGAGCTAATTAAATTATAGAAGGAAGACATCAAGAACCAATATTAAATGAAAATTGGTCTTGACTACAGTCTATATTTGTGCTGAAGTAATGATGAATAATATGATTCAGGTTTCATTTGTTCAAAGTCCACAAGACAACGTGCATGCTCAGCAGAAGAAAAACATACATCCAGGCAACAGGCTACTACGTGAAAGTAATTTCACACTGAATGACAATGTATGAGCCTTGTTTTTTCACACTGGATGAACTTCTGGCTTACCATTGCTTGGATGCTCTTCCTATTTTTGTTAGTAGCAGCACAGGAAAGTAAGCAAAATAAATCTAAAAGTTTGATGTCATGCTAAAAGCAGAGAAGCACTAGACAATGCCTGCTGGAAGCGCATTCTTAATTCTGGCACAATGCAAAGAAACTGCAAAATCATTTCACTGAAATTTTAATGAACTTAAATGAGAACACTGCTTTTTAATGGACTTTCTGCAATGCTCTGAAGCTCAGCCATTCCCAACACAACTTTTCATGGGGTTGGCTCGCTTTGTAATTTTCATTATTGCTTTACATCCACCTCTTTTGAATGCTAGTATGGATGCAACTGTCACAGTATTAGCTTTAGATACCCAAGCCTAGCAGTTCTCATCTCCAAGTGTTAAGAGTTATATCCCTCCTATCACTGTTGTTACCTACACAAACTCAAATGAATAATCTGTCTTCTGTACATTTTAAACAGAAAGCATTATTTTTTCTCTGTTGCTGACCCAATTTTGGTCCTCGTTGGATCCTCAGACAAGTCTAGACTACCGTTGTTTTGACTTTACACCTGGGCCAACTTCTAGCGTCCATGTTGTGTAAAGAGATACTTGCAGTTCTAGTGTTGGACTGGACCAGAGCAAGGTCTCAGGTAATATACATTTATGCAATATGAATTACTAGCTACTTCTTGCAAACATCAAAATGTGCATGTTTAATCCCTGGATCTGAGTATTAGTATGCATTTCTTAAAGTCAGGGCCTACTCTAAACAAAAGGCAATAAAGTCCTGAGCAAGATTTGCGAGAGGCAGTGGGCAGTGAGCATGTTTCTATGATAAACACATGATCTGAGGCATAGGAATTTAGTGCCACAGGACATCAAAAAGTGAAATGGTAGCACTTAAACAACGGTCTGTCTGGAGCAGCAGAAGGATGCACATCCATCCAAGTGAAGGAATGCAGTATGGAAGGGCGAGGAGGGAACTCACAGGAAGAAGTTAGCAATGCATCTGTGTGAAACTAAGCAAACAAACTGAAAAGCTTATGTCTGTTCCTATAGGATTACCCGATATAATCTAAAGCACAAAATAATTCATTTCAAGAAGAGATTGGTTGTCACCTGAAGGTATTCTGCTGTTGAGAGTTCCAAAAGCAGGTGTCTGTCTTGCCGCACTTTACTTTTTAAAGGCCCCAATACAGCAAAATACTTAGACAGGTATTTTATGTAGTACCTGAAGGGAAGGGATATAAGAATGACTTTAAATAGTCATCTGTCCTCTTCAAGAAAGGAAGGAGTTGAGCAGAAAGTTTTCTGCTAATTTGTTGGCAGAACAATAATGTAAAACATTCTGTATATACACATATGTTCAGGTTCCTCTGAGAAGGCCCACCTGTAGAGCAACACATATATATTATATATATATATAAATTACATGTATATAAATTACATAGATATATTTGCTGTATATATTGCAATTATATATATATAAAGAAACTGCAGATGAACACAGAGTCTCAGTGCACTAGGAGCAAAGATAAGCATTTCACAGGTGAAGTACTAAGAATGTTGATATGTCAGTTTCAGGATCTCAGCATCAATTGTTCTCCCAAAATGGATTGTATTCAACTCCCTCAAAAAATCAAGAGAACCTTTTCTAATACATTAGTCATAGGCACTGACTTTAAGAAATTAAATACTAATATTAAAATAAGGGAACAAACATGCACATTTTGATGTTTGCAAGACACAGCTAGTAATTGATACCACATAAATATACAGTACCTCAAACCCTGCTCTACTGTTAGATATAGTGAGGCAGCATGAAACAGATAGTATTTCAGTGAAATACGTTATCAAGAAATTAAAATACGTTTTCTGTGGCTTTCCTGATTGCTCTCTAAACTGAGATGACCTTCCTCTGGTACATGTGTTCCACTTGTACCACAAATGCCATTGAAGAAGGTGGGATAAAATCTGGACTCTTGCCTTTTTCTTTTCTTTCCATCTTTCTAAAAATACTGTTCTATTAACAGCACAGTATTTTCCCAGACCGCCTATCTTTGAGATGAAAAAGGGAACTCATGAAGCTACTTTGGTGAAAAAGTAGGCAGTTCTGATAAGTATAACAAAACTGACCATCCTTTTGATCTAATCAATAACACTGCATGCATGCTCAGGACGTCATGTCTTTGGCATATTTTCACTTCCTTTTTTTCAGTCATTTAAAACCCTGATGTCAAATGCTGTAGGCTGTCTGGCATATTAGGCACTGCCGTTCCTGATTTCACCAGTGATTTGTTGCCACAAGACTCATCATCTGAGCCCTAAAAATGGAGGGTGCTTTAACCTGCTCTTTCCCCAACTGTACAGGCCCACTTGTTCTGTCTCGGTGGAGTTCCACCTCCAGCCCTGGACTTTTCCTGCCAGGCTGAGGATTAGTGCAAATAGATAAAACATGCAAGAAAAGAAATAGAAACAAGGAGAAGACAAATGAAAAAGAGGAAAGTCAAGAACAGTAGGAAAAGAACAGCAGAAGAAAGAAAGGTTAAAACAACAGAGGACAAAAAGTTCAAAATTTAGCCTTTGATGAAGAAAGAAGGAAAAAATTGAGTACTGAAACAGATGAGGTGAGAGAGGAAGACAGATAAAATGGGTGATAAATGAGGAAAGGCGAGAGAGAAAGAACAGTTTAGGAAATACA
Organism: Psophia crepitans; assembly: GCA_013399095.1. Lineage (NCBI taxonomy): Eukaryota > Metazoa > Chordata > Aves > Gruiformes > Psophiidae > Psophia > Psophia crepitans. Next base: position 27,692 of record VWZZ01007835.1, on the reverse strand, counting down.
TGAAAATACATGATTGTTACCTCTGACATTCACATACTTTTTTTTACTCAATAAAAAAGAATGGAAGAAGAGATAGTACAAGACGTCGACAATGTAAACCCGCAAGGCTAATTCATATCATACCAATGTTCGCCGGTATTTGGGAAATCCAAGTTCAAATCTATTTTTTGCTGATTTGGAGCAGGAATTCGATTGATTTCTTTCACTGTTCAGGCTGTGTGGTACCACACAATGTTGCATCAAGTCAAGATACTGGACTGAGCTCTGACTGAAGTAACATTTGCATGGGAAGCAATGTAGCCGTGTAACACAGTGTGGCACCCTGCATTTCTGTAGGGTACTTTGCCTCTGTGGAGCACCAAACGAGCATGGGCAAAGTGCTGCCAATGCCCAGGGTAGCTTGTTCTGACATTCTTGTATGTTAGCACACCGTGAAGTAGAAATGTAATTCCAGCTCTTTCTGTTGAAGCCATTTTATGTCCCAGAAATAATTCAGTGCTCACAAAACTAGAGAGCACGTGAGAACGAGTTTAGATTTTGAGCCAGTGAATCCTTGCATTCTGATAACAATCACAAGTACAATGGCTTTTTCTGTATAAAATAAAAGTATGCTTATCCAGATCAGTTTGCAGGACTGGAAACTTTGAAAAAGATCACAAGATCCACTTTATGGAACCATTTTGAACAAGAATTGAACATTTTCACCATTAAATGACATTTGATTTTAGAATAGAATAGAATCATTAAGGTTGGAAGTGTCCTCAAGGATCATCTAGTCCAACCATCCCCCCACCACCTATTACCCACTAAACCACGTCCCTAAGTACCACATCTAACCTTACCTTAAACACCCTCAGGGATGGTGACTCCATCACCTCCCCGGGCAACCTGTTCCAATGCCCGACCACTCTTTCCAAGAAGAAATTTCTCCTCATCTGCAACCTGAACCTTCCCTGGCGCAACTTGCAGCCATTCCCCCTTGTCCTGTCACTAGTTATCTGCGAGAAGAGGCCGACCCCCAGCTCGCCACAACTTCCTTTCAGGTAGTTGTAGAGGGCAATAAGGTCTGCCCTGAGCCTCCTCTTCTCCAGACTAAACAAGCCCAGTTCCTTCAGCCGCTCCTCATAAGACCTGTGCTCCAGCCCCTTCACCAGTTTCGTTGCCCTTCTCTGGACACGCTCCAGGGCTTCGATGTCTTTCTTGTGGTGAGGGGCCCAAAACTGGACACAGTACTCGAGGTGCGGCCTCACCAGGGCTGAGTACAGGGGGACAATCACCTCCCTGCTCCTGCTGGCTACACTATTCCTGATACAGGCCAGGATGCCGTTGGCCTTCTTGGCCACCTGGGCACACTGCCGGCTCATGTCCAGGCGAGCATCAATCAGCACTCCCAGGTCCTTTTCCTCTACACAGCTTTCCAGCCACCCCGCTCCCAGCCTGTAGCGCTGCCTGGGGTTGTTGTGGCCAAAGTGCAGGACCCGGCACTTTGCCACATTAAACCTCATCCCGTTGGCCTCTGCCCAGCGATCCAACCTGTCCAGGTCCCTCTGCAGAGCCATCCTACCCTCCGGCAGATCGACACTTCCCACCAGCTTGCTGTCGTCTGCAAACTTACTGAGGGTGCACTCAATTCCCTCATCCAAATCATCAACAAAGAGGTTGAAGAGGATGGGCCCCAGCACCGACCCCTGGGGAACACCACTCACGACCGGTCGCCAGCTGGATTTCACTCCATTCACCACCACTCTCTGGGCCCGGCCACCCAGCCAATTATGAACCCAGCGAAGAGTGTACCTGTCCAGGCCATGGGCCGCCAGCTTCTCCAGGAGAATGCTGTGGGAGACCGTGTCAAAGGCTTTGCTGAAGTCTAGGTAGACTACATCAACAGCCTTTCCCTCATCTACCAGGCGGGTCACCTGGTCGTAGAAAGAAATGAGGTTGGTCAGGCAGGCATATTTTAAGTTAAAATAAAATATGTTTTCTAAATGCATGACAATAAAGCCTGATGTCTTAGCTATCCATACCTGTTCCTCTGAGAAAATAAGGTCTCAAATACCCTAAATTCCACACTCTGGAGCAATTTAGGTCTCCTTAGAGATCACAGTTTGAACTACAAATGCAATAAGGGCTGCATCCTGCTGTAACTGAAATCCTTCCTAAGTCTACTTCTGCTTTTCAATCTCTCTAATTTTTCATTAGATCAAGAGTCACACATTTTTGTTGGCAGTAAAGCAATGCCAATTTGAAGTACCTTCTGTCTTCAATAGGAATTTTCCCAAAGTACAGAAATAAAAATGTAAAACTTTGCTGTGTTTCATTACTTTCATTCTTTTGAACATTGCTTCTCTGAAAGCTCTGTGTGAAATTATTAGAAGACAGGTTTTGAAATGCTTGTGAAAGTAGATGCATATATGGGACTCAAAGGGCCTTATTTAAAAAAGAAATTTGCCAGTTACCCAGATCTCTGGTTGGTTGTGCCCATTCAAGGATACAGAATCCATCATTCGTATGATTATTTTTACATCTGAACTTTTTTTTTATACTAGATAGACTTGAAACTTTCAGGGTCATTTGCCCAGCATGTAGTTGAATGTCCTGTGCTATAGATTCCAATTAGCAAGACCATGTTCAATGGTCCTACACCACCAATGCTGTCTAACTGCTTTCCACTTGGCTTTATATGCTGCTTCTTTGTTGCAGCTGCAACCAGGTCTATCTACGCTTTGATAGAAAAATTTCAATTACCCCAGGGAGAAGCTTTCAGCTTTATTAAGCATTGAAGTCTACACATTTGTTCTTCTGTTGAAGAGCAGTTCAAAAGGAGAGTTTCTGAGGAAGTAATCTGATAAATTAGGATAAATCTTGTGGACTTTCACCGCTAATGTTTCTCCTGTAACCTGAGCCTAAGAATCTGCCAACTCAATGTACAGTTAAGCATTTCTTTAACACTTTTAGCCCCTGACAGATGTTTCTTACACTTTACAAGTAAATGGCTCTTCAGTGTTTTTTGAGACTGCTGTGCTCTCAGCATAAAATTGATGTCACAGAAGGCTGGGTAGCTGTGCTCTAGCCTTGATAGATAGTGACAGAAAACTGTTCCCATCTGGTAGCTTTGTATTGGCCTCTGAGTAAACTAATGGTTTCCTTTCTTAGATGATGGGTGTCAACTCATCACCTCCTTGTTGCCAAGAGTAACCTTAGTTATCTAAGAAAAAGCAAGGACTGCATACAGCAGATCTGCCCTCACTTTGTTGTAATTGGCCTCTTAGGGGAGTGGGGTGGCCAAGTGACGTGGAAGAAAGCTTGCAATAACGCTGCTGTAAGTCACATCTCTTTGTAGATAAAAAAAACTCGAAGCTTCTCTTCCTAATGCTGTCAATCTTGTATTTAACTTCACTGGTGGGTTCATTTACGCAAGTAAATAAGGCTGTCATTTATGCTTTTTAATGTTTGAAAATTCCACAAAAGTTTCACGTCAGTGGTTTGAAATCGAATCTTTCATTATTGTCTTTATCTTGGAAATTAATTTATTACTGTATTTGAAGTCCTAAATGCCTCTTCAGAGAGCTGAACATACAGTCTAACAATCTACCCATAAAGAGCAAACATGAGTTACACATTTAAAGAAGATAATCTTTCAGCTGTATGGAAATCCTGTCACTCTTGCTTTTCTGTTTAAGCTTCATATAATAAAGCCTTTCTTTCTGTTTTCAGAAAAGTTTTGGCTCTTCCTCACTCATCCCTGTTCTATGTGGTAGAGAAAAATGGCACATTAAATTGAGTCTGTGAAAAGGGCACACAACTAAATGAAATTAATATCACCAAATTAGAAGAACACGAGAGTTCTTGGATGGAATATATTTTTCTAGGAATCCAGAACAGAGAATGAAGAGGGAAGAAATAACCATGGACAGAGTCCTCCAAACCCACAATCCCACCTGACGCGGAAGCTATGGCATGCCTTTTTTTTTGAACACAATTAAGTAACAGCCACTATCAGTTTCAAACACAGGTAGTAGAATTTACATAAGCAAATCTCATCTGGCTAAATACTGCCCTATAAATATACATATTATAATCTGTTAACACACAAGATTATATTGTCATAATACATCAAAATATTACAAATGAGGATTTTGAATGAATTATCACTCTTCATTCCTGTGCATCCATCACAAGGCCAATGTGCCACCTACATCTCTTACAAGACACATACATCCTCTACTGTCCCTCTGGACAGAGGTGTTTCACTTTTTTCTCAGCAACTCAACTAACAACAAATACTCCCCTGAAACCAAAACAACAGTGAAAAAAAAAAGAAAGAAAAGAAAATCCCCACACTGTTTGCTCTCAGGAAAACACTATTTCATGGTGCAATAACAATATCAAGACAGAGGAAAAATAATTAGGATTACAGAAATTAATTTTATATCAAAGTCCACAGGACTCCTGTTGACATCAAAGCTTTGGCTTCTCTTTGATAATGAGATTACACATCATACTTGAATTTCTACAGATTCTTCTCTGCAGAATAGATGTTTTACTACCATCTGCCGATGATTCCACACAAAATTCAGTTGAAAGCAAAGCATATATTTTTTGTTCCACTAGGTTTGGAAAATCTGCAGCCCAAGACCTGACACCACAACTCTGGAGTTGAATCTGTAGCTAGAGCTTGTGTTTCCAGTGTTTCATCATGTGCACCCAATGTTTTAGGCTTTCACTTCCAGTCAGTCAAAACCTCTGCCTTTCAGATTTCACCTTGTATCACCTATCCAACTTCATTCAATACATTTGTACACACATAACTACATGAAACTTGGTAAATAATTCTGTTTATTTATTCTGACAAAATAATTCTGTTTATTTTATTCTGATAAAAAAGTGGAAAAATTGCTGCCTCACTCTTTCACCTGGTTGGGTCTGGAAGAAAACAGCTGGAGAAAAATGCAGTTAGAAGACAGTAGACGAGACTGAACATAAAGAAAGGGTTACGCTGTTTTTGAAAAAAACAACCCTGTATCTCTGCTTATCCCCTTATCAGAATAGAAATAGTACCATCAAATGAATACAAAAATCTTACTTTGATATCCTCAATTTTCTGAATATTCTGATAATACAGTCTGGTGACATTTTAACATGCAATCTTGTAAGAGAAGACTCGGTAAGCTGTATTGGACTCAGGTGCCAAGTCACTATTCCAAAGTTCAAGGTATATGTTGCTGAATCAGTCATTGCTAATACTGATGTTGACAGCATTGAAAGAAAGTACTGGAGGAACGTCTTGCAGGTGCCAGACAGAGAGATGTCTATATTAAGACTTATGCTGAATTGTTACTTTTTAGTTATCAGCAAAACCGAACTAAGAATCTGCATGCTCAGCTGAGAACATTATTGGTGCAGCTTGTTCATGCTTCAAAGATAACAGTTGCTTTCAGTATCAAATGCCGAGATTTTTTCATCCTAGGTTTGAGCTCTGCAGTTCAAAACATATTGCTCAAAGTTGGTTATTAAATAAGCAATGAAAATGTTGATGTTTACCTCAATGTAAGATCTGCAGAATTTTCTGGGATTTGGGGTGACTCAGCACTGCCTGTGTGCATTGAGAGGAGGAGTTTTTTAAAAAAAGCATTTAAACTCCACTAAGTGGAAACCATAATGTTCATTAATGCTGAACCCAAGTTGTGAAGTTCAGCAGAACATGGACTGAAGAACATCATCATCTCAGCCAGAATACATCTGTTCTGCAGCTGGAGAAGGCCAACTTCGTTTGCCATGCGTGAAAACACTACAGTCTGCTGTGGTCTAGCAGATAGCTCCAATGCTGGAACTGGCCCATAAGGTATTTCCATTCCAGCTTCAGCCTTTCCTCTTCCCTGTCCAGACCTTTTGCCTACTTCTTCCTCCTCCCTTCTGCAGCAGCCTTCTACAGATACAGGCAATGAGGTGTAGTAGCAGGGGCTTCCAGGGGCAATGAAAGCTGACCGATTGGTGAGAAGACCATTGCCACTTACACAGTGGAGGTGACGGTAAACTGTGGAGGAGGTAAGCAAGGTGCTGCTGCCCCTGCCAACGTATAGAGTTCAACCTAAAGGCTGCTTGGGCTGATTAGACAGGGCAGGGGAGCTGCTGCCTGATGAGGTGGTGAAGGTGGCTTTGCTGTATGTAAGAGGATGACAGCTGCTTGCTGGCAGGGGGGACACAGACTGCAGCTGTAGATGGGAGGCAGGGGTATAGGTTACAGGGTTGTGTAAAGCAGTGATCCAACTCACAGCGACCAAGGCTGCATGTATCTGCTTTGCATTATCACACAAGCAAAAAGCAGGTGAAGGGGACTTCAGATGAGTAGAATAGCTCTATCAGAAACTTTATGCTGATCAATACAACAGTGGTTTCACCCAAATGGTACTTTCTCTTCCTGATACAATGATTTATAATTATGAGTAACTTTTATGTCATGGACTGCTAATGAAAGACCCTGTCATAATCATCTATAGCAGGGAACAGTTTAGATTACCTGTACAAAAGTCCTTCTCACTACATTACCTTCACATGCTATTAAGCAAAGATCTCTTTATTAATCAAATATTAGTTGGAGAATTTCCCTGCTCCTAGTGATTCTTCCAAGGCACTAACATTAGAGAATGTCCACCAGAGACAGATCAAGCTGCTGGTGAATCACTTTCTTTAGTGATTCACTAATCCTAAATTCTTTAGGATTTATGGTTACCCAGTGTAGCCTATAGTGTGGGACTGTGAATGGGGGGGCCCTGTGTGGTAGAAATCACAGGAATGATCTACAAAGCATAATAAAAAAAAAACTAAAAAAATGCTGGAAGACAATTCAAAGAAGCCAGGTTCTGCTGCAAGGATTCTGTGACAATCTCAGCCAGTGCTTTTCAGCATCTTCAGTCATTGTCTCATTTTGGTAAATTAAGACACCTCTGTACTTGATCATTATAGTAGTTAACAAAGCAAGGAGTAATTTATGTCTCTCTGGCTAATGATGGTACCTCACAGGCTGAGAGGACCACTTCAGTGAAGTGGCACTGTATCAGCTAGCCAGGCACTCATACACATGCAGATGACATTTGTGTCTTAATGCATTTTTTCCTCTCCAAAGAAAACATAAATTCCATAGCTTGCTTGTACCATGCCTCTTCCTGCATTACTCCACTTCAAGATATTCTTTCTAGAACATGTCTTCAGTCCTTTCTCCGTACAACTAAACACTAGGTCAGACAGCAGGTAAGTATATTATAGTCTCAGGCACAGGAACTCCCCTCTAAAGAAATATTCAAAGTCATTGCAACAGAGAGGAAATAAACAAAATTATGAATGCTGCTCATTAGTCTGTTGCAGTATATAGCTGCTGTTCAGCCGACAAACTAAATGGCGGGCAGAAAAGAACACTACTACTGTTACGATATATAATTAATACTACTATGGAGAAGGCAGCAGTAGTCCTTGCCCTCATCCCATCAGCAATGTTAGCTGGCATCAGCTAATGGGATCTCTATCTACCAAGAGTTGTCCAAGCCTTAAAAGATCCTATTCAAAGCAGAGAAGGAACAGAGAGATGTTACCCAGGTGAAGGATACCACGCTCTTACTTTCACTGTGCTTTTTCATCCTGCCAGTAGAACCGTTTTGTCTCTGAATCTGGCTACAGCATGGAGGGAGTAAAAGAGAGAATGTGCACATACACATTTTGCAAAATTAATGCCACAGTGTGAAGTTCAATAGGAATCTCATTTTAATAGGAAAAAATACTACTTCCATGGAATCACTGTCTCCCTGGAGCAAAGCCCCCAGCAGGTACTTGTGCCTACAGGACAAGTGGCTAAGCTATGCCTAATCCTCAGAAAACTCTGATCTCATACACATCACTGGCTTGCAACCATAAAGTTATATAGGACCACCAAAACCATAAAGCTTGTAGCATGCTTCACAGTCCAGGTGGCACCTGGAATTCACCAGAAACCTCAGCGCATCTAATTGCAGAGCTTCAGGGCAGCCTGTGCAGCCCCATCATGGGCTTCTCTTTGCATTGGGTAGAAAGCCTGTAGTGAAGCACAGTACCAGCACGGCCACTTGGTTCTTGGGTTACTTCACCTCTTCTTCCAAGAAACTATTAGAACAGAGGAGTTGCATTATTGTTATTATTTTAAATATTCAATATATTCAATATTTCTTTTTACTTTATCTACTTTTATCCTTGGTTTTCCTTCATAAGAGACATCCAAAATATTTTTAATTTAATTCTAGGATTTGAAAATGCAGTTAGGCATGCTCATTATAAGAAACTGGAGTTTATCTGGGACAAGCACCAGAAAACTTTATAGTAGTTTTAAATAGTCTGAAACAACAGTCTGATAAGCTTACTTTTGAGAAAAGGAAGATATTAGCCACCATAGAAGAACTAAATGGAGACCTTCACATGTTTCTCAGAAAGTTTTGGACAGGTGCTAAACGGTTTGGGGTTTCTTTTTCCCTACCAAAATATTAACCAGTTCTGAGTTACAGATTCAGCAGATGAAATTCTTTAGGGTTTATAATCAAAGAGCACATAATGAATTACTTAGAGTTTACAGTCATTCTTTGGAACCGATGCTCTGATGATTTAATTAAAATCTGGTGTATCGATAGCTAACAAACATCTACTTATACAAAAAAATACTTCAGTTAGTATTCACTCAGTAAGTGGACTGCCTTAACTTTCACTTTAGCTTAATACTGGTGATACCAGCTCAGTTTTAGTTTCCTGCTTTCTTCTTTTTTCCTAGAGAGATTCAATAATTTTAAAAACAAAATAATACTTTAATTAAAAATCCATTTTTTTCAGTAATCATCACTGACCAAACCTTTCCATATTGAGTCAATATGAAGTGATTAAGAAAAACCTGATGGGCCCCCAATGAGTGTTTGGTTTCTCACACAGTCCTGCTCAGATCATACTAACAGATCACAGCGAGTCATTTCACTTGGCGTACAGATTTGTACCTTTGAACAAGGCACACTCACAAAACATGTCAAAGGAATCACCTCCACAGTGTGACCCTACCATGGCAGTGGGCAGTAATTTATTTCTGACAAAATGTGCTCCTAACGCCACTAAAACTGGACCAGGTGATAACCTAGCCTCTGAGACCAAGGAAAAGACACCAGCCAGCTGGAGAAAATGAGTGCCCCATTTTTCTTAAGTCCATCCTCAAACTTGGCTGTAAACTATTTTTTTTTCTCCCATAATGAAGAAAATATCTCCATACACTGGATTTCCCTTAATATTCAATGTTTACACTTGGTGATGCATTACGCTGCCTGTCATGCAGTCTCGGGTGAATACTTGCTCTTTTTTACACGGGGTGGACAGTCGCAACAATCTGAACAACAAACTTGCTATACTTAAATAATTCTCTGTGGAATTTTACGTAATCTCACCCAGCAGGTAATGGTTTGAATGTGAAAGTATTCCTGGACTGCTTGAGCTTTTCATCCAGTTGGGACCTTGTCTCCATCAGGAGAGGAAAAAGCAGGGGAGCTGAGGTTATGTGGTTCTACCTCCAGCCCCTCCTGCTTCAGCCTTCTGCTGAGCTGGCACCTAGGATGCTTTCTGTTCAAACAATGCTCAAAACAGTTTTTGCCAAAATTTTGCATAAAGTCCTTTGACCCAGAGTTATATGTATGGACTTCTTGTGAACTGATATATGAAAAAACTTGTAATTTAAAGACTGAATACATTAGTGTTGCTTTCTCTTGCAAAAGCTGTAATTCTTATAAGACACAGAAGCAAGATCCATGACAGGTATGTGCATGCACAGGTTTTTAAGGATCAGTATACTATACCCAGCCGGAGAGGTGCTGTCATTTATGTTTTCTGCACATCAGTAAAACCCAGAATGTTCTGAGGCTGCTAAAACATAGGTTTACCTCAGAAGTGATTTAACTCTAATTGTACGTGATATTTAACAGTCATTGTTAAGTTTTTTCTTCTTTTGTGGTGGGAAAGTGCCTAAAGGAAATCTGCATTTCGACCTCTCCAACTTTAACCTCCAAAAACTTGAAGGGGTTACATATTTGGACTCAGGAAGAATACAGTGAATCTTATTTTTCTGTATTTTGTGATGCTGCTGCCATCTAGAGCATAAAAGTAATATTGCGTCAAGAAACACCATCAGCAGTATTTAATTAATGGATTTTGTATTAACAGTGAGCAAGCATAATCATAATCATACATTTTTCTCGATTTTGTTCCACTGCTGCCACCTAGAGTTATAAAGCAAGTAGATTATTTTTCTAACCACTGCTCTTTAATTAGTGGCTATTTATATTTGTGAGCGATACCTTACTTTTCCACAATTTTCTCATTGCTTTGGTTTGTCTCTTTGTCCTGAATGCCAGAATGCCAGTAATGCAAGTATTGCATCTAAAGTTCTCTTTAAAAAAAATTAACAAAACGGTTAAGCCAAATAATTAATTTATTGCAACTTTATGTTTTTAAAGGCAATCCCTTCAAAAAGAAAATATCTTAGGGCAACCTGACATTTTTTCCTGTTTGCAGGACATCATTCATCATAAAAATTTGACTTAATATTCCTATGAGACCCCCTAATCAGAATTAATAGGGAAAAAAATAGGCGGCCATCCATTGTCATTAACAACGACAGACAGCTGCTGTCGCTCCTGTAAAAAAACCCAAGATTTTACAGAACCTTTTTTTTTTTCTTTTTTTTTTTTTTTTTTTTTGTGGCACAGAAAGCAACACACATGCCTTGGGGACAGTAAAACAATCAATAAAAGAAAATAGTGAATAATAGGTTACCCAATCTGCAGTCACTAGTGCATGTGACCTCCTTGTATATTTGAAGGTTCAAAAGAAGTCTCCTTTGATGCCTAGTAGGTAACTACAGAAATTCCTGGAAGAAATCCTAGGCATTCTTGTTCTTTTAGCCTATTTAATTTTTAGACAGCTTTGGATGACTGCACTGGAGGTAACAGCAACCCTCCAAGATCAAACATGGACCAACTCTTTACCTGGATTGTTCCTTCCTCTTTGCTGATGTAATCACTTTCATTATCCCTCTTCAGGTGGCCTCGACAGCTTACTTTGTTGGGAATCCTTAGCTTGTCATGTCTAGTGGAAACAGTAGCACTTTCTATATCTTTGTTTGACAGTTCTATTACCGTGCCTCAAAACTCAGGAATTTAATACATAGGCCTCCTCAATATCTCTAATGGCAAATTTCATGAAAAAAAAAACCTTTTCTTGGACTTTGATCACAGAACTTTCTCTAGCTGGCTGTTCTTGGTTCCTAGTTCCTCTAGCTGTGCCCCTTGCCTTCTTTCACCTACCTATGAAGTAAAGCCAACGTCCTGGTTTTGTCTTTTCAAACTACCTTTATGAAAACTAGTCACAGCTCATCACAATGGCTTCACCTTAATAGCAACATGAAAGTCACACATGCTTCTGTATATCCTCCAAATAGCTCACCCCAGGAAAACTGCTGCAGATAACACAGGGAGCCAAATCAAGCAAGGTTTTATTCTGAGGTTGGTGTCATTTGTCTTTTTGGTTGTAACATGGAAACTTTTGAATAATACATCCAATCAGTTCCACAATTTCTCAAAGAATGTCCTAGGCATAAATGCATAGGTATTTACAGATTTAAGCAGAATCAAATGAGAAAGAAAGCTAAACAGGGAATATATGAAGCTTCGATATAGAGCTGGCAGAACCAGAAGCTTCAATATGATCTGTAATTGTCTACAGATCAAAGCTATTAACAGCATGCAGTATAACAACAAAATACCTCATCTCTGCTTGTCTTTTCAGTGTAGGAATAAGAGAATTAATAGTGGCGTGAAAGACAGGTCTGGAGGAAAGAGCCGCAAGCATCCAATATGTATAAAGGATGAAGAGCGAATGATGTGGGGATGGAAAGAGCCCCTGGGAGGCTGGAAGGAAGGACGCAGAGGTGATGATGTTCGGGCATTGGGAGGGCACAATGAAGGAGAGGGGTGCTTCAGGGCTTTCCTGAAAATTTAACAGAATGGAAAGTGGGTGGATAGAACCTTTGCAAGCCAGATAGACCAACACAAAAATTGCTCAGTGTAGGGAAAGGCCTAAAAAAGCAGTCTCCTGAAGTATTCATTCCCCTGAATAGTGATTACTGTATGAGATTATACAAGAAAAATAATCCCATGCAAGCTTAGAAATAGCCTTTGTATAACAAAAGCATTGGCAATAGGTTGTTGTTATCTCCTAACCTCACCTATATCTGAATAACGATGAAAAAAAATAAATGTGTAAACAACATAATCACTACTTCCAGTAGCTATTGTAACCTCTCACTCATACTGTCTATATCTTTGTAGACTATTGTGAGTTTTGTCTAAGGAGCTTCGATTCTTCCTGTAAAATTGACCCAGGGGTGAATGATAATACATGACTTTTATGAGAAAGGACTATCTGTTATCTTCCTGGGTTAGCAACCACTGTCTGAAATTTATCCTTTTTTTTTTCAGTTTGAAATAGGGGTCATTTGTTAGCATGTTTTGTTTGGTCTGCAGTGACAATAATTTTGGGACCTCTTGTTTTTGTTAGGTATTGGCAACATTTTTCTTTTCCTTTGGCTTCTAAGTCTCAGATCTGGTAATTCTAATAAGTGATACTCTCAGTTTAAGAAAAAGGTATTATATTGTTGATATTTTTTTTCAATCACTTTATCTGGTAGTTATGCTGATTTTTCTTCTAGCACTTGTGACTATAAATGCCAGTGTATTATACTTCCACTAATATAACAGAGAATTACAAAAATGAGGCAGTTGTAACTTGTAAGCCATTATCTATGAACTTGCATGGAATCCCATCTTGGCCAAATTATGATAAGCCTTTGTTATTCAGCATATTCTATTCTAACTCAATATTTAGAATGAGAATTGATCAGAAGATTGCACCACTGTGTTACCATCTAGTAGAAAGATTCATACTACATAAGCTTCTTGAGGAGTTTTTGTGCTTTGTTAGACTTAAAAAATAATCAATAATTTGTTTCAGTAACTTCCATAAGGTTTTTTCCCATGCCAGTCCTCCTTGCAGTGTATCAGTCATACTGTCCTCAAGCTTCAGTCTGAGTGGAACACGCAAGTGGTCGTTGCCTAGGTACCTCAGCATGTAATGGTCCTTTTTAAAGGCTCACCTTGTGTGCAACTGTTCCTTCCTTCTGATGCTCTGACGAATTTGTCAGTGAATACAACTTCTACGTAGTTGGTGTCATTAATCCTTTTCTGACATTTGGTCTCTGTTCTATGCAGTACAGTCTGTCTCTCAAAGTATGGGACTAATTAGTTTTATTTCAGGTAAACAGTCCAGAGATAATTACTTATTTTTCTTCCAGAATCCTGAAGATTCAGGTCATGGCTTTTAATTTCTGGACTGGTGTATGGATAAAGAAAAAATCTGGAAAGAGATATCTACTAAGAATGGACATAACATTTCCGAATCTCCTTTGCTAAGTTGGCTCTACTCAAACTAATGGCTTTTTTTTTTTTTTAATAGAAAATACTACTACTTCTGCATTTCAAAATGCACTTATGGTATCTCCCAATATCTTTGGATCCTCATCTTGCATTCTCAGCCATGAGCTTATTATTACCTTAGTAGATGTCTGAATTTATTCAGTAACTAGTCACCTGGCTTGTTCGGCCTGGAGAAGAGGAGACTGAGGGCAGACCTCATGGCGGCCTACAGCTTCCTCATGAGGGGGAGCGAAGGGGCAGGCGCTGATCTCCTCCCTCTGTTGCCCAGTGATAGAACCCCAGGGAACGGCATGGAGCTGCCACAGGGGAGGGTTAGGTTGGAGATCAGGAAAAGGTTCCTCCCCCAGAGGGTGGTGGGGCCCTGGAACAGGCTCCCCAGGGCAGTGGTCACCACCCCGAGCTGGGCTGAGTTCAAGCAGCATCTGGACAATGCTCTCAGTCATCTGCTCTGATTGGGCTGCTCCTGTGTGGAGCCAGGAGTTGGACTCGATGGTCCATAGGGGTCCCTTCCAACTTGGGAGATTCTATGATTCTGTGATAACTATTATTTTAATCACTTAACTTTCCTTTGGTGTTAACAATTCAGCACAATGGAATCTATATCAATGTGCTACTTTTTGCTAAAATTCTTCTGCTAAATAAGAAATTTAAGAAAAGCATTTGAATCCTGATCAGCAGACAAGGTCTGTCCAATTCACGTAGTTGAGAGTTTGATAATGCAGCCTGCTCTTCAATCCAAATTCACATGGGATTCCTGTTGCATTGTTTCAAGTGCTATTTTCATCTTCTTGTAATGTGATTCAAAATGGTTCAGACATAAGAGTTCCCATTCTGTTTACATTATTAAACAAGCCTAGCTTTTGCTTTTGACAGTAAGGGGTCAGGCTCATAATGCTTCTAGTAATTATCTTTCACTGAATACCAATATTTATTTTGAAATTTATATCCAGGAACTAATCAGGTACAAAATCCTGCTTTGAAAATATATTTAGAGCCTTAGAGAGAACTGCTCCCATGTGATCACAGCTTTGTCCTCAAGCTGTTTGCTCATATATGTGTGTTTGCTCTTATACCTTAACAATTTTTCCTGAGTGGTGCATGTTTGCATTATATAAGGAAGTCATACAAAGCGGAGAAAGGTAGTACAATTTATTAGACCAAATGCTATAAATGGGAAATGGATGAGCTTTTCAGTGCATATCCCTGTCTTTGGGTTTGAAATAGACACAGCAAAATGTAAGCTGAGGTTTAATACAATTATGCCAGCTTAGCTAGACACACTATTGCATCCCTTTTCATGGAGCAGTTTTGAAATATTTTACAGTTGTCCTACATTTATGAAAACCGATTTGTCCTTTTTAAAATCCTTTTGCTAACTCTGTTGTCTGTAGTTGTACCAAGGTATATATATGTAATGAATGCAGTTCAAGTCCATAACTGTTTGCTACCACTATCATTTGGAAAGAAGATTTTTTTCAATAGCTGTCAAAATATTAAGCCAATTTACTGCAATAATTGCTTTGGCTTATTTAATCTTCTTACCATAAACATTTGGTCTGATCAACCTCACATTATATAGATTCATTAGCTAGGTCTGAACCATAACGATCAATGATCTTATCTGATAGTTTATTATAAAGAAAAAGTATTTCTGCCAGGTAATAGTGTTGATCAAAGGAGTCTTGAAATACATACCCTTTAAAAACCACCATACAGCAAAAAAAGAGAAAAAGTTCCAGCTCCCACCGCTGGGATTACTTCAGTACTTTATCCCATGACCAACTGTTGACAAAGACATTGGCTGCAATGGGTTGAAATGTAAGCACTGAACTAAAGACTCACAATCATCCATCCTTTCTCTGGTTCCATAAATGTCTAAACTCCACGGAAGGAACCAGCCCATGTGCTCCACTTGTCTTACCTGTGAAGCAGCATAATTCGTAGGCTGAACTTGGGGCATTCAGAGAACTCCAAAGTGCATACAGCTACGGGACATACACATCTCCAATGGTAGACTGCAACTACATGGAGTATCTGAGGAGATCTGAGGAAATTTTGGTAATTAAGTCCCACTTTAAAAACAAAGCCCTCTGTAGATCTAATTCTGCACCTCAGATTTTTCATAAAAGTAAGTAGTCACAGCTTGTCCCCCAGATTTTATGAGAATTGTACATCTTTGGGTTTTTACTGTTGGGGTTGTCTCATAGAGAAGAGTCAAGTTTAACAGCAGGTACTATTGGGGATAGGGTGTCAGTATCCACATCAGCTTCAAATAAACTGCTAGCCTCCAAAAAAAGGCCTTTCACGGTTTATTGGTATTCTAGACTTTGGATTTTGAACCAAATGTCTCAGTTTTACTATATAGGATCTTAGCGTCTGCCTAGGTTTTTTCACTTTATCAGTGGATATTATGTGAACTCTACAGTTACCTACAATTGCAGGGGACTGGACTCAGTAAACTAGGGGACACCTTCCAATTCTATGTTCTAGCTATCTTGAGGTTTAAAAGACGTAAAAAAGTAATGATTTAGGGTCAAAAAGGCCAAGAGTTCCATTAGTTTATAAAAGTTGTTTCAAAGGCAAGACTAAAAGGCTTACAGAATTTAGTTTTGCCTAGCCAACAAAAATAATCAGTCAACTCCAGCTCCAGGCAAAAGTAAACTCTTTAATTTAAATGCAAGTCCAGTCTAAAACATTAGGTGCAGGACTGTATCATTATGTTGGTGTTCCTAAATGGTTCCACCAAGATGAGAACAAAATTTTGTACAATACTCCCAGCAAACCCATAATTTACCTTCATATTTCAGAACTGAACTACAGAGACCATGAAATATATATATATTTATCAAATAGCATCAGTTCTAAATTTTGTTGATTGGCAACTGCATTACTTCTAAAGCAGGTCACTAACAGAGTCATGCTTTTCCAAGCAGTGCTATATATTCCAGGAACAGCCAGGAATTCAAAGTAAAGAGACAATGCTACTTGAAAAAAAAAAAAAAAAAGCTTGACATACTTATTTAAAAAGTCCAGATTTTGAAGTTTTGTCTAAACAGGGGATCTCCCGGACACCTGTACTTTAGGTATTCCAATATATTTTCTGTTGTAGGGAATTTTATTCTAAAATAAAAAATTGTTGTTACCCAAACCAGAAAAGTTATTTCAGAATAAAGTAACTTGTGATTGGAAGCTACTTACATGGGGGAATTACTCCAGAATAGGAAAGGTGAAATAATTCTTCTGGGATGGTTACGCAAGCCAATTTCAAAATGTCGCCAAAGCGAGAATCAACAGCATATGTCCAAAATGCAGGCTCTTACATGCTTGAGGTGGTAGATAAATTACAGCAGTGAAAATGCAGAAAAGTCATTGAAGTCCCGTGTTTGGGTGGCTATTCCCCAACGATTACAATATAATTTTGATAATTTTATCATTATTTAGTTGTTCAGAGACTTGAATCAGGCCACTCGGCTAGGCAGTGTCAGGCAGAACAATGATGTGGCATTCCCTTTGCAAAGCAACCAGGGAAGCCAGGTAAGTAACAACAGAAAAGTAGTAACTTCAAAAGGTGCTTGTGTAGGGAGCTAGCCCACTGAAGACAAAGGTTTTAGGCTTGAATTTAGAATCAACTTGCTTTTGTCCTGAAACAACGGTTTTTCCCCATTGCTAATTTTTTTTTTCTGTCTGATTTCATTGTGAAGACACAAAGCTGAATTTGCAAAATCAAAGCCATTTCCATGGCAACAGATTGTGATGTTATGATGTCCACTGTTGGAGCAAACAACCCAAGCAACCAAGCTGTCGGGATAAGGAAGGAGCAGGTGCGCTTTATAACCATAAAGATGCATTTCTGAAATCACTGCTGGGTGCTATCATATCCATTACATAGACATCCACTACCATTTCTCCCCACACCAGGCCATGATTCTTTACAGAAGTTAGGAAGACTTAAAGGCTGATCTCATAACCAGTAAAGTCAACAGAAAGTGCGCTGCTGGTTTTTTGGGAACTGGACTGGACAAAAGAGTGTGCCACAATGAATGTGATGTAGGTGTTGCTATTATTGTTCAAAGGGGATATGAAATAACTCCATGCCATGTGATTTTATCCAGCATCATGTACTAGATGTCTGAAAGATCTATCATGGGACTGATAAATTACAGAATTCTTGTCCTATTTTTTTAATAAATTACAATCTAGCTTTAAGATTCCACCAACTCTTCAGGTTTGTATCTTCCCAATAGGATGGATTCTACTTAGAACAGTGAGTTTCTATTTTCTTTAGGAGAGACAATAATTTTCAGTATTATGGGGTTAAATTTAGAATTTTATTTAAAGTTCAATTTTAAGATCACATTGAAGTTCCAAAAAATTTGGATAGAAAAAAAAAGAGAGGAAAAAATTATTTCTGATTCCATATATTAGCAACTTACTTTAATATAACATTATTTTAGAAATATAAATGTTATCTTTAAAACTATGGAACTCAGTTCTGCTGCCATTGAAACCAACGGAGATTTTGTTTCAATCATCCCCACTGTCAGGTTTATATTTTAAAAAAACATTTTATTATAAAGAGATATATATATTAAAGGTGCCCCTTTGATAAATGGCAGCAGCAGAATGGAATCTTTGAATAAGCTCTTTGAAGCCTGCAGTTTTATGAGCTCAGTGCCTTCAGAAGCTTCTAAAGTAGTTATAGACAAATGGAGACAGCTAAGGCTTTGCACGCTTACTTCAAACATAAGTGAGTGACTAACATAAAATTGTAGTGGCCATTAAAACTTCAAAGGAGAAGTGTGACCTGAATATTACTTGTGATCGTACGGAGTTTGTTACTGGAAGATGTGATCAACTTTTTAAATTATAATATCTCCACCAAATGCCCAAGATCATGACTTAGATAAATTATTCTGTCTCAAATAAAATTTTATTCCTGAGATTTCACTTATGATACTAGTGAAAGCAACCACTAACTGGATAGTCATGCTGGCTCCCTCTCCTTGCTTCCAGCTAAATCTTGACTCTATCTTGCTAAAGCTGCTGTTCTCATAATCTATTCTACCTTCCTCCTACCTCTCCTGGTACCTTTGCCCAGAAAGCCTTTCCTTCTGCTGCAGACCATAAAAATGTCCTTTTTTCTTACACATTTCTCTTTACAACTCATTTCCCCCCCAGTGTTCCTTGAGCTATGACCAAAGTTTTCAGCCACCCTACAGACACAGTCATGCAAATACTGAGGATATAGTTCAAGAAGGTTAAGAAGTCCCTGTCACCAGCTCATCTCTTGGTTATCTCCCCCCATCAGGAGTGTGGTAACTGTGTGAATCAATAATCCTTTGAAAAAATCTAGTGATCTAGTAGTCTTGCAGATATTTCTCTTCCTGTTCTTTGTCTGCTAGATGGCATCTGTTTCTTGTCAAGTCCTGTTGTAACTTTCTTAGACTACAAGGTCCTCAAGTGTAATGACTTCTTTATATTAAAGAAAAAATTAAAAATATGTGTGTTCATAGAGTGATACATAGTGGTGTTAACATCTTAACAGTTACGCTTCATTTTCTGGAAAACAATCAGAAACAACTAGAGAATTTGAATGATTGATCTTTGTATATATGGAGAAGGAAAATAATCTGGTCTTTTAGTATTTCTTTAGATCTCAGAACTAATTGTAACTTTTTATAGATCCTCTGTTTATGGATAAAAAAACCCATGACCTGTATTTTATCCTACCTTGGGCTTTTGAGCTCACTGTAGTGAAGTTATTTGGACAACTTATTTGCATGTATAGAGTTGGATGATTCAGCCCAAAAGTTATTGCCTACTACTCATCCAGAAAGATTAAAAAA